>BSBN01000252.1:13205000-13805000 GCA_027924645.1 Cunninghamia lanceolata | reverse complement strand
AGGGCATAGGCCAACAAGTATTTTTGAATTTAGGAGTCGTTCAAGTGTGCTCACAGATGTCAAAATTGAGGTCACGTCATCCAAAATAAGGTCAACCTTAAAAGTGCTCCACAATCCCAAAAGAAATGGGTAGGACTCAGTTGTTGGGTGCCCTAGTCCTAGTAGAATCAACTCAAAAAGTGGCCACAACTCCAGGACATAACCAAGACCCAAACACTGCTCACGGTTCTTGCATGTGAACATCAGTAAAGACTTAGATAACAAAAGTATATCTCTTGAGTTAAAGGTATGGTCAAGGCTGGAAGTGGTCCTAAAATGGACTGGGGAGTGGACTCTAAAATGAGTACAAAATAGGGCATAAAATTGTGCTTGCACCATCAAGGAGCACAATTTTCTATGCTACATTTGGCCCTCACTTTAGAGGACGTATGACACTTTGTACATATGCAAGCTAAAGTACAAGAAACAAAATAAGCATGTAAAGGATACCCAAAAGGATATTGTAGAGGATGTAGAATGTTTCTAAGTAAGAGAATGAAGCCCCAGTCAAGGAACCTGCAAAACCATAGTGTTAGGGACCGCATCCTACAAAACCACTTTGTTAGAATAAGTGAAAACCCATCATGTAGGTAAAAAAGATGTATTAGTCTAAAAAAAACTTCTAAGTAGAATGAGAGCATGATCCAAAGTGACAATCATGAGTAGAGATATGCCCCTAATTTTTTCTTGCTTCTATGGAGGTAGAAACAAGGTGACACTTTTTCTACTACATGTTTCTAGAGAGTTGATGAATATGCCTTAGGTAGGATCATTTGATAATATAATGCCAAGACGAAAGGCATATGAGGGGAAAGAAGGTGGAACTAGGATTCCAACGCAATAGATGATGTAAAAATCAAAGTTCTCAAACCCAAGTTATGAGGGTTTGAATGAAGAGTGCTTGAATAGAAGGGTAAGAATTTTGAAGTTTTACTATAAATAGTAAGGAGGTTTTCAACTTTTACTATCTCATTTGACTTTTTCACTTTCAGAGAGTTTAGAGGATCTCATGTGATCACGAGAGTGACAGTGCCATGTAGATAGCCATATCGACCACCCAGGCTAGACACACTGAGGGATCATGTAGCGCAAGGCGTGCAGGCACACGAGGTGAGTCTGAGTTTTGAATTACGCATTTAGTTTCTATTGTTTTTATGCCCATTTTGTCATTTTTCATGTCGAAAGAGTACCCTAGGTGTGCTAGTGTCCACCCAGGGTCCTAGCGTCCCACCAAGGTGCTAGTGTACCAATGGGGTGCTCAGGTCCTACCAGGGTGCTAGTGTTCTGTCAAGGGTGCTAGTATCCAGGGGATTTTGGCTAAATTTCACAGTTTAGACTTGTTTTTGATTTCTTGATTGCATGGAAGTGATAGATTTTGATTTGTTGTGATTGCAGGTGTGTCTAGTGATCTAAGAGCATTCAAGCTAGAATTTATACACATTATTATGTAGCTGCGTAGAGATGCTTACTACTGTAGAGGCTAGTCACCTGAGAGATGTAGGACTACGGTGGGTGTAAATGATGCCCACTATGAGATATCACTATATGATGCTGATGGTGCCAATGGATCGGTTGGATGTAGACACCTCTACCTTCCATCTTTTGATAGGAGAGATTAAAGTCACACTAGAGGATGTGTACTGTATCCTTCGACTAACTACGTGAGGTGAGACTGTGAGGATTGATGAGTACTGGTCAGTGGAGTATGTCTAGGTGAGCCAGATGTATTGTCTTGACTGTACCGTGCCCTTGAGTACTACTGAGTGCATTCACATATCTTGGTTGGAGCAAGGTGTTATAGTCACACCAATCTTGCATCACATCATGATCACTATTGTCGTGCTTGTGGTGATGTAGGATGGGAAAGGTACACACCTTCATGCGGACCTCATTCATATTATCAGAGCAATGGAGGATCAGATGACTATTTACGCTTGGGGAAGGAGCATGCTTACTCAATTATACCTTGATCTAGGGTGCTATGTGCACTATGAGGTACATAGCTTGATGACCTACACACTTCCCTAGGTGTGGGCATTCAAGCATATCACATGCATGTGGTCAATGGGTTTCCCGATAGAGCCTATCTAGACATGCCAATGAGCACATGCCTATGCAATGAGAAGACCATGGAGTTATGGTGATTTATTGTACTAGAGAGTTAGATTTGATAGATTGGAGCCCGAAGACATCTTGTGGAGACCATACAGAGGCCTTAGAGTATGAATGGTTCAAGATTGACAACTGACAAGGATGTAGAGAGATCAACTTAGATAGTTGGTTACTTTGATCACATCATCATGTCATTCTATTACAATCGGGTGACGAGGTAGTTTGGTCATGTGTAGAGAGTTCCCGCTACTCAACCGACCTATGTGCACTCGACTTGTAGTGCAGTGAGGCCCGAGGATGAGGCCTGACCTACCATTGTGAATGTTGCTTTGAGTGATCTTGATGATGAGGTAGAGGATGTAGCTCCCATGTCTGACACCAATGATGTGGGTGTGAGCCCAGCATATAGGACTTGGTGGAGAAAGGCTCATCTTGCTCCTATGTTTCTAGGAGATGATCCCACTAGTAATCCTAGGCCTTGGGTGGATCAAGAGGATGAGTCAAGGAGGAGAGAGATGATGATGGTGATGATGAGGAGGAGGAGGATCAACCAGCATTAGCAATAGGGGGAGACAACACCAGGGAGAGGAGGATGTTGATGTCATTGAGAAGAGACCTAGGGCTTGACCTTATGCATCACAATTGCTATCATCTACTGATAGAGTACAAAGTCACTATAAATGTGGGGATTCATGTGGGGGTGCCGCTACAGTGCCCCCAGAAATGCTGACAACTACAACAATAATCGAGCCTCCTATTGATCTTGACTGGTAGGTCAACGATCTAGGTGAGAAGTTTACATTCATGTGTTGATTTGAAATTGAGTAGAATATTAGATGTTGTACTTGATTTTAATTTATTTAATGTTATGATAAGAATTTTGATGCAATTTTTGTTTCTATTTTGCATTTGCTACGCGGACATGGCTCAACTTTGTGGGTCGAGTCATAGCAGAGATGGGTGTGCATTGTCCAGACCCAATGAGTAGTGTAGGCTGGCTATAAGCCACAGCAGACTGCAGGGCAACATATGGATGTGTCTAAGCCCATTGCACAGTTGAGAGCATCTTATGGGGAGGCCACCGTCAAGAGAGACTAGGTGATCCAAAGAGTGTTGAGTGTTGAGGTAACATGAGATGCCTTCAAGATACAACCAGGTCAGGCTCAAGTGGACCTTCAAACAACTAGGGTAGGATCAACATTTGTGATAGACCATCTGCTTGTTAGAGCTCTACAGATAGAGGTGGACCAGCCATGAGTCGAGAGAGATTGACTACAACAGCTATATTTAGACACTTGGGTGGAGGTGGTAGAGCTCAGGGGTGAGATCATGGGCTTGCAAATGCCGAGTGAATCTAGGAGTCATTCATAGTCTGTAGCCTCTTATCAACATCCATCCATTACACAACCAAGACCAAGTCTCGAGGGGTCTGGTAGCCATGGTCCTACAGATTGGTGAGACTTGTTGTATATTATTGTTGTATGATTATAACACACCACATTTTATTTTAGGGTGATTATGTAGAAATTTTTTTGTATGTATATATGAGCATTTTGAGATTTTTGATTGATATTGTTGGGTTTATGTGATGATTTAATTAGATGTCAATTGTGATCTTATTGAAACAATGCTATGAATTCTTTAATAAAATGTGACAAAGATCTAATTGAATGTGGTAAATTGACATGTATGTGACAATTAAATATATTTGTGATCTAAATAAACAACCTAATGAGATTGTTTAATAAATATGACAATGATTTAATTGATACATGTATTGATGAAATGTTGTTTTCTAGATGAATAATGTGATCTAATTAAACTTGTTAAAATTGCTTAATTAATTACAACAATAATTGCCTAGCGTACACACATGTTGAGTTAAATACAATTGTGATCTAATTAAATAATGTGATAACATTGTTTAATCAAATGCGACAATGATCTAATTATCATGGTGCATGAATTAGCTAAATGTATGCTAACAACAAGTAATTCTCAGTACTAAGAAAACTACATTAAGATTTCAAAACAACTACATGTTTGTCATGAATGAAGTAACATATATTAAATAGATAAGGATATTAACTATCTAACATGATGTACTTTAAATAATTGCTAGCATAATATTCTGAAATGAAATGATTTAATAAAATTTTAAGTCTAGAAAAGAAAATTAAGCATAGTATCTACGTAAGTGTATAGCATTAATAGGTTCCTTGAGAGGTGTACCATTCATTGTCAACAATCTATATGCACCTGATCCATAGACTTCAATGATGATGTAAGGTCCCAACTAGTTTAGTTTGAACTTCCCTTTTTCACCTAGAGAAGCATTTACATTGCTCTAATTTTTGTAAAGCACCAAATCACCAACTATGAATGAGCGATGTATGACATGCTCATTGTAGTTGCGTAGGATCTTATTGTGATAATATTGGAGATGTTCGAGAGTGTTTATGCAATATTCATTGAGCATCTCAAGCTTTTGAATTCTTTGTTCTCTGTAAGAATTTTCATCAAAAATCCCATTGAGAGAAATTTGCAATGAAGGAATTTCTAACTCCAAGGGCATAACTGCATCAACACCATACATGAGGTTGTACGAAGTGGTACCCATAGTTGTATGAACACTCATTCAATAAGCACATAATGCATAATAAAGTCAAGTGTGTCAATCTTTTCCATGTTTGTTAACAGTTTTATAGAGGATTTGTGTGATTGTTTTATTAGAAGCTTCTTCTTGACCGTTTGATTGAGGATAATACAATGTTGAATGCAAAATTTCTTGAGGAACTTCTTCATTTCTTTGTTCTTAAATGATGAAACATTATTAGAAATAATAGTAGAAGGAATACCAAATCGAGAAATGATGTTATCAAGAACAAAACAATAAACTACTTTAGCAGTTGTGGATCAAAGTGGAACCACTTCGACCCATTTCATGGAGTAGGCAGTAGCTATGATGATGAAATTATGTCCTTTAGAAGAAGGAGGAGAAATGTTTCAAATAAGATCTAATCCCCACATGGAAAATGGACAAGGGGATACCTAGGCACAAAGTTCCTAGGCAGGAGCTCGAATGAGATTGTTATGTTGTTGACACCGAGGGCACTTTTTGACAAAAGTGAAGGAATCTTGTTCCATAGTTTTCCAATAGTAACCCATGTGACTTGAACCAAAGATCGACCACCAAAATACCCCCCATAAGCACCTCAACATGCCTCCTCTAGGGCAATGGGGATCTCTGATTTGTTTAGACAATGGAGAAGATTGTTGTATCCTCTACAATAGAGAACATTAGATAGAATTATGTAATACACCGCGAGTTTGGGAATACGAGTTCGAGCGCTTTTGGATGAAGGATTAGGAAGGGTACTATTGGTACCCAGAAAATTTAGTTCCCCTTGTGCCTTTTTTCCCCCAAAACATCCAAAATCCTATGCAAATTTCTTAGAAAATGCCTCCATTGGATAGAGAATTTAATTCTAAGAAACTTTTCCTTTTGAACCATCTCAAAATTCCTTAATATGAAAAAGTTATGTTGGTTCAAAGTTTGGCATTTTATGTTTTTTCCTTGGTCAAATAAGTGGTTATGTCTTGTTCATTTTCATGCCTTAGAAAATTTTAGCTCTTTTGCCCTTTTGTCAAAAAATTGACAAATTGTCGAACTTGTGAACTTGTTCACAAGTTCAACTTTTTGCCAGTTTGCTGACAACAATATTCGTTAACAAGGAAGAAGGAAGCGACCAAGGAAGAAAAGAGACAAAGGCTAAGAAGGATAAGGTGAGGCTTCCAAAGTTCAAGATTCTACCAAGTTGCCGATAAGGAAAATTTGACTAAGATAAGGGAGAAAATGTACTTTTCAGGGAATTGACGAAGTGTCGAACTAAGTGAAAAGTTCAAAAACCATGAGGTTCGCCGATAAGAGGTTTGGTTGGCGGGCTTTTTGCCAATAAGACGATAGGATGGAGCAAGAAGATGGAAAAGTCAAAGATTCAGCAAAATTCATTTTTGCCAACAAAGGCAAAGTTTGATATAGAGGAAAAAGCTAAGGAAATGTGCCTTATCAGGAAATCGACGGAAGGCAGAACTAGAAACTAGTTTAGATTTTTGGCAATTTGTCGATATGTGTTTTTGTCGATAAAGGAAGGTAAAGCAGGTTCACCAAATGGCATTTTTTCTGATAAGGTGGCAAAATGCTCGGTTCAAGAAAATGTAGACTTGTTGATAAAGGTGAAGAGATGCAGTGGAGGCTCAAGTTTGACAAAAGGTAAGTTTGCCGATAGGAGTGATAAAGAGAGAAAATGAAAGTTTGGCAAAGGGTAGATTTACTGATAAAGGAAAACAAGGTAAATTTTTGAAAATGAGAAAATCACCGACAAAGCGACAAAGAAGATAGTTCAGAAAAATTCTTTTTTGCCGACAAAGGCAAAGAAGGCAAAGGTCAACCAAGTTCGAAAAGGAAGACTTTTGCCGATAAGGCAAATAATGAAAGAGATAAGGCGAGTTCGGAAAAATGGATTTTTGTTGATAAAAGGCAGTAGGGACCTTTGGTTTTGAAATATTGGAATTTGCTAATAAGGCAAAACAACTCAGGTTCAACAAAGTGGAAAGTTGTCGATAGAGTGAAAAGGCAAGGTTTGCTGAATGAAAACAAAAAGAGAAGAATGATGTGCTTTTTACAAGTATGGGCCTAACCGATGTTGTCATTGATGTCAACATACTCCTATTGCATTGATGATAAGGACTGGATGAGCTGTATGCGAGGATATTGAGAAAATTAGTCCTATCAGGAACATAGAAGAATAGTGAAGACAGTGAGGTAAAGATCTAGCTAAGATGAAGATCAGAGGATACGCATCAAAGGGTTTGTAGATATGTGTCTTAAGATGATCCAGTAAAGATTTTAGAGGTCCACATGAAGATCTGAAGAAGTTATGGCCACTTAATTAAAATTGGTTCTGGCAGATGTTCAAAGGTGACAAAGTGACACAGATAGGTCTGATGAGATCCAGAAATGCAATATTTTGTTCTGTGGATTTGGTGGAGTGTTTGGGAAGTCAATGTGAATTGATAACTCAATTGGTTTCTAGTCTAGAGGTCGACAAGCATCTATTCCAATATGACAGTGATGATAGACTGTGCTCTTGAGGCTCTGGATGAATGAGAGAATGATTTCAGTAAGCTGAAGTAGTGTGGATGTTCCTGGTGATTCAGGCAAGCTTGTGGAGGTCTTTGGATTGTTTCCAGTTTGTGTTGGTGGTCCGCATTGAAGATTGAGCTCATAATTGAAGAATTACTTCCAGATGATGATGTTCTTCCTAAGTCTAGCCGACCAGATGAGTTACACATCATGTAGATGATCTTGGAGATGTTCTGTGAAGATTGGCGTGTTCCTAAGGAAGATTGAAGTCTCAAATCTATATGGCCAACAGTGTGTTGGTCCGCATGAAGTCTTTTTGTAATTAGTCATGTTGTATTTATGTATTTGCTCTGTAATGTATGCCGACTTGGATGATTATTCCTAAGTTGATGTATTGTATAAATAAGGAGTTGTAAAGTCATTACAAAGTGATCTTGTAGAGATGAGAGTGTGGTAGAGAGGAGCAGAGCAAAAGGTAGAGCAGAAGTATTGGGCTTAAATGGAACTGACTCAAGCATGGTGAAGATGATATTCTTGAGTTCAAGTATGTGATACTTATTATTCTGTAGATAGTGTGTCTCCTATAGGTAGTGGGCCTTTTGTGAGCAGTGAGCCCTAATTGGCATGTGCCATTTTGTTCTTTCTATTCTTTTAACAGAGAATACAATCTTGGGTTAGTCACCCCATGGTTTTTCCCTTAACCAGGTTTTCCACGTTAAAAATCTTGGTGTCATATGTGTTAATGTATTTCTGCTCTTGAATTGTTGCATTATGTTTCCATGATTGATTTATTATTATGCTGCTAAATTAAGAAAATGATTTAAGTGATTAATTTAAAGAAAGTTTTGGACAACTAATTCACCCCCCCTCTTAGTTGTCTATCCTAAATCTAACAATTGGTATCAGAGCTAAGTTCCTCTAAAAGAGCTTAACCGCTTGAGGAGATCCAGGATGTCATCCTACAAGAAGGATAGTTTGAGATTTGATGAACCAATTTCACTCTTTGGAAAAGTCACATGGAATGCCACTTGCAATCTATGGAAATGTAGTATTGGATCATGGCTTCAAAGAAGTATGTTCCTCCATAGAATGGTCTGAGTACCATAGATGAAATCAGAGATGCTGAAAACAATCTGCATACTAAAGAAGTTCTTCTAAGTGCCTTATCTGATTTAGAGCTAACAAATGTTATTGATCTAAAAACTGCATATGAGATTTGGCAAAAACTGGAACTTCTGCATGAAGGAGACAAGTATGTTAAATGTGCCAAGCTACAGATCCTGAAAGGAAAATTTGAAAACCTAAAGATGAGAGAAGATGAAAATATCACTACATTTATGCCAAGAGTAAATGAGCTTGTTTGTAGCATTGGATGTGCTAGTGGAATCTTGGATGAAGATGAGATTGTTGGCAAAGTTCTCAGATCCCTTCCTGATTCTTACAAATACAAGGTTGCTGCTATCAAAGAATTCAGATCCTATTCAGTTATCACAAGAGATCAATTGGTTGGTAAATTGGCTGCATTTGAATTGACCGAGTTTGGAGATGCACCCCCCAAGACTGAATTTGCATTCAAAGCTAGTGCCTCTGTAAAAGGAAAAAAAAAGTTTGATCTGGGAGAGAACTCTTCAAAAAAACTATCATGGTATGAAAAAGCAAGAAAAGACCTAGAAGAAGATGAAGCAGAAGCTGCTCAACTTGAAGCCCTTATTGCAAAAAGACTGCCAAGAGGATCTGGTAAGTATGAGGGGAAATTGCCTTTTAAATGTTTTAACTGCAATAAGATTGGTCATTTTGCCTCAAGGTGTCTAGAAAGATTTTCAAGGCCAAATCCTAATAGATCAAGGTTCCAAAAGAAATGTTACTATGTTCATGAAGATGATGATGATGGAGTAATAGATGATGAATCAGAGACAGGAAACAAATCTAGAAGTGACTGGGTGTTTATTGCCATCAAGGAAGAAGATCCAATGCCCTTTGAATCTGTCAATCATAAAATTGTAGAAAGAGCTTTGGCTACCCAAGTTGAAGAAAAGGATGATTGGGTCATTGACAGTGGATGCTCCCACCATATGACAGGTGACAAAAATAAGTTCATAGATTTGGAAAGGTATGAAGGAGGAGTGGGAAAATTTGGTGATAATTCTACTGGCAGAATCAGAGGTAGAGGAACCATTTCTTTTGATGGAAAGAACAAAATCAGTAATGTACTGTATGTTGAAGGTCTGAAGAACAATATTCTTAGTGTTAGACAGTTGGTAGACAAAGGCTATGATCTCTGATTCAAAAATGGAAAATGCAAGATCTTTGAAAGTTCCAGAATAGAGATTGCATCCGATACTCAAACAAAAGGTAATATCTTCCACTTGGTTGGTACTGGTAAAAGTTATTTATTTGTTCAAATTGATCAAAGTTGGTTGTGGCATAGAAGAATTTGTCATGTGAATTTTGATAATATCATCAAGATAAGCAACACCCAGGCTATGAGAGATCTTCCAAGACTGATGAAACCTACTAATAGTTTGTGCAATGAATGTCAGTTGGGTAAGTAGAGTAGAATCACATTCAAAAGTAAGGAACAATCTTCTACTAGATTATTGGACTTAGTTCATACTGATCTATGTGGTCCGGCAAGAATCAGGAGTGTGCAAGGTGATAGATACTTCATGCTATTAATTGATGACTACTCCCAGATGATGTGGGTGACTTTTTTGAAAGAGAAATCTTAGGCTCTTGAGAAATTCAAAATATTCAAGGCTATGGTAGAGAATGAAACTGGATTGAACATAAAATGTCTGAGGTCTGATAGAGGTGGAGAATTCACATCCGGTGAGTTCATAGAATTCTGTGAGAAACATGGAATAAAAAGACAATTGTCTGCTCCAAGGACTCCACAGCAGAATGGAGTAGTGGAGAGAAAGAACCGGACCATCCAAGAAGCATCTAAAACCATGATGATGGAAGCAAATGTTCCTCAGATCTACTAGAGAGAAGTTGTAAGCACTGTAGTCTATACTCTTAATCGAGTACAAATCAGAAGCAATACTGGTAAGACTCCTTATGAATTCTGGTTTGGCATCACTCCCACTGTGAAGTATTTCAGAGTCTTTGGTAGCAAATGTTACATTAAAAGAGATGAAGATCTAGGCAAATTTGATGCTAGAAGTGATGAAGGAATATTTTTGGGTTATTCTACTCAAAGCAAAGCATACCGGTGTTATAACAAGAGATTGAAAAAGATTATAGAAAGTACAAATGTGAAGGTTGATGAAGGTATTGAAAAACCCTCAAGGTTTTATGAATATGATGAAGATGATCAGAATGATGTTTTGATCCAAGGAGTCCAAGCCCCTTCTGAAATTTAGATTCAGACTAATCCGGTGAATCAGGAAGAAGAGATGAGTTTGAATGAACCTGTTCAAAAAATAGAAGTGCAAGAAAGTCCCAAAATTCCCAAGTATGTAAGACTGAATCACTTTGAAGATCAAATCATAGGTGATAAAAGAAAAGGTGTTCAAACAAGAAGAAAGATTGCTCAAGACTCAAAAGAGTATTGTCTGATTTCAAAGATTGAACCAAAGTCAGTAAATGAAGCATGCAATGATGAAAGTTGGACTAAAGCAATGGAGGAAGAGCTGATGGAAATTGAGAAAAATCACACTTGGGATCTTGTTCCTAGACCTAGAAACAAGAATGTGATTGGAACCAAATTGGTATTCCAGAATAAATTGAATAAAGATGGTGAAGTAGTCAGAAACAAAGCCAGATTGGTCTGCAAGGGTTACTTTCAAGTAGAAGGAGTTGATTTTGAAGAAATTTTTGCTCCGGGGGCAAGAATTGAAGCAATTAGGTTATTTCTTGCCTTTGCTGCCTTCAAGGACTTCAAAGTATATCATATGGATGTCAAGTCTGTCTTCCTGAATGGTGACTTGGAAGAAGAAGTTTACATTCAGCAACTGGATGGATTTCAATTGTCTGATCATGGTGATATGGTCTGCAAGTTGAAGAATGCACTGTATGGACTTAAACAAGCCCCAAGAGCTTGGTGTGAAAGACTGGATAAGCATCTTTTGAAGATTGGTTTCAACAAAGGTACTGCTGACAGTAACTTGTACTTCAAAATTGATCATGAAAATATCTTGATTGTTGAAGTGTTTGTTGATGATATCATTTTTGGAGGAAGAGATAGTATGTGCAAAACTTTTGCAAATCAAATGAAAAGTGAATTTGAGATGTCCATGTTTGGAGAAATGAATTTCTTCTTGGGTTTGCAAATCATTCAAACAAAGAAAGGAATCTTCATTTCTCAGACCAAATATGTGAAAGAATTATTGAAGAAATTTGGGATGGAAGACTCAAAACCAATGAGTACTCCCATGGCAACCAGATGTAAATTAAGCAAGGATGACTCTCCTAAGGCTGATTAGAAAAAGTACAGGTCAATGATTGGAGGATTATTGTATCTCACTCAAACTAGACCTGACATTATGAATGTTGTTGGTCTTATTGCTAGATTCCAAGCTAATCCTAGAGAATCTCATGTCATGGCAATCAAGAGGATTTTTAGATATCTAAAAGGGACAGTTGAGTATGGTTTGTGGTATCCTAGAGATCATGATTTCTCTCTTTATGCATATACAGATGCAGATTGGGTAGGAGATGTAGATGACCAGAAGAGTACTAGTGGTGGAGCATTCTTTTTGGGGAAGAGATTGGTTTCTTGGCTGAGCAAGAAACAAGAGGCAATATCTCTGTTCATTGTAGAAGTAGAATACATTGCAGCAATAGGTAGTTGCACTAAAGTATTGTGGATGAAGCAAATGTTAAGAGATATCAGAGTGGAGTATGAAGAACCCATCACAATCTTCTGTGATAATTCAAGTGCAATTAACATATCAAAAAATCTAGTGTTGCATTCAAAGACTAAACATATATCCATCAAGTTCCACTTTTTGAGAGAGCAAGTGAACAAGAATGAAGTTAGATTGGAGTTTGCGCCTTCCAAGGATTGGATTGCAGATATTTTTACTAAACCTCTACCTAAGGACTCTTTTGAGTATCTCAGGGAGAAGTTAGGGATTATTACCCCTCTGGTTCTAAATTAAGGTGCACTGATATGCATCAGTCCAGTGGATCTCGCAGTCATATCTTGTGGTCTGGATTGATGATGGGAAGCTGCTACTCAGGGGAGCAGCTGATATGATTCTGAAGTGATGCAAGTATGTACCCTTTGCCATTGATGTCAAAGGGGGAGAGAAGGCATGTGAAAAACAAGTAGTTGTTGATCAAAGGGGGAGTAGTAAAGAAAGAGAAGACATGTGAATGGTTGTAATTGATAGTGGGATTTATGTCAGTGAAGAGAAGTTCTTGTCTTGATGGTTAAAATAGTTTTTCACATCATATGTTGCCATCAATGACAAAGGGGGAGATTGTTGCAAGTATGGGCCTAACCAGTGCTTTCATTGATGTCAACATACTCCTGTTGCATTGATGATAAGGATTGGATGAGCTGTATGCTAAGGATATTGAGAAAATTAGTCCTATCAGGAATAGAGAAGAACAGTGAAGACAGTGAGGTAAAGATCCCAGCTAAGATGAAGATCAGAGGATGCGCATCAAAGGGTTTGTAGATATGTGTCTTAAGATGATCTAGTAAAGATTTCAAAGGTCCGCATGAAGATTTGAAGAAGTTATGGTCACTAAGTAAAACTAGTTCTAGCAAATGTTTAGAGGTGACAGAGTGACACAGATAGGTCCAGTGAGATCTAGAAATGCAATATCTTATTCTACAGATTTGGTGAAGTGTTTAGGAAGTCAATGTGAATTGATAACTCAATTGGTTTGTGGTCTAGAGGTCTGCAAGCATCTATTCCAATATGACAGTGATGACAGACTGTGTTCTTGAGGCTCTGGATGAAGGAGAGAATGATTTTAGTAAGCAAAAGTAGTGTGGATGTTCCTAGTGATTCAGGCAAGCTTGTGGAGGTCTTTGGATTGTTTACAGTTCCTGTTGGTGGTCCGCATTGAAGATTGAGCTCATAATTGAAGAATTACTTCTGGATGATGATATTCTTCCCAAGTATGGCTGACAGGATGAGTTACACATCCTGCAGATGATCTTGGAGATGTTCTGTGAAGAATGGTGTGTTCCTAAGGAAGATTAAAGTCTTAGATCTGTATGGCCGACAATGTGTTGATCCGCGTGAAGTCTTTTTGTAATTAGTCATGTTGTATTTATGTATTTTCTCTGTAATGTATGCTGACTTGGATGATTATTCCTAAGTCGATGTCGTGTATAAATAAGGAGTTGTAAAGTCATTTTAAAGTGATCTTGTAGAGATGAGAGTGTGGTAGAGAGGAGCAGAGAAGAAGTATTGGGCTTAAATGGAACTGACTCAAGCATGGTGAAGATGCTATTCTTCAGTTCGAGTATGTGATACTTATTATTTTGTAGATAGTGTGTCTCCTGTAGGCAGTGGGCCTCTTGTGAGTAGTGTGCTCAGGAAGTGAGCCCTAATTGGCATGTGCCATTTTGTTCTTTCTATTCTTTTAATAGAGAATACAATCTTGTGTTAGTCACCCCGTGGTTTTTCCCTTAACCAGGTTTTCTACATTAAAAATCTTGGTGTCATATGTGTTAATGTGTTTCTACTCTTGAATTGTTGCATTATGTTTCCATGATTGATTTATTATTATGTTGTTGAATTAAAAAAAGGATTTAAGTGATTAATTGCAAGAAAGTTTTGGACAACTGATTCACCCCCCCTCTTAGTTGTCTATCCTAAATCTAATAGTGTTGCCCCTTGGTTCTGAAAAATACAAAATTGCCGATAAGAAAAGATAGTGAAAATGAAGAAGATTGTTAGATAAGGTGTGAGAAAGTGCAGAAAGGTACAGCTAGTGATCAGATGGCTTAAGATATAAAATATGATCTACACATTGAGAATGCTATCAACACCTAAATTAGATAATTCCCTAAATACATGCCATGATTATAGGGATGGATAAACTAATTTGTACTTAGACTTTAGTGATTCTGCAGAAATGTGCCATGTAGGTAGCTGAAACAATGATTTTCTTCAATGCATGGGTACATTTGAGGATAAATCAGGTATAGATGAGCCTTCCCTCTTCATTGTCCTAGGCACACCAAACGTGCAAGAAATTTCCTTTTGACATTCTCAAAGTTGTAGGGTGTGGGCTTTTCTTCCCAGTGTACAAATCTTTTGACAGGGGAGTGGGCCTAAATTTAATGCAGCGTGGGTTTTACTTGTTGACTGAGTTTCAATGCCTAGGGCTGCATGGAATTGTATTGCTATATATTCATGTTTTCCAGATGTTCTCAGGGTTGGTTGCTGAGCCAATTGTCTAGTTTGTAATGATTTAAGAGAGTTTTAGGGCTTCAAATTAAGCCAGTCTAGGAAGTGAATGGAGAATGTGTTTTGATGTAGTGTAGGAATGTATTGTAAAGCATATTTTATGCATTGGTATGTCTCCATGGCCATTTGTAAAGATTCAGGGGAATGTATAATCATAGTTGTATGTTTTCTCTCACCACATTTGTTGGTGTGATTGTAATAAAAATTTGATAATGTGTGATAGCATTTAAAATCAATACAAGCTTTGTTTTGAGTCATCTCTTTGTTGCAAATGGGTCTTTTTAGTTTGGTTCTAGATCATTAAGAATGTCTAATATGTGAAATATAATCTGAGAAATGTATGTGAATACATTTTGGTATTATGTTGATGTTGATTCAAATCTTTTCTTCCCTCTTTATTGCTTATAACTCGGTTGCCCAATAGAGTAGGCACCGGTCCATATTGGAGAGGAATCAAACACCATTTTAAAACAAACAAATCTTTCACCTGTGGTTCAGGGTCAAAACTGTTAGATTCAGGACAGACAACTAAGAGGGGGGGTGAATCAGTTGTCCAAAACTTTCTTCCAATTAAACACTTAAATCCACTTTGTAATTCAACAGCATAATAATAAATCAATCATGGAAACATAATGCATTAAATCAAGAGTAGAAACACATCAACACATAAGACACCAAGATTTTGATGTGGAAAACTCGGTTAAGGGAAAAACCACGGGGTGATTAACCCAAGATTGTATTCTCTGTTAGAAGAATAGAAAGAACAAAATGGCACATGCCAATTAGGGCTCACTTTCTAATACCAATCTGATGTAGAGGAAAAGATAAAGAAACTCACTAACTTTCACAACTTGGCACAACTCAATCTATTCTTTCTTGTCCTTTCAATTAGGACTCAGACCTTCTTCACAAAACTCTTGATTGCAAACAACTAATAGTGATCCAAGGCAAAACTTCTTGTAGATTCTCAAAAATAGTTTAAACAACTTCAATTTGGCTGCCCCAACCCAACTTCCCACTTAGGCATTTCAAAAGTGAGTACTTCTCAAAATGGATAGTCTCAACCAACCTTAAGGGCTTTCAAAGACCACTCCATTCTACATAACTGACATACAACAAATGGTGGAATGTACAACATAGTTCAAAAGAAATTAAGACTCCACCTATTCCTTCATTAACTATCCTTGATGTGCAACTATGGTACTCACAAGGTTGACTGCACTTTGACAGTGCCTTGACAGTCTTGTTCCTTGTAGCCCTACCTTTGAAGATTGTCAAGCACAACTTCTACCATAGGACCTTGCTCCAGACTATTATTACATGTTTAGATACCCTTTAACAATCTTTAATACATATCTAAAAAACCAACATATGTTACTTTGCAACGAATGCCTCAAATCAGGATTGCAACAGTGTTAAACAGGCCTAATAGGCTTAGCATACACAAGGGCTTATTGATTCTTCTATCTTCACACCTAGACTCCAAAAACTGACACTTGGAGCAAGTGAGATTAGATCTATCCTTGCTTATTCCTTCATTAGAAATCCCATTAGAAAGGTCTCTTAACAAACCCAAAACCCTATACCTCTTAACTGTCCTAGAAACTCTATTTTTTCTAGACTGTCACACAGAAAAATAGTCATAAACTTTTCTTTTTTTACACCATACCCTTAGCTATTTGGTCAAAGACCTCAGGGACTCAAAGGCACATACCACCACAGTCCTTTTCCACCAACATGCAATACATAAATTGGGAGAAACATAGACTTTCATACCACTGTTTACCCTAATCAGGGTTTAACTGTTTTCTTGACAGTTTTCACCAAAAATGCAAAATCTAACTCAAAACACAACCAATCTGTATGCAACCAAATGGAAAGGGAAGGTGATAGAGGGATCAAACACTTACAAACATTAAGACATCCATGCATGCCCGTACAGAGCCGTACAAGGCCTAGAAACAGTGGTTTTCTGAAGAAAATGCATAAAAAAATAGTGCTTTATTAATCCCATTCACATATTCAATCACCTTTGAGTTATTTGGATGTTACAAGGCCTTAATAAAGGCATTCCACATTTGTCTCTTTAGTTTCCACTTCCTTCCAATGAATTGGAACAAGGTGAACCTTCACCTTCCTCATTTTACAACTTTAGGAATTTTACAATTTAGATGACAACTATTACATTCTTTCCAAATTTGACACAAAACATTAAATATTGTCCTCCTAATGACCTAGACACATGAACAAATAATCAATATAACCTTGATACAATGTTGAGACACCAAAAGTGAATCATCCTTCAAAAATTTTATCATAGAAGCATGAGGTTGGCATGGTGCTCCCACACCATACAACCAACCAACAAAATTTCCAAGTCCCTTGGAAATGTATCTGCAACAAAAAGTCTTTTTCCTTTGTCTTTATCTTCAATCTTCTCAGCTACAATCTTCCAATCTATAGAAATGGTGACCAACCAACCAACAAAACAAACTACCATCTTCACAGAGCTTCTTTTGGCACCTTCTACTCCCATCAGTGGAGTACTCTTCAGGCTGCAACATCAAGTGCTTCTTCAGTCAGGTATCCATCTCTCTCACTGCTTCACAACAAACCAACTCACCAAACCATTCATCTCACCCAACAACAGATTCTGGTGATGCACCTACCACTCTCTCCTCAGTGGTTTCTCTCTGCACCCTTATCCAGCCTAATCTCCATTGGAGAATGGTCATGACAGACCTTCTCTTGTCTGCCCACACACACAACCTCAGAAAACATCCTTCTGCAGCTAGATGGATAAGCACCTGCAACCAAACAACTTAGTAAACAAAACAATGGTCACCAACACAATCTTTCCTTTAGTTCTTCACCTGCCTTCTCAGTGATAGGAACACATAGAACATCTCCTCCCAGAGCTTTTGCTAGCTCTGATACCAATATGATGCAGAGGAAAAGATAAAGAAACTCACTAACTTTCACAACTTGGCACAACTCAATCTATTCTTTCTTGTCCTTTCAATTAGGACTCAGACCTTCTTCACAAAACTCTTGATTGCAAACAACTAATAGTGATCCAAGGCAAAACTTCTTGTAGATTCTCCAAAAATAGTTTAAACAACTTCAATTTGACTGCCCCAACCCAACTTCCCACTTAGGCATTTCAAAAGTGAGTACTTCTCAAAATGGACAGTCTCAACCAACCTTAAGGGCTTCCAAAGACCACTCCATTCTACATAACTGACATACAACAAATGGTGGAATGTACAACATAGTTCAAAAGCAATTAAGACTCCACCTATTCCTTCATTAACTGTCCTTGATGTGCAACTATGGCACTCACAAGGTTGACTGCACTTTGACAGTGCCTTGACAGTCTTGTTCCTTGTAGCCCTACCTTTGAAGATTGTCAAGCACAACTTCTACCATAGGACCTTGCTCCAAACTGTTATTACATGTTTAGATACCCTTTAACAAGCTTTAATACATATCTAAAAAACCAACATATGTTACTTTGCAATGAATGCCTCAAATCAGGACTGCAACCGTGTTAAACAGGCCTAATAGGCTTAGCATACACAAGGGCTTATTGATTCTTCTATCTTCACACCTAGACTCCAAAAACCAACACTTGGAGCAAGTGAGATTAGGTCTATCCTTGCTTATTCCTTCATTAGAAATCCCATTAGAAAGGTCTCTTAACAAACCCAAAACCCTATACCTCTTAACTGTCCTAGAAACTCTATTTTTTCTAGACTGTCACACAGAAAAATAGTCATAAACTTTGCTTTTTTTACACCATAGCCTTAGCTATTTGGTTAGAGACCTCAGGGACTCGAAGGCACATACCACCACAGTCCTTTTCCACCAACATGCAATACATAAATCGGGAGAAACACAGACTTTCATACCACTGTTTACCCTAATCAGGGTTTAACTATTTTCTTGACAGTTTTCACCAAAAATGCAAAATCTAACTCAAAACACAACCAATCTGTATGCAACCAAATGGAAAGGGAAGGTGATAGAGGGATCAAACACTTACAAACATTAAGACATCCATGCATGCCCGTACAGAGCCGTACAAGGCCTGGAAACAACAGTTTTCTGAAGAAAATGCATAAAAAAATAGTGCTTTATTAATCCCATTCACATATTCAATCACCTCCAAATTATTTGGATGTTACAAGGCCTTAATAAAGGCATTCCACATTTGTCTCTTCAGTTTCCACTTCCTTCCAACGAATTGGAACAAGGTGACCCTTCACCTTCCTCATTTTACAACTTTAGGAATTTTACAATTTAGATGACAACTATTACATTCTTTCCAAATTTGACACAAAACATTAAATATTGTCCTCCTAATGACCTAGACACATGAAAAAATAATCAATATAACCTTGATACAATGTTAAGACACCAAAAGTGAATCATCCTTCAAAAATTTTATCATAGAAGCATGAGGTTGGCATGGTGCTCCTGCACCACACTGCTCACAAGAGGCCCACTACCTACAAGAGACACACTATCTACAAAATAATAAGTATCACATATTTGAACTGGAGAATAGTATCTTCACCATGCTTGAATCAGTTCCATTTAAGCCCAATACTTCTGCTCTGCCTTTCACTCCTCTACTCTTTACCACACTCTCATCCCCATAAAGATGAACTTTGAAATGACTTTACAATTCCTTATTTATACAAGACATCGACTTAGGAATGATCATCTAAGTTGGCAAACATTACAGAGAAAATACATAAATACAACATGACTAATTACAAAAGACTTCATGTGGATCAACACACTGTCGGCCACACAGATATGAGACTTCAATCTTCTTCTAGGAACACGCCAATCTTCACATTACATCTTCAAGATCATCCGCAGGATGTGTAACTCATCCAGTCGGCTAAAGTTAGGAAGAACACCATTATCCGGAAGTTATTCTTTAGTTGCGAGCCCAAACTCTAATGTGGACTACCAACATGAACTAGACATGATCCAAAGACATCCACAAGCTTGCCTGGATCACCAAGAACATCCACACTACATCTGCTTACTGAAATCCTTATCTCCTTCATCTGAAACCTCAAGAACATAGTATGTCATCATTGTTACAATGGAATAGATACTTGTGGATGTCTAGACCATGAACCAATTGAGTTTTCAATTCACATTGACTTCCTAAACACTTAACCAAATCTGTAGAACAAGATATTTCATTTCCGGATCTCACCGGACCTATCTGTGTCACTCTGTCACCTTTGAACATCTACCAGAACTGGTTTTACTTGAGTGGTCACAACTTCTTTAGATCTTCATGTGGACCTCTGAAATCTTTACTAGATCATCTTAAGACACATATTTACAAACCCTTTGATGCGCATCCTCTGATCTTTATCTTAGCTATGATCTTTAGCTCACTGTCTTCACTGTTCTTCTCTATTCCTGATTAGGACTAATTTTCTCCATATCCTCAACACACAGCTCATCTAATCCTTATCATTAATGCAACAAGAGTATGTTGACATCAATGACAACACCAGTTAGGCCCATACTTGCAACAAAAACCACCCTTCCTATGCATGTACATTCGTACAGTTGAATCAACTTAATGAGAAGCTTATGCAGCCAGTTTGTCTTGATCTAGTAACATCTTTGGGGTCAAGTGTACATTGGGTATGGCTTTGTATCTTTATTTGTATTTCATTTCATGCATCTAGGAATATCCCTCCTAGGTCTAGTTGATCCTTAAGAGCATATGAATTTACCCACTCCTATAGTTAGCCAAAATTCCCCTTTACTTGTTGATAAACCTCTTTCTTTCACCTTGACAACAATCCCTGGCTTGGGTATTTAGGAATGTTTTAGAGTTTTGGGTTGGAGTTATTTTGGGAACCAACAAGTACCATCATGTAAACATTGGCATATATGGGAGCACCATTCATCTAAATCAATGTTACAACAAAAGGTGATATTGAAGGTATTTTTCAGATATAGATGGTGAAGTAAGATTATGAATGGTGAAATGATAGTCCATGGATGAATCGTTAAGGGATATAAGGGAGGCAACACTCACCATTGCATCCATGTGTTGATTATCTTTCCATGGAATTGTGTCGATTATGAAAGAGGAGAAATGTTTCAAAAGTGATAAGGCCAAGTCATGATACTAAGATAACTTATCTTGCTTTGCTTGATAAGATCTAGTGACTTGTCTTATGATCAATTGAGAATCGTTGAATATATAAAGATGTTGAATATTGAGAGACAATGCAACATGCAAGCCAGCAATAAGGGCTTCGTACTCTGGAATGTTGTTAGTACATAGAAAGTTGAGATAGTAAGATAGGGGAATTGGCCTACCTTAAGGGAGTACTAGTATGACACTAGCACTGGAGCCAATTCGACACCTAGAATTGTCAAAGAACAAGTCCCACATTCGATCCATATCTAAGAGAAGGACATGGTCCTTAGGGAACGAGGCTTGATTTGGAAGAGAAAATGGTGAAGGAGCTAAGTGGTTGGTCAATGCTTGACCCTTAATTGCCTTTTGAGAGAAAAACTTAAGATCAAAGTCTGTTAACAACATTACCCACTTGGCCAAACATCCTAAAAGATCTATTTTAGAGAAGAGATGTTTCAAAGGATCAAATTTTACAATGACATGCATTTCAACATGTAGAAGGTAGTGTCTCAACTTTTGTGTTGCGAATACAATAGCTAGATATTATTTTTTGATTGCACAATATCAGATTTCATGATCAAGCAATGTCCAGGTGATGTAATATACAAGACATTCTTTGCCATTGTCATCATGTTGTGCCAATAATGTTGCAATAACATTAGATGAAGTAGAAATGTAAAGAAGAAAAGGACGACCAGAGGCAGTTGGCAATAAAATAGGAGGACTGGCCAAATATATTTTTAAATTGTCAAAAGCCTTTGGAAATCCACATTCTAGTTGAAATGAGAATACTTCTTAAGAATTCAAGTGAAAGGGAGAGTCTTATCCACTAGAGACAAACCAACGAATAGCTTGAGGCTTTCCCTATAGACTACAAGGTTGAGAAACATTTTTCAGAGGTGGCATGTTGACGATAACATCAATATTATTTGTATCCACCTCAATGCCACTATGTGAAACAATAAATCTCAATAGCTTGCCGCTATCAATGCCAAAGATGCATTTACAAGGATTTAAGAACATGCTATATTTATGAATATGTTCAAAGATTTGGCAGAGAATTTTGATGTGATCCTAACGCAAGATGAACTCGATCAGAATGTCATCGACATAGTCCTCCAAAATATTGTGAATGAAATCGTGAAAGATAAGGGTCATAGCGTGTTGGTAAGTTGCACCAACATTCTTTAGTCCAAACAACTTGACTACCTAACAAAAGGTTCCCCAAGGTGTGATAAAAGATATTTTATATTGATCCTGAGGATTGATGAATATTTGGTTGTATCCAGAGAAGCCATCCATGAAGGAGAGTAATGCATGGACAACAATGGAATCAACAATCATGTTGATGTTAAGAAGAGGAAAGTCATCTTATAGAGAAGATTTATTTAGATCATGAAAATTAAAACATATCTAAATATGGTTGTCAGGTTTAGTGACAACCACAATATTTGATATCCAAGGGGAATAGTCGATCAATAGGGTGAATAAAGATAGATTGTAGAAGCTTCTCAATCTTAGTCTTAACTAACAATGCCACCTTGGGATTCATTCTTTGGATCTTTTATTTTATGGGCTAGGCATTAGGATGCAACACAATATTGTGAGTAACAACTTGTGGATAGAAGCCAGGCATATCCAAATATGTCCAAGCAATTAAATATGAAAATTCCTGTAGAAGGGAAGAGAGTTCACATTATTTTTTGGAATTGAGACATTTTCCAATTGGATTAACTTCTTTGGATTAGCCAAGTCCATCAAGACATTGACAATATCTCCAACATGAAGGGTAATGCGGTCTAGGACATCTGATGGATGAGGGGATTCCTAAAGCATCTCTTGAAATGCTGAGGTACCATTTGATAAGCAAGTGTCTTTCCCAAAGTATGCCTTAGCATTTAAACATAGGAAGTTACATGATCATGATGGTAACGTGGCATAATCTCATAGACTCCAAGGAATTCAGCTAAAACGTCATCCGTTGGGAAAATATCCAAAGGTACACTAATAGTCAAATTTTTGTCTATCAAATTAGGATGGATAAGATTAAGTGATGTAGAAGAAGTTTGAGTTGTGAATATCATGTTTACATTGAGATAAGGACAACGGGAATCTTTGATGGGCTTCAAAATGCGGTATCCAAGACTAGATGAAGAACCATGTGGATTAGGTTCTAAGGGAATATTGATACCCTATTCTTTTAAACCATAACCATTGCCTTTATATCCAATCTGAGATAAGATCAGAAAACCCCGATCATAATGGGATGCCATTTCTATGGGAGACAATGGGTCACCATTAGTGGCGTAGTCAATAGCATATGTATAATCGATAGAACTTGTTGAATTAGAAGAAGTTAGAATAGTGAGTTTAGGTATTTTAGAAGAAGGAAAAGTCTATGTAGTGGAAACTGAAGCCACCTTTGGGATCTCAAATTTTTGTGGTGAGATTTTATACTCATAAATAAAGGAGGGTGTAAAATCTAATGAACCCCAATCATCGTCAAAGAACTCACTCGAAGGTAATAGACAATGTTGATCAATACTACTGGTAGCAACATGGAATGCTGGATTATATTTTTTGAAGATGGAATCAAAGTATTAAGAGATTTAGAAACAAGAGTGAGATCTGGCTTCTGTGTGTAAGCAACTTTCTGGATTTGGATAAGCATCAATTGTATAGAGTTTATTGTTATGAATGAATTTCAATATGTGATGAAGAGTGGATGGGACTTCCCCTATGGCATGTATCCACAACCTACCAAGAAGAAGATTATATGAAAGAGCATTAGGCATGACATGGATAAGCATAGGCAAGGTCACAAGTCCAACCTCAACTGGTAGTGTGATTGTACCTAGTGATCGTCTACCAATGTTATCGAAGCCACGAATAGAAAGAGTATCAGGTTTGATGAGAGACATATCTACACTAATTTTGCATAATAGGTCTATGCTAGAAACATTAAGACCTAATCCGTTATCAATTAGAGTACACTTATTCCATTTTTATTAATGATGACTAAAATCATGAGTGGATCATATTGCTTTTGAACTTCAAGAGGAGGTAACTCATGTTGTTGAAAGACAATATCTAGATTCATCACATGTGTAGACACCCAAAAATGACCATGTCGTTGCACCACTTTTATTTCATCAATTCTTCCAAATCACCTGCTTTTCAACGTTAATTAAATAATCTAAATTATTTAATTAATTTCATCAATTTCTTCCAATACTCCAAAAATCAATATTAATTAAATAAATCCTCTTTATTTAATTAATTTCATTAAATTCAACTGTATATTCTTCCAAAATTAAATAATTATTATTATTTAATTAAATCATTATCCTTTTTCGAATTTCAAGTCTACATTAATTAAATAAATCTAATTATTTAATTAATTCATCACAAATCCTCATATCTACAATAAAATAATTTTCATTATTTAATTAAATCAATTGTTCTTCCAAATTTAAATAAATCATGCAAATTTATTTAAATTATCTCGATCTCTAAAAATAAAATATAATCGAATATTTTTTTTATTCCTCTAATCATGCACAAACAATTAAATATATTTATTTATTTAATTTACTTTTTTATCTTCCAATTCCTCTAAAAATAAATCTTGTTCATCATGCACACAAAGTTAAATAATTTATTATTTAATTTTCTCAAATCATGCAAAAAGTAAATTACAAGTTGAGTTAATTGACTTAATCAATCTTGTTTTTATCAACAACTCATGAATTAGAAGAAAAAACATTCTAATTTATGATATCAAATTCAATCTTTATCAAAAAAGTAATTATCTTAATAAAAATAGCTTTTTGTGTTGCACATGTCGTGTGCACATTCAGCATGAGTTATTTGATTTATCCCAACCATTCATTCTATGGATTTATTTCATCCATTGATCGATCATGTTTGAAACCTATATAAACTCCCCTCCTCTTCATAGCAAATCCTCTTCGATCATTTATTCTTAGGCATTCCTTAACAGGAAATTGAGCATACATCACATCGTTGAGCACATCGATCTTTTGAGCATGAACACTACCTACATCTACTTGTTGTAAACATGGTTTCACAACGTTATTGAGCAATCTACATTCATACAAAGAGAACTATACAATCTAGGTGAAGTCTTTCTTGTTTTAAATTGATTTATTCATTGATATTGGATTTTTACTTAGATCGATCTCTTTATGTTATGGGTAATTGAGTTGTTATTATCATTGCTTTGATTTTATCATTCGACCTCTCGGTTTTCCTCATACACAACATGCATACAATCCAACAGGTCTGCTATATCATCTAGTCTAACAGAAGGTGGGACAATCACCTTTTGTAGAGCCTCCTAGAACAATCTGTGGTATGTAGGCAAGGTTTGTATTAACTCTGAAAGTGAGATCTTAGCCAAAGTAGCATGAAGTTGCTCAACAAGATCATATTCTCTATTAGTATGTTGAGAAAGATGAGGTAGTGGAGGAAGAAGTGGTTGAGAAGATGGAAGAGAAGCATGAACAGACATTGCTTTTTTATTTTTTTTATTATTGTGAGTGTTGTATGTGTAAGCAACCACATTGTAATGAGGTTGTTGTGACTGTATATGAAAAATTTGGATAAAATGAAAATGATAAAACAATACAAATGCATTACCTAATCCAAATCTTCAATACTTCAAATAGATGTGAATGATAGATTGATTGATTGATTGAATTTGATATGTTGGTTGCTCAATTCAGTAGCATAACAATAAGATGAAGATGATTCATGGAAGATGGATGATAATAGATGAGAAGATTAAAGAATAATTTTGATAGCATAAGGATGTATGAAAGGTGGATTCATCTTAGAAATGGCTTGTGAGGGGGTTGATTTATAGTCAAGGGTTGGTTTGAATGGATGGTTGAGATTGAGAGGCTAAATGAACGATATGGACGGCTAGGATTGATTAGTTATTTTCACTCTTCAAGGAAGTTGTAGTCATGTGACAAGTGTACAAAGGAGGATAAAGCTCATGTGTGACCATGTACATAAAAAGGATATTAAATGAAAGTTGTACTACCACACATGATTCAAGTGGGAGGTGGACAAGTGTTGGAATGAGGTGAGAGGTGAGGACCTAATTCAAATATTTTATTTGAATTAGTTGGGATATTAGAGGGAAATTAATTAAATAAATAAGATTTATTTAATTAATTGGCTAGGTGATTAGGATGAGATGGGATTATGATGAGAAATTAATTAAATAAATAAAATTTATTTAATTAATTGGATAATGGGATAAGTTGAATTAAGAGTGGGATTAGAACAAAATGATACATGATGTCTCTAATAATGTATTTGACTAGGTGTTTTAAGACATGGACAAATTTGGGTGTCTACATTTTGCACCTCTTTGAGATGATGTTCAAGATGATAAGATTTATGTCGAGTAACATCATTTCAAAGAAGCTAAGGTATGGATAGAGGAAAAGGATAAGATGATAGTGGAAAGATAGGATGATGATGGAAAGGTAGGATGAGGATGGAAAGATAGAATGAGGATGCCCCCTCGAGAGGATAGGCGGGTTGGAAAAACACGAGTAGGCTCTCGAAATGAAATAGATTGGTTAAGAAAGAAAGATAAGGGCATGGATAGAAGAAATGAATGATGAGTTATGCTACAATGAAAGTGAGAAACCATGATGTTTGAAATAGCACTAGACATTATGCACCAAGGTATAAAGACCAAGGTGACGATGTGTCTCGTGCCCTAGCATAATACAACCTTGTCTAACGTATGGGGAAGTAAACTTAGAGCATTGAAGTCCTAATGCACAAAAGGTATGATGTGACCTTAGATGCAAAGGATAGTGCAAAAAGCTATTCCAACATACACAAGATATGAATATTAGTTGGAATGATACCGATCTAATACAAATGCAAGATAAAATGATAACACACACAAGCAAGCAAGGAAGCATGCACAAATGATACAAAAACAAACAAGGTATTGCCCCTGTCAAGCTGTAAACCAATGATTAATTGATTGCTTGCTTGATGATAATAATGATAGATAGTGTTGTCATTGAGGGGAATGATATATCCCTAGATCAACACAAGGATGCGAGAACGATATATCCCATTGATGATGATGATGATTGATTGATTGATTTGGTTTACGACAAGATTAGGATCAAGACCATTGGTGTGATTGGATAATTTGACAAGATTGATTAGTTTGATTGGCATGTATTAAGGATGATTTGCATTTGGATTTATTGCTTGGAATGATGTGATGATTTGATTGATTAGATGAAGTGATTGATGAATTGATTTGCTTGGTGAAATGAATGTGAATGATTTGATTGGATTTTAGGTGTTTATTGATGATGTAGGAGATAGATGATAGAAGAAAGAGAGATGTATGAAGATGACGATTGGTGAAGATTGGAAGAAATATGGAAGATGGAAATGGTCTATCACCTATGCCTAAATCTGAGTACTTCCTTGGTAACCTAGATTGCCTACATACCCTGTATCCACAAGATCAAGGCATTTAACAATAAAGATGAGATGTAGTTCTGATAATGTTTTATTGGTGGTGATAATGATGAAGATGAATGGATTGATCAGATTATGGATTGATTGGGATTGGTTGGATGTTTGATGATATATGATGTTATTGATGGGATGATATGGATTGGATTGATGTGATTTTGATTGATAATGATGGATTGGCTTGATTTGATGATTTGATTTGTTTTGATGGATTTGATGTGATGGATCATTTGATGATGTGATTGATCTTATTGCTTGGATTTTCTGTTGGATATTTGATTTTTTTTGTATTTTTGAGAATATTTAATTTTTTTGTATTTTTGGGAATATTTATTTTTTTTGTATTTTTGAGATGTTTTGAATGTCAATGGATTTACAATTTGGGTAGCATTTGTGCTAGATACCAATGACAAGGGAAAAAACCAAGTCTAGGTGCAAGGATAATGTAGGGGGATGGATGAAGGAATGTTGTGGAATGTGATGGAGTGATTTAGGAACCCACATAGACTTAGTATTTTTATGATTTTTGCTTGTGGGATTTTTGGAATTTTTGAATGGAATGGGATGTTTGGATGGAAGTGGAGGTTTGGGATTTTTGAGAGGAGGATGCCTCATTTGAGTTGCTTGATTTTTTCTTAGGTACCCAAACTATTTTAGTTTTGACCTTTTCTTGTGGAGGAATGGGCTTATATAGTGGTTTGGATAGCTTTTTGGATGGATTGTGCTTTAATTCTTTGCATTGATGGCCTAAGACAATAGGATTCTTAGGATTTTTGACTTTATAGGTATAGGCATCCAAATTTGTACTTTTGAATCCCATGGACATAATGGGAATGGGGTTGATAGAATTAGTGAAAGATTTATGCTTACATTATGTGTGCGTTTGTTGGTCATGATTAGGAATGTAAGGGAATTTATGGATAAGTGGATAATTAGGCATTAGTAGCAATGGAGGCAATGTGGATGGAGGGATGTTAGGAGTTAGAAGGAGTGGAGGTAAAGTTGATGGTGGAAGGTGTATGGTCACATGCTTTTGACACTGTAGGATAATGGAGGTGGAATTGCAACATATGTTTTATGTATATGATGTGGTTCGCAATGGAAAGTGATGGACTTAGGAGGAATGGAGGAAGTACCAACATCTTTAGAGTGTTTACCTAGGGGTTTGTATCCAAGGCCATATGAGCGTGGAGGGACTTTGACATGGATTGTCTCCAAAATACCTTGTTCATAAAGGCCTAGACCTTTACCTTGGTAGTTCATGTTTTGGAGTATGCGATGGACTATGGGACTAGGTGTAGTTTGAACACTAGACTTGATTTTATTATTAGGTGGAGAAGGTGAGGTGGTGGACAAAGGTTGTTATTGTCCTAAGGAAGAACACTCATAGATGAGGGTGGTAAGGACAAGGGGATATGATAGTGGATTTGTAATTAGGTCAATGGTGGATGTGGAAGGATCATTAGGATCTTGATTATGTTCATTGTGTTCACTAAGATCCAACTTATTGATTTGATCTTCTATGCTTACTTGGGAGGTAAGTGTCTCATCATGACAAGTCGAAGTGGTTAGATCATGGATTGGTGGAGAGGTCTCTTTGCTTTGAAAGAAGGCCATGAAACAGGGTGAATGCTCAAGTAGGTCAACAAGACTTTCATTAGATGGAGCATGTAGGTCTTGGGTGTCTTGCTCATGAATGGTTATAGGGGTATGACTAGGTTCAAGTGGCTCATGGACAGGTTTGTCATTATGGATACCATCTTGATCATGGAAAAGGTACATGTTATGGATGGGTGAAATGTAAGTGATTTGATCTTGATTAGGACTAGGGCTTGATGTTTCCACATACTTAAGGTTAAGTTCTTGACATACCTCTTGGGTTGCTTGAATGGAAGTGGATAGCTCTTGGAGAGGCTTGACATGTTCTTGGTGAACAACATGAGGGTATGATGGCTCTTGACTTGGGTTCATGATAGGAAACTCCAGAATAGGCTTGAGGGGTTATGGACTACATGATGGGCTTGAAGGGCTAGGAATGTTAATGGAGGGCTCTTGAATAGGCTCATGAATGGGTGTTTGACATCTGGGTGTTCTATCCCTTGCCAGTAGCCAATGGATCACATCATTTACAAGTGTATGGGTATAGGGACAATATAATGGATGGATAATAAGGGTAGATGGTGTTGTAGGCTTAGGATTATGATTAGGTTGAGGGATAGTTGGGTTGGATGGATTAGGATTAGGATTTTGTTTGTATGGAGGGATAATGGGATTGGACATATTAGGATTTGGATTGGATGGAGGGATAATAGGGTTGGATGGATTGGGATTAGGATTGGGATTAATCTTACCACAATTTATGAGGTTTTTTATCAATCTCTTAAATTTTGTACAAGTGGATATGGCATGGCCCTTACACCTATGGTACGCACAATATTCATCATCTTTATACCAAGGGGGTTTAAAGTGGATTTCTTCAGAGGGTTCTATCGATGGGAGCTTAATCAAATTTGCTTGGACCATTTATTCTAAAAGTATCTCCATGGAATCTTTTAATGAAGGGTTAGTGGAACATGGGGATGAAGGTGATGAAGGTTGATGGACCAATGGAGTATGATTGGAATCACATGAAGGTGTTGGGATAGGACTAGTAGGCTCATATGTTGGCATGTGATTGAATAGTGGAGGCCACTCTAGATTGGTATTTACCTCATCAAATGATATTAGGTCGTGCATAGGATAACTTGGGCTTGTTTGATTTATGTACAAAGGGCCATTTGAACTTGCTTGTGCTTCTTGTTGCAAATGTGAACTTAGGTCTATCAAGTGTGCTTCTTGTAAGGACACTTGGTTGCCTTGTGGATGGGTTTGGTGATGTGTTGGAATGTTAGAATGAGAAATTGGATAATGTTGGGGTGAAGGTTGGTAGGTTGATATGGTATTGACATGATATATGGATATATTAGGTTGGTGTGATGGTGAAGGTGACACATAGGATTATGGTTGAATGTGTTGGAAATTGTTATGGTGTTGTGGTGGAGGGATTGCATAGGATAATGGTTATTGTGATATGGATTGATATAGATAATGGTTGAGATTAGAAGAGGTGTGATAGGTCGATGAAGGATTGATATGACATGTGGATGGATGAGGATGATATGAAGTGGAAGGTGATGAAATATAAGGTTGAGGTGGCATTAGTTGATGTTGAATGGATGGAGGATGATGTGCTTGTTGGGTTTGACAAGTGGCCATAATGTGTTGGTCTTGTGCTATGAGTTGTCTCATTTGAGGTGATTGGCTTGTTTGAAGTTGTTGGATGATATCATGGACCATTTGAATGGTTTGTTGGTCTAGAGGTTGTGGAGCTTGGTGAACTAGGTGAATGAGTTTTTGTGCTAGGTCTTCTAATGTTGGCATGGTGTCTCAAATGTGTTTAGGATTAAGACTCTTTTGGCAAGTGCTTGATTAGGATTATGATGATGATGTGGATTATTTTGGGATGATTATTTGATGATTAGGATGAAGGTGATGAGGAATGATTAGGATGACAGTAATTGGGGTATGATTAGGATGGAAATGATTAAGATTTGATGTTGTTTGGATGTGACTAAGATATGTCTAGGATGAAATTGATTTGGATATGATTAGGATGTGATGTGGAATGATAAGATTGGATGATGTGGATGAAATTGAGTTGGATATGATGCGTAGGATGACTTGTTTATGTATTTGGTGTTTATAGCTTGATTTGGCAATGTTCAAATAAATGATTATGCATATACACACATAAATCACTCACGCAAGACACATAAGAAATTTTAAATTAGAACTATGAAGAATGTGATGATTAAGCAAGCACTTGTGTGGAAGACACATCAACAAGCCCTATGACTAGTCAAGTGGGTATGGCCAATTAGGTCTCAAGCTAGTTTGCACAAGGTTGACTAGGGATGCAATGAAAGTGAAATCCTACCACACATCCGGGAGAAAGGGGTAACCCACCGTTCACCTTCACTTCCCAAAGGTATAAAGTTCTTTGGGGCTTAGCCAAGAGTGACAAGATTCAAACTCTCAAAGGAGGGTGTCTTTCGATCCAGCCTTGATTAAGGTCATCCCTTGGAGCAGTGTGTCTCCAAGTAGGCCTCCTAAGAAGGGTATGACAAAAGCAAACCAAGTGAGCTATCACTTGATTCACACTCATAGTTGTTAATTTCCCTTTAGAAAATGAAATGTGTGGAAGACAATTCAAGCACTTGTTTATTTTATATCCCAAGCCAAATGTGTAGGAAGACACTTATTCACTTTAACCCAATTTCAATGTGTGATTGCAAACAATGTTCGTTTTAGGCCCCAAAATCCAAATGTGTGATCAAACAAGATGTTCTTTTTAAGCCCAAAATTGAAATGTGTTGACAAGCAATGATAATAGATGAAAGATGGAATGTGTGCACCTAATTATTTTCAATTTCCAAGTTTCTATTGTGACTGATCCAAACTGCTCCAACTCCTTTGATTCACCTACAAGTCACCAAATTGAAAAACGACCAAGTAAACTTGCACATGAAAGTGATATGTGAAAAATGAAGAATCTGATAAAAATTGATTAATATGACCTGATATAGAAAAATGGATTACATAAACATATTCTTGAGGAAATTCTATGCACTTTCAAAAAAATCATTGAAAAAGGATAAAAAAATGCAAAAGTTATGTTCGTTTGAAGTTTATGTGCAAGTTTGACTTTTACTGAGAAAATTATTGATAAGATGATGAAATCACCTAATAAAACCTCCACATCTGTGAATCTTGTCAGGTTATCTTTCCAACGAGTCTGTTTGTGCGATTTCGATACCGTATACAAAAGTTATGGCAAAAAGAAAAAACAATGCCCCCTGGTGTGCCAAATGCGACCTACTACTACCAAATGCAACTTACTGATGTGCAAATGTGACCTACTACTTCCAAATGTGACTTACTAATGTGTAAATGTGACCTATTGCTGCCAAATGCGACTTACTGATGTGCAAATGTGACTTACTGCCAAATGCGATAATTTACCAACCAATTGTGTATGGATTTGAGCCAACTGCGATGATCTGTGATTCAATTACGGCTCAAGATGACCAAATGCACATATAGGGTGTTTTAGTAGGGGATTTTTTAGGGCAAACCAATTGCGTATGGTTTTGACCAAATGCGATGAACTGTGGCTCAATTGCATATGAAATAAAGCCAAATGCGATAATTTACCGACCAATTGCGTATGGATTGGCCAGATGCGATGAACTGTGGTTCAATTGCGGTCAAATCTGAACAATTATGTATGACCTATAAAACAAAAACCCTAACTAAACAAATGCGGCCAAAAAAATTGGATGTGATGCTCTTCTGTGCAATTGCGCTCGAAATAGGACCAAATGCAAAAATTTGTGGATCAATTGCACTCTGTTTTCAGCCAATTGCGGTGATCTACGGTGTGATTGCAATTTTCTGTGGAACAATTGTACTCAGAACCCTACAAAAATCCAACTTCACAAAAACAACTCTCTAAAAAGATGTTAAATCAAGGACGTGGGTCCCACTGGGCATTCCAGAATGTGAATATGAAAAGTTTGGATAAAATGTAAATGATAAAATAATACAAATGCATTACCTAATCCAAATCTTCAATACCTCAAATAGATGTGAATGATAGATAGATAGATTGATTGAATTTGATATGTTGGTTGCTCAATTCAGCAGCATAACAATAAGATGAAGATGATTGATGAAAGATGGATGATAATAGATGAGAAGATTTAAGAATGATTTTGACAGCATAAGGATGTATGAAAGGTGGATTCATCTTAGAAATGGCTTGTGAGGGGGTTGATTTATAGGCAAAAGTTGTTTTGAATGGATGGTTGAGATTGAGAGGCTAAATGAATGATATGGACGGCTAGGATTGATTAGTTATTCCCACTCTTCAAGGAAGTTGTAGTCATGTGACAAGTATACAAAGGAGGATAAAGCTCATGTGTGACCGTGTACACAAAAAGGATATTAAATGAAATTTGTACTACCACACATGATTCAAGTGGGAGGTGGACAAGTGTTGGAATGAGGTGAGAGGTGAGGACCTAATTCAAATATTTTATTTGAATTAATTAGGATATTAGAGGGAAATTAATTAAATAAGTAGGATTTATTTAATTAATTGGCTAGGTGATTAGGATGAGATGGGATTATGATGAGAAATTAATTAAATAAATAAAACTTATTTAATTAATTAGATAATGGGATAAGTTGAATTAAGAGTGGGATTAGGAAAAAATGCTACATGATGTCTCTAATAATGTATTTAACTAGGTGTTGCAAGACATGGACAAATTTGGGTGTCTACAGTGACACATCTTGAACATGTTGGTTTTTTTGAGTAAGTTGTTTTGCAAAGTTTAAGATGTAACTGTTGATGATGATTGTTAGTAATAACAACATGCATAAAAATTTGCACAACAAACCATTATTATCTTGTAAAGTACGATCAACTTAAGATAAGTTGATGACTCCAAGTCTTCGTTGATCAGGTCATGATCGTCTAACGTTACTCAAAGGTTGATGTGACATGTTGTTTTCCATTTTAAGGGGTCTTACATTTGTCTTGATGATCAGTATTGTTCTATTTCCTATAAATTTACTCCACAGAAAGGTTATTTCTACTTTATTTCCAAAGATAGCTGATATATTTGTAAGTTTGATCAATTCTTCTAATTATTGATCATCATGAACTTGTTCTTTCTTCTACACTCTATATTTATTCAAATGATGTGTCTGTAAGTGGATATTTGCATGTATTTCATGGATATCTGTATGAATTTGCATGATATTTGTCAATTTAACATGCTTTTACTCTAAATATGCTCTGTATTTCCAATTATTTACGGGATATCAGCATATTTCATGTTATTTGCTTTTGATCCTCTATTATTTGTAATTATGGTGATGATCTGCTATGAAATTTAAAGAAATTTAAAAGAATGCTTCTAATTTTAGTGAATCTTTAGCCATTGAACCACATACATACAAGATACATTCATGAGGAGAAGGAATTGAACCATATAGCACCAGGATGTTCCACAACTAGATATGGATGATGCTAACTTCAAAAGGTAAGGAATGAAAACAACACATGCAGACTGACAAGCACTCCAAGGGATGCAACTAATCAATACATGTATCCAGATTTCAAACACAAATTACTTAAGATTTATGATGATTTGTAATCAAATATACTTCTCTTTCATTCAATATGCATAACATGTACATTTACAACAACTTTGAAATGAGTCCTAATATTTCAGCAATCATATTTCAATTAAATTTTTGAATGTTCAAAATATTGCACCCCTGCACCTTTTATAGAATAAGTTGAGGAGGCGGTTACAAATGACCTACGGGCAGGATTTGTCAATTAAGATCAACAATTGATAATCACTTTTTGACTCAGTCAACTCTTCTTCGTGGCACAGGTTGCCAGCTGGCAACCATCTGGATGACTCATTATCTTGTGATTGCCTTATGCATATGTCCTCTTCGTGATGCATCTTCATTCATTCTTCGAGTTCCTCCTCTTTATTTCCTTCTTCATCATGATCATTATCTTCATTACTTTTGGTATCAATGTCACCCTGATGTACATCCTCCTGTATATGGACCTTCATCACTATCCTGATGTGCTCATATGCCTGCACTATTTTATTCACCTCTCCCCCATCTTGGATTCTAGCTTTTGTTACGGCATGCTTATGAGACTAGAATTTATCTTTGATCATGTCCAGCTTACCTTTTCTGCTATTCAAAGTCTCATTATAAGTTTCCACCCTGACCTTTATCCTCATGATCTTATTCATCACTTCTTCTATCAGGTGGGTGAGGGGGTCATCTGCTACCGGCTGGAAATTATCATGCAAAGCTTTGATAGCAAAGTCTGCGTCCTAATTTTCCATCTTTCCCTCTACTTTTCCTTCTAAAGCCTGAAGGATCTCTGCTTCATGTGCCATCATGTTGTGCAGCTTTATACTTATATCCCTGAGATTGCCACTGCATTTCTTCAGGATATCACATTCAAACCTAATATCTTCATACCATACGTCTATTAGCAGGGCAGTGTTGTTATTCAACACTTTATTGTTTATTAGGATTTAAGGATCAATCCTCTTTATTTCACTTAAAGTAGTCAGGTCCTTTTCCAATTGGAATGACCACCATTTCCCTATTTCATTTTGCATTTTGTCTACCTTTCTCTTTAAACTACTTAAAGAATTCCACCTCTGTAAGGAGGTTCTCAAAACATCCTCAGCTCTTGTGAGGGTTGACAGCATCCATTTCTCCATGATCATGGCCTCTTGTTTCATGAGGTCCAACTTGGTGACCTCCTCCTGGGATATGACAGTCAATGAGACTGTCGGATCAACTGGTGTATTATCAGGGTTAATTAACCCTTTTATGTATGAATGCAGCTGAGTAATGTGCTCCTTATGCTTTTTATTTTTCTCTTTCTCCTTCTTTACCCTTTGGGTCAAAGAATCAATAATGTCTTTCCCTTCCTGACCCTCTTGGTCCTCATTAGCAAAACCCAAATCAACAATTGTGATTTAGAATTTCCCTAGGGTGATCTTGCCCTTCTCCTTTTCTACTGTAGGAAGTGCTACCTATGCAGTCCTTCTTCCTATAGCAAGATCTCTTTTAATAGCTGATGTCAACCTGGTCTTCCTCTTTGGCTTCATTATTGTCTCTGCAAACAAGGTGGAAACATCAAATTCTTGAATTTCATAGCCTTGTTCCATACCTATTTCTTTCTCCAACCATTGAGGCACATCATCTCCAGATCCCTGAAGTTCTTTTTCATCATCATGTATGCCTTGTTCTCCAGTATCTGCTTCTATTCTTGGTGGAGAAGGCGACTTCTTAGTTTCTTCCTCATGGAGTTCCTCACAAAGGGGATCTTGTTGTATCTCTTCTTGCTAAGGGGCTTCTTTTTGTGGAGGAGGATCCTGTGGAATGTCCACATTATGATCCTACACCTGATCCTATACTCCCTCCTAACTTTCATCCACTTTATTGCTTTCCTCATCCTGAGGCATGTTGACATCTATGGATGTCTGAGTGTTTTGGCCTTGTACATCACCCTGATCTTGGGTCACTTCTTATTCTATACCTGATGCACCGATGTCCTATGACTTCAGGTCATCATGACCTCCTTTATCCATAGTTCCCGTGGCACCCTCTGAATCTCCCTAAGTCTGGGTAGTAGCATCACCTGATGTATCTTTATCACCCCCGCCCTTCTGTTGGACTTCTACTATTCTTGGTTCGGCAGGTATCTCATGTTGTTGCTGACCCATATCAGGAACAGTGTTTTCTTTTTCTATTTGCTTTGCCACTTCAATCTTTTCTGTCACATCAGGTGCACTTGCTTTGTCTTTGGGGCTCACATCACCCCTATATGTTAAATCTAGGAAGGCAGGGCTAGTCACCTAATCGACCAACTTGTCAAGTCTGATATGTTGGGCTGCCCTCTCTGGGCTACTTTCTTTTACTTCCTTTGTTTGCTTTACCTCCTCCAATACTGCCATCTATGCTAATCGGGTCCCATGTGGAGTCATGCGGGTACTGGAGGCGAGAGTCTCCATCCTTTGAGAGGCTACATTTTGAACTACCTCATCATCTGATAGGTCTACGGTGTCCTCCAAGGAGAAAGGACCACCCTGACCTGCTTTGAAATCTTCTTTTGTTTGTTCTTCTACCTTCTCAGTCTTGAACTTTATTATGCTGGGAAGCGGCACATCATGTTACAGTTCCTTCCTAATTGCTTCACCACTAGCTCCTCTTAATACAATAGGGTCAGCCCTGATATCACCCCGCATGGATGTTCTTTGCTTCTTGGGTGGTGACATGAGCGGCGTCGCCCTCCTCTTCCTACTGACCATCATCGGGTCATCACCTGCAGGTTCCTTGTTTACCTACTCTTCCTCAAATGGGATATCTTCTTCCACCTCATGCTGTGAGGCTTGACCCTCCTCCTACACTTCTGTAATTTCTACAGCTAGCCTCAAAATCCTCTTTGTCTTACGCTTGTCAATTAGAGGCTATGCAGATGATGCGGATGCTTGACCTGATGTTCATGCACCTGCAGCTGGTATGGCAACCCTTTCAATTATCACCCCCTTAGGTTCATCTTCAGTTTTCTTACCTCTAGGGGGACCCTTCCTCTATTTTTGTGTGGGTAACCTCTCCCCATTGGACTTTCTTTTCTCATTGAGGAAGTCATCATACTCCTCATCAGCGAGTTCATGCCTTTTCTTCTTAGCATCAACTGTAAGGGCCACACCCCTTTTCTTTCATCTATTTATTTCTTCATCCACCCAAGCTTGGGTTAGTTGTAGCACTCCACCTGTAAACTAATCAAGGGAAATATCCTCCAGTTGTGTTAGATCAGGGGCTGATATGGTGTCATTGTACACCTTCTTGTCTTTATATTCATTAGACATAATATTTCCATCATCCTTTCTTAGCTGTGCTGGCACTGGGATGCAGTCAAATGTCTTTATCTGGTTCAAGGTGAGTCCTTGGTATTTTCTTCTCCTCACCTCAGTGTCATCCTCACAGTCAGTCCAGAAATCCTCCAAATGCTTCTAATGAATAGGGTTTCCTATTATTTTCTGCATCCTGCCATAGGGGTCATAAGATCTGGCCAAGGGAAATGGTTGTAGATACATCATTTTTAGGCCTCCCATGACATGCTTTATGCTCTCTGAATCAGAGCACATATACTAGCCCATAGACACTAGAAATAATATCAGAGGTATCTTCTTTTGTTCCTTGTATGCTGCAACTATGGTAGACACTTGCCTGGGAAACTCCATCAAGACAACCCCATCAGTAGGGTATCTTGGTAGCATAAGGGGTTGTCCTTCAAATCCCTCTATTCTTATGTATGAAAAGGTGGCGAACTAGATGAACCAGGCGCCATGTCTGTAAACAACTTCCTGAGCCTCCATGCTCAGTCTCTTGGTCCTGTCCTCCTCCATGGTTAAGACTAGATGCATAGAAAATGCATCATTTACCAATTTGTAATCCAAGAGGTAGTTCTTTCTCTGTAGCTGAGGATAGTGATCCCATATGTGGTCATCATCTACATCACCAACAGCTTTAGCACTATAGTCAGGGCATCAAAGGTTCCCTTATAAGCACATGAGTACACAACATATGAGGTCATATGAAATATGCATGCCTGACCTCCCAGGTTCCTCATCCCTTCATCTAGTGCATCGCTGATGACCTTAGCCCATAATGGCTTATTATCTGTGTATAGGACCATCTAGATGATTCCAAACATGTAATTCTCAAAATTTCCTGCATGAAGTTTACCTGTCATCCTACTTAGTAGGGCAATCATGTACTGGTATTCATCATCAAAATCAAATTTGTACAAGTGTACGAGCAATTTAGCTAAGGCAGTGTAGGTAGTACTCTTCAACCTCCACTAATACATCCTCTTCCTTGCACTCTTCTTATTGTTGTTGTATTCTGTGTCCAACTTATGTAGATCTACACTGACCACCTTCTTTCCAACTGGCATATTAAACGTAGAGGTGATGCCCTTAATTGAAAAGTTGGCATATACTCTTCCATGCTTCTCCACCCGCTTGGTCTCAGGGTTATAGTTCTTGTCACATTCCACTACCAGCTCTGGGGTCTCCATGGCATACAAAAATCTAGTTGCATGCCACATTCCTTAAACATATATTGCATCCAGAAGGGTATTGTCCTTATCATGATCTATTCTTGTTGACCATATCGCTAGGTTCGTATCTCCTTGGTGAGTGTCACCGATGATGCCATACTTAAACTGTACCCCCTCAGGCTGAACAAGCATAGGCTTAAGAAACTCTGAATCAGACCTATTCCTCCTAAGATCTGCCATGGACTCCTCCAATAAACATGATTTATCTTACCATACAATATCCATATGCATTCATACAAACATTATATACTTCTACAGCATCATGCCTACTATATCTATGATCTTATACTCATCATGATATGCATATTTACAGAGTCAAACCCCAAGAAAGCATATATACTCTACCTGAACATGCAGAAAATGAGAACAGGAGGGTTTTCAATTACTTACTTGATAGTGCTTTCCTCTTGGGTTAGATGGGTGATTACGGAAAAAGGCTGCAAATGCTGAAGATCACCCGTTCCATTACGCTGAAAGATCTAGTCTGTTAACAAGTAGCAGTTTGAGGGTTTGACTTCTCTGCTCTGTAATTTCTCATTTTTTCGCAAGGTAAATGAAAATAACCTTGGGAAAGTACCTTTAAACGCATCCGTAGGGCAAATTAGGGTAAAACTACGTTGGGATGGCTTAATCCGTCGATCTTCTATAGAGAATCCATGGATGATGCCAAGTGTTTGATTTGTATTTGTAATCGGCGGGAATCTATCTACCACATTTAAGTGCATTTAATATCAGGAAATGTGAAAAGGGGTGATCTTTGAAAGATCGGGTGATATCCAAAATATGACCCCCTGCCTTTGAGCGGCAAAAGTAATGCAAAAGAATCAGGTGATGTGGTCAACGTTGACAACATGTATATCGAGTCATGAATTTAGGATCAGGGGATGTTCAAAATATGACCCCTATAAATAAAATGACCCCCCTTGGGAAAATATCAGGATGACGTCACCATGTCAGTGACCTTGTTTAAGCGTTGTGTTGTAATGACATCACCGTCATGTTATTGAATATGGTGGGCATCGGATATATACCTCCGCAAGGTAAAATAGAATGATGATGTCATCATCAAGGTGATTTCCTTCGTTTGTTGGGTTTAGATGATGTCATTGTCATATTGGCATAGGGTGATATTTTGCAAAGAGGATGATTTTCGTAAGATGATGGATATTAGAAAATATGACCCCCCGCAAAATATGAAGTCGCTTGACGGGTAGATATCAGCTACTACGTAAAATTGGTGTCTGTACTTCATAGACCTAGTGATTATCGGATGATAATACAATATCGGGGTGATCTTATATAATATGACTGACATTTGAAATATGACCCCCCCTCAAAATATCAAGTTTGACCGAAACTTTGACTTAACATAACTTTCCTCCCTTAGAGAATTTCGGGGTGATCCAAAAGCAAACTTTCTTGGAATTTTGTGCACTTTCCAACCATGAGGTTACTAATGTGAAATACTAACTTTGATAACTAACCTCTTCATGGGGACAAATCCACCCCCTATAGGGTGTTCATGCATGACTAATTTTACCAGACCGCCCAAAGCAAAAAAACAACAAGCCAAAGCAATAAGAAAAAAGTTGGGTCACTATTTTGTCAAGGTAAAATGGGGCATGTTGTGTAAACACACAACAACTTGCCACCAAAGAACATAACCAAATTCCAATGATTCAAGTGATGTGATCACATTCTAACATAGTATTTTAACTCTTTCTAAGTATAAGTGTTATAATTTTTCTGAATGATAAGGTTTTCATCATAGCAACAATGCTAACAAAGGATCAGGTGTGTGCAAATGATTAATTATCCTCATCTTGAAAGTAAGTTGAAAACATGAGTAACTGATGTTCAGCTACATAGTTTGGGAACATCCCTCATAGCCAACCTGGATAGAGCCTTGCTGCCAGGAGGCGTCTATAGCCCCAACAAGGTTATCTATACAATCCCCCTAAGTAGAGCCCCACTACCAGCAGGCATCTATAGCTTCGGTAGAGTTACTTAGATGGCCTAATCTTTATTTCTTTTGGATTTTCAATATTTATTCTCTCTATTCATATGATGTCATCATGTAAGCTTAATGTGCAAGGCATGGTCACTTGCTGATTTAGGTTGGAGATTGCATTGGTAGCAAGGGAGTCCTTTTAGATTTTTCACTTAACACCTATACTTGTGTATTCCACAAACCCAAGGCTGTTAGGTGAGTCATTGTGAAAAAATCACTTTGGTCAAGAAAAGACACCTTGATGAAAAAATACCATAGACTTGATCACCAACACTTCTCAAAATGAATCATAACCTATATATGAATTTGTTCTCATCACTTGAATCTTAACAATTTGGTTATTTTCTTAGGGTGATGAGCTGCATCATCTTGTCTAACCAAAATAGAACTCAACAAGCAAGCAAACAAAACAAAACAAAACTATACAAACAACTATACAAATATGCACACTATGATGCACATGACTTACATGACACTATTTCAGGCTTGAAAGTAATGCTTGAGAAATTGTCCATTAACTGGTAATGGGGCATCCTCACTGGTTAAAGTCTTAAGCCTATAGGTGTTGTCTCCTAAGATTTCTGAAACTTGAAAGGGACCTATCCAAAGTTTATCAAATTTACCATGATCTCCTTTCCTTTCATGTGCTTTGTCCCACATAATGACTAAATCTGAAATTCTAAAAGCCTTAACTCTAGCTCTTTTGTCAAACCAATGCTTGACAACAGCCTGATGTTTAGCAAATTGATCAATTGCTTTATTCCTTTTTTCTTCTAGGTGCATCAATTGAAGCAACCTGACTTCTTGTTTGTTATCTATGCCTAGATATTCTTGTGCAAACTACAGTGTGGGGATCTTTAGGTTAACAGGGAGGATGGGATCTACCCCATATACTAGGTGAAAAGGAGAATTTCCTAATGCAGCCTTCATCCTAGTTCTATCTACCCACAAGGCATACTTTAATAGGGTGTTCCACTGTTGGTAAGAGACACTATGTGGCTTCATGATTGTTGTCATGGATGGTAAAAAATTCTATCCCACACATCCGCAAAGCATAGTATGCCTATATCAGAAGCCAGATTGAAAAGTGTTCTGGTCCGGTGAACAAGAACATCACATGCAGCAAGGTCTGACAATCAAGTCTATATCTCTCAAAGGGTGTAACTTAGCAAGTTGCGGACTTGGGAAAGTCAAGAAGAGTACCATGATTACTATATTCTAGAGATTGAGCCTCTGGTGATGAATCATGGAAAAGATATGAGCATCTGAGTGTTGGGTTCCGGACAGGCAGAGCAGACTAAGGAAGAACTGACCGGCAGAGTATCAGACTTCAATCTGGATGAGTAATTGATGTTGATCAAGCTATTTGAGGGATCATACATGGTTGTCTGACATGATTGATAACTTCTATGTCTATGTTTTTGATACGCATCACATATTAAGCATGGAATCAGCCGACAGTTCAGTGTTTTGTAAATATCTTTAATATTCCGGTTGCCAACTAGAAAGATGTTGAAATCCTTTGGTGCAGATATATATACCAGATGGATTTCGATATGAAGGTGTGTGTGTAGATATTGTGTGCGAGGAAAGGAAGAAATAAGTGTGGAAGCAGCAATTCAAGTCTGATATGTGACAGAACAGCAACACTAAAAGCAGAGGAAGAATGAAGTGCATTAGATTAGTATATTGAACCTAACCAGAACTGAACCTTAGCATATATGGATGCTTCTCATCAGTTCAAACACCTAGTTACCTTCTATAAACCTTGTAGATAGTGAGTCTCTTGTAGGCAGTGTGCTCGGGTAGTGAGCCCTAATTGGCAAGTGTTATTTTTGTACTTCTTATTCTTTTAACAGAGAATACAATCTTGGGTTAGTCACCCCGTGGTTTTTCCCTTAACAGGATTTTCCACGTCAAAATCCTTGTGTTATGTGTATTGATTTCTTTTCTGCTCTCTTGATTATATATGCTTATGTGTTTTGATGTTGCTCAAATTATAAAAGGAAAAATAAAGTTAAGTTATAAGAGATAACTGATTCATCCCCCCTCTAACTTATCTACATTGTTTCCAACAATTGGTATCAGAGCTAAGTTCCTCTAAACAGATCTTACCAGCTTGAGGAAGATCTAGGAATCTCAATAGATATGTATGGTATGAAGGAACAACTTCAGTCTACCCTAGATGATCTTGAGCAATCTCACTCTGAAGTCAATAACCTGAGAGAAAGACTCAAACAAGCTGATGATTTCATAAATGAGCTAAAAGAAAAACTGAGTATCTCTGTGAAAAAGAGAAAGGAACTACTTCAACAATTAGCAAGTCAAAGTGAAGCCAATGATACTAATGAAGATCTGAATGAGAAAAACAAGCTATGTGAGAAGCTATCAAAAGAGGTGATTATCGTAAGACATGAAATGGAGTCAAGGGTTATGAGATTCACCCAAGAAATTGAAGAGAAAAGAAAAATTGAAGATAATCTAAAACAATCTCTCAAGGAGAAGTCAGAGGACTGCCACAAAATGAATAGAATAATCAGGCATCTATAATCTGATCTTGAAGAAGCTAGAGATAATGAAGAACAACTTGAGAATTAGATAGACACTCTCAAACAAGATCTTCAAACAGCAAATGAATACAAAGAGAAATTCAAGATAAGCTCTGCTCAAATTAAAGTTCTTCTTGAAAGTGAAAAGAGGGTAGATGACAAGCGTGGCTTGGGATATGAGAAAGGTGAAAGCTCTAGATCTGATCAGAAGAACTCTAGATTAGGAAATCCAAGGAATAGGCCTAGAAGACCTCCAGTAAGGTAACCAAATGCTCAAAGATATCCATCCTTCAATGGATACTGCTACAGCTGCAGCAACTTCAGTCATAAAGCAACTCAGTGCAAAAAAAGAATGAATCAGACTAATTCATCCTTCTCCGAATAGTGTTTCAACTACAAAAGGTATGGTCACAAATCTCATGAATGCAGAAATATGTAAATAAACAATTTATTCAATGGTATATGCTTTGCATGCAATAGAATGGGACATATGGCTAATCAATGCAGATCAAGAGGATATCAGTCAAATATGCAAAGAAATGTTGTCTGCTACAATTGCAATAGATTTAGTCATATTGCCAAATTCTACAGAAGTAAGAATCAGGATAAAAAGGGTCCCGTGCATTATAATCAAAATCAAGATAAAGGAAAAGGCAAAATGAATGCGGATGAAGTTCAAAGGGAGATGAACAAGATTTGGGTGAAGAATAGTATAGAAAATGTTGGGGATGGATCCGCACTAGAATCTGGTGTTGATATTCCTTCCAAAAACTAAACAGATGAGCTCTAGCTCAGGGGGAGTCACAAAGGAAAATAAATTCCCCCAACCAGTCAATTGGTGCCTAAATTTGGCACATGGAATGTTGTGGATTAAAGAGTTCTTAGAGAAAAATCCAAATAACCCTCGACAAAAATATGAAAGATCCACAAGGAGTTTTGAAGAATTTAATCAGCCAAGATTGATCCGGTTTGACAGCCATCTGGTAAAGTAGGATCTTCATAGATAGATCTGGTATGATCCAAAGTTGAAATATCTTGATCTACGGATTCATGGCATGATTGGAGGAAAGAAGATACATTGTCAATTATCACTGAAAATGATTCTAAGTGCATCTCAGTGATTTGGAAAGATCTCTCTCAGAACAAGGCAATCAGATGACTCAAGTTGTGCATTTATTGCAAAAGGATATTAGGGTTTGTGTAGAGATAAAAGGGTTCTTTTACTCATCATTTGCACATTTGCATTCAAGAAGAAGAAAGGAAGAGCTCTGCATCAAGTTTTTACAACCTTGTCAAAGATCAACCATAGAATCCGATTCAACCAGCGACCTGTTCCGGCTCTTATTGTGAACCCTAAAAGTGTAAAAAGGTATTTCTATTTCTAAATATCTCTATCTGAATCTTTTACAAAGATGGCTACTCCAATGGTTGTTAAGATCACTGATAGGCCACGCCCAAAGTTCAAGAAACACCCCTACAAGTCCCTAGAAGTTGATCCCTTAGGTGCTTTTTCTAGCATTCCGCATGGGGTTTTGCATGTAGAAGATGTTAGGGTGTACATCCACGCCAATATTGAGGAATTTGGAGAATCTAAGCTGATGGATATCTACCATAAATAATTAATAGATGAAACCTTTGAACTCAAACCTCAATACAAGGCCATCCATGATAAGCATTTTAGACATTGCATCCATTTTCCCTATTTTGCAGAAGATGAATGGGTCTGGTATGTTCTTAGCAGAATACATGACAATTTCATGTGGTTGATGAAGCCCTTCAAGATAACAAAAGATTCCATTAGGGTAGTAACTGGATTGCACTCATATGGTGGGTTGCCTGCACTCAAATCTGTCAAGAACCAGATAGTAAGTGAGGCTACTGAATCTAAGTTTGACAAAGAGCCATGACAATAGAAGATATCATAGATCTGGCTATCAAATTTGCCTCTATGATAATTGGTTATAAAATCTATCATTCTAGCAGGGAGAATTCTGTGTCCGGAACTGCAATTTATACAACATATCAGATGCTAAGGGAAAATGTTGATTATGACCTATGTGATCTTCTTCTAAACCAACTGTTAGAAAATTTGTAGAAGATCAAGAAGGATAAGAAGAACTAATTCAAGTATGGTGGCTTAATACTATGTCTGTTCTTTTACTATATGAATGAACTACCTAGATCAAGTGGTTGGGTATGGCAAAATAACAGACTAGTTTCCATACAAATCAGAGACTATATGTATGGGCTTGGTGATGCCAAGGCTCAAAGCATAGCACTCTGGGGATACTTTAAAAACTTCTAAAGTTTGATGCAGGCCAGAGAAAGAATTCCTCAAATAATAGTTGAAAAATATAAGGATATAGTATGCTTCATGGTAGACACTAATCAATGCCTAATGGAGGCAGTTGAGCCCAGAACAGTCTAGATTATGCCAATGGGATATGAGGTAGATGAGAAAATCTTGGAGATGCATGTCCAACACTTACTGAGTTAGCCTAAGGACCTTGAGGCAGAAAGGTTTGGAACCTTTCAAGAATTAAGTGTAAAAATACATGTTGAACTGAGACAACCAGAGATGAAAAGAAAAGTGAGAAGGGAAGTAGAGGAAATTGCCAAGAAATATGGAATATCAAAGGAGGTAGTTGATGCAAACAAAGAGAAAATAGAAAGAGCTGAGAAAGAGAAACAAGAAGCAGAAAAAGAAAGTGTTCTAGTACAAGCCTCCTCCCGGACTAGATCCTCCAAGAGCTCTGCACCTGCCACTTCTAAGAGCTCAAGAGCCTCAAAACTAGAAGCCAAGACAACTGGAAAGGGAGAGAAGAGAATGAAAATAAAGGCCACAAGGTCATACATAAGCCAAAAGGATGATGAAGAAATAGAGTCTGATGAGGAAGTTAAGAAAATGAAGAAGAAGAAGCAAACATTCAGGGAATCCTCTGCCGGTAAAAATAAAGAAGAGGCAGAAGAATTTGTTGAAAGGCCTACTCTCTCTATTGATGATATCATCAAGGTAGTCACAGTGGATGGGAACTTGTAACCAGTCACTAAATTTTATGATGAATATAGTGATACTGACAAGAGAATCTTGGAAGATGCTACAGTCAGGTACCTAAACATTTATAATAAATCATTCATTGAAATCATCTCTCTAATTCCCAAAAGTCTAGAGAAGGTACTTGAACTGAGAAAGGAGAATGCTAAGGCAAAGGACCTAGAGATCCGAGCACAGATTGCTATTCAACTCTATCCTTCCATTACTCCAAAACAAATGAACATGGTCTTTAAGGACTACAAGGATGAGTTCAGGAGCAAAGAAAGAATGAAAAAACTTATGCTTGGAGAGACTGATCACATCCTCCAGAATGCCTTTAAAAGATTTAATCTTCCTGTTATAGAGGAAATAGATGAAGAACCTTTTACCATGGATGTCAAAGGATTAAGTGCATCAAAAGAAGAATCTACTGAGAAAAATATAGAAGAATCAAAAGAGATAGATGAGGAGAAGTATAAGGACTTGGATTCCTCTGTTTCGAAAGAGGAAGTCCATGAAGAAGTTAACATCTCCCCTCTGGATCCCACTGTAGACATTCCAGACTCAGGAGCTAAAGGAGAACGAAGAAAAGAAGAAAAAGTGAGTCAAGAAGAAGTAAAGGGAAGAGAAGAAGAGCAAATAGAGAAGATCTTTGATGATAGTTCAAAGATTCCAAAAGAAAATACTCAGTCTTCGACAAGAGACACTACAGAGGTAGTGAAGAAATTCTTGAACAAAGAGATGATGGAGATAGATGAACCGGAACTCTTCCAAGGACCACTAAATTTTGATTCCCTTTCTCTGGTTCAGACAATGAAGAAAGCATCTTTTGCCCAAGCTAAAGCAAAAGAAAAGCTTCTGAAGTCTCACATGGAAGATTGTGATCTGATAGAGATTGCATCCAGAATGTTGGAGAAGATCATGCCATCCTTCCAAAAGGATCCTTTAGCCTCTCCATCCGGTAACCTTAAATCTCTGGTAAGCTCTGTCAACACCCATTTTGATTCTTTAGAGAAATCGGCAGAAGAAAAGGTCCAGAAAGAATTTTTGGGAAAGAGATTCTCTGAAGTATAGGGACTCATAGCTAATGATAGGAGAACCTTAGATATTGGGATAAAAAGCCTAGAAAATGCTCTTAAAGATGGTGAAGAAATGTACAAATTTTATCTATCCTGGTCTAAAGTGACAGAGGATATTGAAAATAAAATGAAAGAATAAGAAGGTAAACTATCAAGTTTATCTCAGAATTTTGATCCTCTCACCACATCCATAATGAATCAAGAATGCCAGGCTATTGCCACTATAAATGAAATAAAGAGGCTTGAAAAGGAGAGGAAGAATATTATAAGCAGGATGAGTGAACTTAGAGGGATAATTATCCCCAAGTTAGAGGCAATGCATGAGGCCTTAACTGATGCTCAGACCATAGCCCAGATCAATGATCTAGCAGACTTAAGAAGAGCAGAAGCTTATGCATTTTTGTTGAGTGGTCACATCTCAATTTTGGACAGGATGTAGCAGAGTTGGGCAACATAATTTGTACAGTTGAAGACCACTTTTGCCGACATACTTAAGTATATGTAAGTATAACATGTATATATACTTATGCGGCTATGTATAGGTTGATTTTTGCAAATTTTAGTGTGCGGATTCCACCCTTTGCCATTGATGTCAAAGGGAGAGTGAGGAGTAGTGAAAAATGTGGAATCCAGCTAAGGGGGAGTTTCGGTAAAAGTGTACATAAGATAGAGCATCAGCCAAGGGGGAGTTTTCTATGACACTTTTTTTCACTAAGTGTTGCCATCAATGCCAAAGGGGGAGATTATTGGCAAGAGACACTATGTGGCTTCATGATTGTTGTCATTGATGGCAATAAAGTCTATCCCACACATCCATAGAGCATAGTATGCCTATATCGAAAGTCAGATTGAAAAGTGTTCTGGTCTAGTGAACAAGAATAGAGCATGCAGTAAGGTCTGATAATCAAGTCTGGATCTCTCAGACAGTGTAACTCAGCAAGTTGCGGACTTGGGAAAGTCAAGAGGAGTATCATGACTACTATATTCCAAAGGTTGAACCTCTGGTGATGAATCATGGAAAAGATATGAGCATCTGAGTGTTGGGTTTTGGACAGGCAGAGAAGACTGAGGAAGAACTGACCGGCAGAGTATCAGACTTCAATCCGGATGAGTAATTGATGTTGATCAAGCTATTTTAAGGATCATACATGGTTGGCTGACATGATTGATAACTTCTATGTCTATGTTTTTGATACGCATCACATATTAAGCATGGAATCAGTTGATAGTTCAGTGTTTTGTAAATATTTTTAATATTCCAGTTGCCGACTAGAAAGATGTTGAAATCCTTGGTGTGGATATATATACCAGATGGATTTCGGTATGAAGGTGTGTGTGTGTAGATATTGTGTGCGAGGAAAGGAAGAAATAAGTGTGGAAGCAGCAATTCAAGTCTGGTATGTGACAGAACAACAACACTAAAAGCAGAGGAAGAATGAAGTGCATTAGATCAATATATTGAACCTAACTAGAACTGAACCTCAGCATAAATGGATGCTTCTCATTAGTTCAAACATCTGGTTACCTTCTATAAACTTTGTAGACAGTGAGTCTCTTGTAGGTAGTGTGCCTCTTATGAGCAGTGTGCTCGAGCAGTGAGCCCTAATTGGCAAGTGTTATTTTTGTACTTCTTATTCTTTTAACAGAGACTACAATCTTGGGTTAGTCACCCCATGGTTTTTCCCTTAACAAGGTTTTCCACATCAAAATCCTTGTGTTATGTCTATTGATTTCTTTTCTGCTCTCTTGATTATATATGCTTATGTGTTTTGATGTTGCTCAAATTATAAAAGGAAAAATAAAGTTAAGTTATAAGAGATAACTGATTCACCCCCCCTCTCAGTTATCTACATTGTTTCTAACATCCACTCCCTTGGGTTCTTTTCTATCAATTTCTTTATGATGTTCAATAAATTCTTGTTTGTGGATTCTGCTAATCCATTCCCTTGAGGATAGTAATTTGAGGAAAATTTCAAGATAATTCCATGGTCAAAAGTCCAACTTGATAACCTTATTAAAGCAAAGGCAGACCCATTGTCACATACTAAAGCATAAAGGACTCCATACCTAGTTACTATGTTGCTTTCAAAAAATTGATTACATCCTCAGCATTACATGTCTTGTTGTTGACAGCTTCAGTCCACCTGGTACAATAATCAGTGATAGTCAATACATTCATGTGGCCTGAAGATGATGGAGGGTTGATAGGTCCTATGAAATCCTTCCCCCATTGAGCAAATGGGCGCATCTCCATCACACGCTGCAAGGGTTGAGTAGTGTATCTTTCTCTATTTGCAGCAACCTGACACATATGACAACATTTGATGTATTCAGTAGTATCTTTAAAAATAGTGGGCCAGTAATACCCTACCCTGAGGATAGCATGAGTGGTAGCTAAGTATGATCCATGTGCAGTTCCAAACTTATCATGTAATTCTACTAGCACTTTGTTTGCTTCTTGCCTTTCTAGGCATCTAAGATATATTCCTTCATAGTTCTTCTTGAAAAGGACTCCTCCTTTTATCATGTATTTTTGTGATCTTATTTTTAAGGCTCTCCTCTATGAGGCTTGCAATCTTGTAGGACATCTTCCAGTAATCAAGATGTGCCTAATATCTGAATACCATTCTCCATCTTCTCTTGCATTTATGACATACTACTGGATCATGATGTTAGGATCAATTTCAGATATCATCTGACTCAAGGCTTGTCCTCACACTAATTTCATGGGTGTTATATCCATATCATATTCTAGGAGGATAGTAATCCATTTGGCTCTTTTCTCGCCTGGTTCACTTTGCATTAAAAGCATCTTTACTGCTACATCTGGTACCACACCGATCACTTTACTTCTTAAGATGTAATGTCTAAACTTCTTGACTGCTCAAACCAGAGCAAGTGCTTGTTTTTCAACATCCATGTATCTAAGTTCTGGATCCCTAAAAGGACAACTCATGAAGGCTATGGGTTTTTCTTCTTTAGCCTCATTTCTCTATGTTAATACTGCTGCAGATGTATGCTCTAAAGCAAATGAGTAAATGTAAAAATCCTTGGTATAATCTGGACTATTCAGAACATGAGCATTAGATATGGCTTTCCTGATATCTCCAAAAGCTGCTCTAGCTTCAGGTGTCCACTCAATTTTGGCATCCTTCTTGAGCATGGCATTCAATGGTCTGACAATCTCTACAAAACTAGTGATGAACTTTCTAACAAAATTAATCTTACCAAAGTAATATTTAAGCTCCTTCTTACTTCCAGGAAGATGTATTTTCATGATTGATTCTACCCTCTCAGGGTCAATGATGATCCCGTTCTCTGTTATCAGGTGACCCAATAACTTCCCTGTGATTACCCCAAATATGTATTTCTTAGGGTTTAGGGATATTCCATATTGTTCACATTTCTTTAGTACCTTCCTGAGGTCTTCTACACGATTCCCTCTCTCTTTAGAGAAAACTGTCATGTCATCCATGTATATGACTATACATTATACCAATTAGCCCTCTGAAGGCTATATCCATTGCTCGCTGAAATGTTGCTCCAGCATTTATCAATCCAAAAGGCATGCACCTGTAGGCGAATATTCCCCACTTAGTGGTGAATGCAGTCTTCAATATATCTATCTTGTCTACCATCACTTGGTTGTAACCTGAAAAACCATCCAAGAATGACATCATCTTTATACCATTTGCAATCTGCAAGAGCTCATCTAGAGAAGGCAAAGGATAGTTATCCTTTTTAGAAGCTCTGTTTAAATTTCTGAAGTCTACACACAACCTAATGTCACCATTCTTCTTCCTTATTGGGACCAAGTCTGCCACCCATGTGGAATGTCTCACAGGAAATATGATCCTGGCATTAAGTAATGTCTTAACTTCTTCAAAAATGATAGGCTCCAACAAAGCATTAACAGGTCTATGTTTCTGTCTAAAAGGCTTGACATCTGGGTTTAAAGGTATAGTATGAGTGATGATTGATGTATCATAAGTTTTTAACTCAACATATGTCCAGGCAATAACATGGATATAATCTTTAAGTGCTTGGGTTATTCCTTCCAGTTCTTCTTCTGTACACACTTTTCCAATCAGGACATTCCTTTTTTCATCATCATGTCCAATGTTAACCTGTGAATACTCCCCTCCATCTGCTTTAGGGAGATCTTTCTATTTCAGCATGTTGTCTAAATCAAATGCTCTTTCCAACTCTATCATTCCTTTAGGAATCTTGTTACTGGGCAACTCTAGGATCTCTTCTTCTTCCCAGATATGATCTTCCACATTTCTTTTGTCTATGATCAGTGCGTCAAAGACATCCCTGTTGGATATGAAGTCTAAAATATGTTGGTCATCATCAAACACTTGAAGGTTGACTACATTGTCTGGCACCAAGGGCACTGACACTAACTCAACTGAAAATCTCTTCAAACTAGATATGGACAACGGTTCCAAAGTACTTGCATCTTGGGCCAAGGTGTCTGCCCTATGATTTTGTTCTCTAGGCACATGGGTGATGTTAAATGCATCAAAATCTTCTATCAGATCCCATACCCTATGTCTGTAATTAGACAACTTCTTGTAATTACAAGAATATATGCCTCTTACTTGTCTTACTACCAATTCTGAGTCTCCATAGACATGCATAATCTTTACTTTCTTTCTGAGTGCAAACAATATCCCATGAATTAGGGCTTCATACTATGTCACATTATTTGTGCATGAGAATTGCAATCTATATGCTGCTAAGTAGGATTTACTAGTTGGATCAATAAGATCTATTCCTACTCCAGCCCCTTGTTTTGATTTGGATCCATCAAACCTGAGGATCCATGGCTTATCTTCGGTTAAAGGCTTGTCTGGGCCTTCTCTTTTCTTTTTAGCTCTAGCAGCTACACCATTTGATATCCATTTCAATTTTGGTGTTTCAATTTTCTCAAAATTCACCTTATCTGGCTGATGTGAAGCTAATATTTCTTCTTCTTCTTTACCATCAGAAGGAAAATCCATTGGACAAGGAAACATCTACCTCTTTAGAATATGCAAACATAATGAACAAGTAGTTTCTGAATGTGGTGCTTCATGTAACTTGCACCATCCCTCAATTAGGACATCATGTGGAGATCTTTGTTGTTGTATCATCTTTTGAATCTACTTTGATAAAAATTCTTCAAACGTGGACAAATTACTGCCTCTATCTTCATCAGATAGTTCATAATCTGACTCTACCAAGCAATCACTTCCTAGGGTGATTTTCTTGTTACTCTTACCATTACTCTTGCTACATACTAGTATCTCTTCCATCATCTAGATAGGACTTTCATCATGATATGTGCTCTCTTCTGTTCTTGCATATGACAAACAAAAATCAATATCACTATCACTATCTGCAAAACTTACCGCGGATGATGATGACGATGCCTCAATGCATGCTTGTTCCAGTTCCATCATGTCTAAGCAAGCATCACAAGTCTTTTCAGAATGTGCCTCATCATGTAACCTGCACCATCCTTCAATTAAAACATCATGAACATGCACTTTTAACAATTGGCAACGTTGCACTTCTTTGGACAAGTGCATCTCAAAATTCTTGAAGTGATCTACCTCTATTTCATTTTCAAAGTTACAATCAAACTCTAAAACTATTCTATCATTCTGAAGATTATCATCATGAACCTGAACATCATACATGAGGACCTCTTCTATTCTAACGGTTTGGGGTCTGATGGAGTACACTCCAGGTTCTACATCTACATACATGATCTCATTGGTTTTATTGTATTCATTGATCATATGTTTCATGTGAGGCTCAGCATCTATCCTTATTTGATTAGGTATTCCTTTCCAAGGTAACCACATATGACTAAAATCAATGGTCATGTATCCATTAAGTGTTTTTGACCAATCTCTGTTGAGTAGCATCCCATAGGTATTAGGTATATCTACTACCTGAATATCAATGTAGTATTGGATTCTTGGATCTGATGCTAACTGCATATGGATGTGAGTTAGTTCTCCTACTACACTCACCTCTGTTTTATCTAACTATGTTACTTTCTTTAGTGACTTAGCAGGATGCAACCTTAAGGCATTGCATATGGACAGGGGAATTACATTGGTAGATGATCCTGAATCTACTAAACAATTATGCAAATTCTTGTTGAACATCCTTTTGGTAAGGAGAAAAGGAGGTGACTCAGTTTTATCTCTATAAAGAGTCATGTGTGAAGTCTCTGCAGCCTGAACAGTGGCGGGAGCTTTGTATTTAACATTAACATCCCTAACAGCATAATCTTTATTCCCAGTTTGACCTGAGGTATGACTATCCTCTTTTGGAGAAGGATCATCTAAGGATTTCATGAAGGCTTTCTTGATAGCTGGGGTTTTGAGTAGTTCTGACAATGACAGGCTGATTTTGATCTTTTTCATTTCATCTGCTAAGTATGTGACCAATTTATCAGACTCAGGAGGTAGATTACCAACTTTTGGTGTTGTATTTTGTGGTGCTAAGTACTGAGCATTAACTTTGGGAAATCCAGGGTTATTGCTTACCTTAGTATTAGGAGGAGTGTTGAAATTATTTGGAGGCAAGGATGTAGTCAAAGGACCAGCAGGTTGATTGGAATTATTCCTTTGGTTGTAATTATGCCTACCCTGATACTGTTGTTGATAAGCATGTACTTCTTCATGTTCAATTGATGGCTCAATTTCATCTTCAAATGGAAAAACATAATAGGCTTCAAAAGCCATGGCTAACTCTTCATATGCTAAGGTGTAATTCTGATGAGGTAACATTACCTACTGATGAGGATGGTTGATGAAACTTTCTAGTACTAGAGTAGAATCATATCCACAGGGGACAATTTCATTTCCTTCAACACAAGGTGGGTTACCTAAAGTATTAGATACTTTAGTTTGGAATATACTGGCAGCAATCCCGAACTAAGGACAATCCAGCTCTGCATGGGCATTGGTGTTATGTATCCTACACTAGTTTGTAAGAGTTGCCTCTGCAAGGTTCACTCTAGTGGTCTGCTTAGGTTCACCAGGAGGCTAATTATCTAGGGGTGATGGTAGAGAACCATTATTTGGCCTAGTGTTCCACACTCTAGGTTGTCTATGGGGATTATTGTTACCATTGTTATTGTAATTGTTATTGTATCCCCTATCAAGATAATTAGGTCTGTCATTGGCATACCCTCTATTTTGACTTGGTTGAGAATAGAAATTCTAACTCCTCAAATGAGTGATCTCAGTGGTGAGTTTCCTCAGTTGTGTTGATATCTCCTTAATTTCTTCCTTTTCTTCCTAAACTTTGGCTACTACATTCTTTGTTTAAGGTTTGAAAAAGGAAGCTCCATTGTTATTGTTATTGAACTGTTCCACAACTTGAGGTACCTATGTATGTCCTAGATATTGTAACATTTGACCATTTCCATTTGGAGGTGGCATGATACTTAGTGGAGGTATATGTAAAGGACTTGGTATTACAGCTGGAGGTATCATGACTCCATTGGTCTATTGCTGAGCAAGATATGTAGGATAAGCAGGGAGTGTAGGAAATGCAATATTTGGTGTTGGAGCAAGGATCAGCTGCTGACTGACTTTGACAGCTTCTTCAAAATCTCCTGTCAAGGTTGTGACACCAGGATGTGCTCTCCTGATAAACATAGAAGCCAAGGGTTCTAAGGCTGAGTAGTATATGCTTCTAGCAGCTTCATCTGTTACAGTATAGGGAGCAACTAACTTTGAGAGCATCTTTTGGAATCTTGCATTGAAATTGGCAATAGGTTCTCCTTCAAATCTCTTGATTGTGGCAAACAAATGATAATTCATTGAAGGATCTATAGGTATTTTGAATCTATCCTTAAAGGCTTTCTCCAAGGTAGCCCATGAACCGACTGAACCTTGACCAAGATTGATATACCAGTTATATGCCTCTTCCCCTAAGGAAAATGGAAATAACCTGCATACCACATCCTGATGTTCAATTCTAGCCCTACAACAGGCTTCCTTGAATGTTCTAATGTGATCATCAACATCTTGATATGGATGATATTTAGGACAAATCTTGTTAGGATTTTTAGGTAAAGGATGATATGCAATGAAAGTCAGAGGTGACTCTACAGTAAAGAATGACATTGTGACCGGTGGAGGTTGGACCTGAGGTGTAACAGGTAGTCCTGTAGGTGTTTGCAACCCGATAGGAGCTACAGGGGCACATTCTGGTGAAGCTCCTAATGCACTAGAACCAGGAGAATGATGAATATCTACTATTCTAGGTCTAAATCCCCAGATAGGCAATTCTTCAAAGAGTCCACTGGATCTAGACCTGGTATTTAGCCTGAGAGCCAAGATTTCTTGAATTTAACAAAAAATTGGCTTGTTTATTGTAAAGATCGGTTAAAACACCCTAGCAAAAGCTATATTTATGATCAGAGGCTGAAACTGATTGGATACTTATGCAATATTTGCAGCAATGATGCAAATATGAGGTGATATGAGGCTTTAGAACACAAGCAACTAGATATCGGGTCTCTTAAGCAGATTATCTCAAAGATTTAGCAAAAAAACTTGAAATATAGCCTATCTTTGAAACATCACGGTGATCAACCACAAAGCTTGAAATATTTACACTCAATTTTGAAAACTTTGCAAAGGACAAGCATGCACGGACTTAACACAACAAATCTTTGCATATGACGTGAAATACAGAGCTGCATGAGTATTACCTTTCTGTCTGCATCATTAAATCAGACAAATCTATTGATGAAGGCCCTCCTTCTAGCACCAATTTATGTTGATGATGATTGTTAGTCATAACAACATGCATAAAAATTTGCACAACAAACCTTTATTATCTTGTAAAGTGCGATCAACTTAAGATAGGTTGATGACTCCAAGTCTCCGTTGATCAGGTCATGATCATCTGACATAACTCAAAGGTTGATGTGACATGTTGTTTTCTATTTTAAGGGGTCTTACATTTGTCTTGATGATCAGTATTATTTTGTTTCCTATAAATTTACTCCACAGAGAGGTTATTTCTACTCTATTTCCAAAGATAGCTGATATATTTGTAAGTTTGATCAATTCTTCTGATTATTGATCATCATGAACTTGTTCTTTCTTCTACACTCTATATTTATTCAAATGATGTGTCTATAAGTGGATATTTGCATGTATTTCATGGATATCTGTATGAATTTGCATGATATTTGTCAATTTAACATGCTTTTACTCTAAATATGCTCTATATTTGCAATTATTTATGGGATATCAGCATATTTCATGTTATTTGCTTTTGATTCTCTATTATTTGCAATTATGGTGATGATCTGCTATGAAATTCAAAGAAAGTTAAAAGAATGCTTCTAATTTTAGTGAATCTTTAGCCATTGAACCACATACATACAAGATACATTCATGAGGAGAAGGAATCAAACCATATATCACCAAGATGTTCCACAGCTAGATATGGATGATGCTAACTTCAAAGGATAAGGAATGAAAACAACACATATAGACTGACAAGCACTCCAAGGGATGTAGCTGATCAATGCATGTATCTAGATATCAAACACATATTACTCAAGATTTATGATGATTTGTAATCAAATATACTTCTCTTTCATTGAGTATGCATAACATGTACATTTACAACAACTTTGAAATGAGTCCTGATATTTCAGCAATCAAATTTCAATTAAGTTTCCGAATGTTCAAAATATCACACCCCTATACCTTTTATAGAATAAGGTGAGGAGCTAGTTACAAATGACCTAACCATTAAGATCAATGGTTGATAATCACTCTTTGACTCAGTCAACTCTTCCTCATGGCACAGGTTGCCAGCTGGCAAGCATCTGGATGACTCATTATCTTATGATTTCCTTATGTATATGTCCTCTCGGTGATGCATCTTCATTCATTCTCCAGTTTCCTCCTCTTCATTTCCTTCTTCTTTATCATGATCATCATCTTCATTACTTTCCGTATCGCTGTCACCCTGATGTACATCCTCCTGTATATGGACCTTCATAGTTGTCCTGATGTGCTCATATGCCTGCACTATTTTATTCACCTCTCCCCCATCTTGGATTCTAGCTTTTGTTACGGCATGCTTATGAGACTGGAATTTAGATTTGATCGTGTCCAGCTTACCTTTTCTATTGTTCAAAGTCTCATTATAAGTTTCCACCCTGACCTTTATGATCATGATCTTATTCATCACTTCTTCCGTCAGGTGGGTGAGGGGGTCATCTGCTACCGGCTGGAAATTATCATGCAGAGCTTAGATAGCAAAGTCTGCGTCCTGATTTTTTATCTTTCCCTCTACTTTTCCTTCTAAAGCCTCAAGGATCTCTGCTTCGTGTGCCATCATGTTGTCCAGCTTTATACTTATATCCATGAGCTTGCCACTGCATTTCTTCAGGATATCACTTTCGAACCTAATATCTTCATACCATACATCTATTAGCAGGGTAGTGTTGTTATTCAACACTTGATTATTTATTAGGATTTGAGGATTAATCCTCTTTATTTCACTTAAAGCAGTTAGTTCCTTTTCCAATTGGAATCACCGTTTCCCTGTTTCATTTTGCATTTTGTCTACCTTTCTCTTTAAACTGCTTAAAGAATTCCACCTCTGTAAGGAGGTTCGCAAAACATCCTTCGCTCTTGTGAGGGCTGACAGCATCCATTTCTCCATGATCATGGCCTCATGCTTCATGAGGTCCAACTTGGTGACCTCCTCCTGGGATATGACAATCAATGGGACTGCCGGATCAACTGGTGTATTATCACTTGGTTAATTAACCCTTTTATGTATGAATGCAGCTGAGCAATGTGCTCCTTATGCTTTTTAATTTTCTCTTTCTCCTTCTTTACCCTTTGGGTCAATGAATCAATAATGTCTTTCCCTTCCTGACCCTCTTGGTCCTCATTAGCAAAACCCAAATCAACAGTTGTGATTTGGAATTCCCCTAGGGTGATCTTGCCCTTCTCCTTTTCTACCATAGGAAGTGCTACCTGTGCAGTCCTTCTACCTATAGCAGGATCTCTTTTTATAGCTGATGTCAATCTGGCCTTCCTCTTTGGCTTCATTATTGTCTCTGCAAACAAGGTGGAAACATCAAATTCTTGAATTTCAGAGCCTTGTTCCATACCTATTTCTTTCTCCAACCATTGAGGCACATCATCTCTGGATCCTTGAAGTTCTTTGTCATCATCATGTCTGCCTTGTTCTCCAATATCTGCTTCTATTCTCAGTGGAGAAGGTGACTTCTTAGTTTCTTCCTCATGGAGTTCCTCATGAGGGGGATCTTGTTGCATTTCTTCTTGTTGAGGGGCTTCTTTCTGTGGAGGAGGATCCTGTGGAATGTCCACATTATGACCTTGCGCCTGATCTTGTACTCCCTCCTTCTGACTTTCATCCACTTTATTACTTTCCTCATCCTGAGGCATGTTGACATCTGCGGATGTCTGAGTGTTTTGGCCTTGTACATCACCCTGATCTTGGGTCACTTCTTATTCTATACCTAATGCACCGATGTCCTGTGACTTTAGGTCATCATGACCTGCTTTATCCATAGTTCCCATGGCACCCTCCAGATCTCCCTAAGTCTGGGTAGTAGCATCACCTGATGTATCTTTATCACCCCCACCCTTCTGTTGGACTTCTACTATTCTTGGTTCGGTAGGTATCTCATGCTGTTGCTGACCCATATCAGGAACAGTGCTTTCTTTTTCTATTTGCTTTGCCACTTCAATCTTTTCTGTCACATCAGGTGCACTTGCTTTGTCTTTGGGGCTCACATCACCCCTATATGTTAAATCTATGAAGGCAGGGCTAGTCACCTGATCGACCAGCTTGTCAAGTCTGATCTGTTGGGCTGCCCTCTCTAGGCTACTTTCTTTTACTTGCTTTGTTTGCTTTACCTCCTCCAATACCGCCATCTATGCTAATTGGGTCCCATGTGGAGTCATGCGGGTACTGGAGGCAAGAGTCTCCATCCTTTGAGAGGCTACATTTTGAACTACCTCATCATCTGATAGGTCTACGGTGTCCTCTAAAGAGAAAGGACTACCCTGACCTGCTTTCAAAGCTTCTTTTGTTTGTTCTTCTGCCTTCTGAGTCTTGAACTTTATTATGGTAGGAAGCAGCACATCATGTTGCAGTTCCTTCGTAAATGCTTAACCACTAGCTCCTCTTAATACAATAGGGTCGGCCCTGATATCACCCCACATGGATGTTCTCTACTTCTTGGGTGGTGACGTCAACATCTCCCTCCTCTTCCTACTGACCATCATCGGGTCATCACCTGTAGGTTCCTTGTTTACCTGCACTTCCTGAAACGAGATATCTTCTTCCACCTCATGCTGTGAGGCTTGACCCTCCTCCTGCACTTCTGTAATTTCTACAGCTGGCCTCAAAATCCTCTTTGTCTTAGGCTTGTCAATCAGAGGTTGTGCAGATGATGCGGATGCCTGACCTGATGTTGATGCACCTACAGCTAGTATGGCAACCCTTTCAATTATCACCCCCTTAGGGTCATCTTCAGTTTTCTTACCTCTAGGAGGACCCTTCCTCTATTTATGTGTCATGTCCCTTTTTTCGGCTTGATCATCAAGTGTATAATGGATTAGCCTATTCCTCATTCCTGGAGGCTAATTCCAAATGATGAGGGAATGAATTGGTTTCTGACTAACTCTATCTGTTTGTTTTGTAGGAACAAGGTTAGAACCCTAAAATTTGACTAAGTATGGAAGCTTGGGAGCCTAGGCACCCATTTCGCTCCAGTTTTCCTTACTAAGCGCCTAGCACAAGGATCATCCAAATTTAGCGCCTAAGAACCTCAAGGCACCTATACATGTTTCTAGGGATCCTCCAATTGAGCGCCAAGCATAGAGGAATGAAGATTGAAAGTTTTCAAGTTAAAGATGTCCTTTGGGTGAACTCACAACACTAGGCACATGTGTTGGTTACAACCACTTGGATCTGGCGCCTAGGATTGAAAGCCTTTGATGAGGAGAGAAGTCTCAAGGCCTGGTTTGGCGCCCTCACTTGCCTACCCCACCCTCAGAATGCGCCTAACCTTCATAAGGTGTTAACACTTCATTTTGAGTGCCTAGCAGGGGTAATGGATAGATTGAAGGCTTGGAAGCAAAGTAAAGTCATCTTAGGCGCCAAGTTGTGATCAAACCACATTGACTGAGTGCCTAGGCATATCAAGGCACCTAAACAAGACTCTAATGGGTGAATGATCCTCAAGCTCCTCAAGAAGCCAGGGTGCTTGATAGAACAAGTGTTTAATGTCATTTCTAGATAGAATACTTATGATCTCCTAGTAGGTTGAATGAAGCTAGAGTTTACCTAGTTGTTAGGCGCAATCCCTTGGTACTGGAGCTCAGTTTTGGAATCTTCAAAGAAGAACACATGAAGAAACTTGTGAGGTAAGGCACTTGCAAAGGGGAACATCTTGGAAGATCTTCTAGGTGTTGAAGTGGTAAGAAACACACAGTGAGTTTAAGCACACCTATCAGCTTGAATAGCCTAGCTCTGGCGCCTAACAAGGGATCTTGTAAATTTAGACTTTAGTCTCTATCTTTGAAGGAGAAGGTATTCAAAGGACTTCATCTGCTAGGTGCATTTCTTGACCTTCACCACCTTCAATTATCACCTAGACTCCAGAGGGTTCATTTGGGCGCCTAGTATTGAATCAAGGTCCAAAAGATTTCATTGAATGATTGATAAGTATTGGAAAACATTTAGAATCGCTAGACTTCACTAGGCTATCCTCATGCCTCTACACCCTCAGTTTGGCACCTAGATTTTAAACACCTTCTTAATGATTTTTTTTTGGTGCCTAGCTTCTTTGCAAACCCCAATTTGGCGCCTAACCCTAGCAAGGCGCAATATCATCTCTAGTTAGCACTTGGTCTTGAAAGCTATGCAGTTGCAACGTCATTTTGGCGCCTAGAGTCTAGTTGGGCCTCTAGGATTGAAGTCAAGGTATGGTGCACTTCCTTGGTAGCGCCTAACCCCCAAGTGGTGCCTTGATCAATCTCAATGAGTGCCTTAAGGAGATTGGATAAGCTAAGTGTCCAGACACCTCTCTGGATCAAGGTAACAACACATGAAAGTCTTCCCAAGTTAGGTGCTCACTTCTAGATGAAGCATTCCACCTCCCTGAACATCAAGACTTGAAGAAACACCAAGGAAAGTCAATCTTCATGCAAGGCGCACTTCTGTGCCCATGAAGCATCATTCTAGCGCCCAACATCAAGTAGCACTTTGATCAATTTTTAGTGAGTGCCTTGGGCAAATTTGGTGAGTGAAGTATCATGATTCTCTTCTGGATCTCGCCAACAACCTTTAGAAGTTCTTTCTAGATAGGTGCAACCTCATGATGGGCGCACTTTGACACTCCAGATACTTCAACTTGGCGCCCAGTCAGAAGAACACTTGAAACTGTGCCTAAGCTGAGGTGGTTTAGGTAGTTACACAACTTGAGCTCTCATTGGTCGATAGAATGTCTTCGAGATCCGTGTCAAGGTCTCTGGATAATCTCACCAACTCATAATGAGTCATCAGATGGCATATTCCCTTGGATATGCTTCTTGGGAAACATGCCTTGGTTCCCCTTTGTGCATTGAAAAATGTGCCTTCATTGCCTTTGGAAGGCCTATAAAAGGAGGAGCCTTCTCATTCATTTGTTATCTGTTCATTTTGACAAATTTCTCTCTGCAAAGCTATTGAGCTTGTAATCTTGAGGCCTGCGAGTTTCAAGTGTTGGGGTGATGCTCCCTCAACAAGCAAGGTGATGCTCCATTGTTATATTGTGAGGTGTTGACATTCAGTTAACATCATTGAGTTGATCAAGTAAAGAAATAATTGTAGACATCAAGGCTTCGAGGCCTTCCTTTGTAATTCCTTTTGAATAAGTTTGTAACTACATGCTATTGAAAGCATTATCTATGTAATAAGACAAGTACCCATCTCTAAAGTTGATTCATTCAAGTAGTTATCTTTGACGTATATCTTTAAGTTGTTGAGTAGTTGATGAGTTGATAGCAAGTGAAATTGTTTAAGTAAGGAAAAATTTTAGTTGAATTAGTTGGGTATCTTACAGTGGTATCAGAGCTTGGATCCTGCTAGCCTTTGGGGGTTTTCATCCAAGAAGGTGATCAACAAAGTGATAGAACAAGGAGATACATTGCACGTGAACAAAGAAGGCAGTTCCAGTGGAGTCATCCTTACCCACAACACGATACTCTTTCAGGAGCAATTATAGCTAGACAAGCTAACATGGCTGAGGAAAGAAGAAGTAGAAGCCCACTGGGTGAGAATGACCGCAGCCAGAGACATGTTCTTAAACATTGCTGCAGGACATTAACAAACAACTCAAATTCTACAACAAGTCTTACAAACCCTTCAAAACATGAATCAGGTTGAAGCAGCTGGACAAGGTCGTCGAGAGGCAGCTAGACCTGAGAGACAGGAAAGACAAGTTGATGATGATGCTGCTAGTGCAACAAGTAGAAGAGTTTGCACTCGAACTCCTACAGTTGATAGGCCTTTAAGACCAACATTCCTTCCACCACCACCTGAACAGGACAATGAAGCTGATGAAGAGTTTGACGAAGAAGAACCAAACAATTTTTAAGATGAGATAGCTCTCTTTGTAGATCTTTATGCCCGACTTCTAGAACGTGTTTGGGATATGATGACCTTCAATGAATATTGCCGACAGAAGAGGGAAGATAGAGACAGGAGAGGTAGAACTAGAGTCTTTCATCCTAGAAGGGATGATGATACAAAGGAGTATAAGGAAGCCTTAAATCGATTTCCCATCCCTACCTTTGATGGAAGTGGTAAGCTCAGTGCTAGGGCTTGGGTAAACAAGCTGGATACATACCTTTCACTTAAGCCTTTGACAGAGAAGAAGGCAATTCAATTTGCTACAATGCATCTTGAAGGATTGGCTTATGAATGGTGGCATCATGGCCTAGTCTCTCAATATCATGATAAGATAACTTCCTATGATGAGTTTGTAACCAAGCTGATTCATAGGTTTGATAGAAAAGACACCGAAGTGTACTATCACGAACTAGCTCAACTCAAGCAAGAAGGAAGGGTTGTGCAGTACGTTAATGACTTTCAGAAGATTGCAGTAATGGTACCTGATATGACTGACCAAAGAATCACTATGTTGTTCATTGAGGGATTGAACAATCAAATCAAGCCATTGGTAAAGGTACAAAGGCCAGCAAACTTGGAAGAAGCAATTGATTTTGCTCTAGATCTGGATACTACTCCTGTTTATCAGCCTAAGAAAAATTTCTATAAAGGAGTTAGCTCTACCCAAAGAAGACCCTCTTTTCCTCAAAAGATGACTCAAGGTCCATCTGCAGCTGAAAGAGATGAGCTAAGAAGGAAGAAACTCTGCTTTTCTTGCAAGCAACCTTGGGAACCAGGACACAGATGCCTTGGTAAAGGTAAAGCACATCTGATAGAAGTTGTATCTGATGATGGAAGTGAAGAAGAGTCACTGAGTGAAGAAGAATCCACTTAGGATGAAGAGGAGGTACAACCAACTCTTAATGTTGTTTCGGAAGGAACATCTGACAAAATAACATTAGCAACTATCTCAGGAGTACCTAAGTATCATGCCTTCCACATTAGAGGAGTTGTGAAGGGTCAGAGAGTCACTTGTCTCATTTACAGTGGTGCTACTCACAACTTCATAGATGAAGGTTTGGTAGCGAGGCGGGGTCTAACAGTTGAAGACTTCGAAGGATGTCAAATAGCTGTTGCTGATGGATTCCTAATGAGTTGCATTAGAAAAGTGTCCCAACTACAAATTCAAATGGGAGATTATTCTTTACAGGATGATTTCTATGTGGTTGGACTTGGGCATATTGATGTAGTACTTGGAGTGCAATGGTTGCATTCACTTGGAAGAATTATCTAGTTCTTTCAGAAGATGGAGTTAGAATTCATGCATGAAGGAAAGAAGATCAAATTGAAGTCAATGTTTGATGGAAATCCCAAAGTTGTCTTAGCAAAATGAATGGAAGCATTATTCAGGCATAATGACATCGAATGGGCAGCACAGGTTTGCATCAAGGACAACCAAATCCTCTCTACTAAAGAAATTTATCCTGTAGATATACAGGCAATGTTGGATAAGCATGGTAAGGTGTTTAGGGACATACCTCTAGGAATACCTCCTGATAGAGGTTTTGAACATGTAATTGAATTGGAGGATGGGGCTAAACCTGTTAACATTGCACCCTATCGGCATCCCCGACATTTCAAGATTGAAATTGAGAAGACGATCAAAGAATTGATCGATATGGGACATATAAGTCCATCATCAAGTCCATTTGCATCATCTATGGTGTTAGTAAAGAAAAAGGATGGAACAATGTAGATGTGTATTGACTATCGCGCATTGAACAAGAAGACCATCAAGAATAGGTATCCAATACCTAGGATTGATGAACTACTTGATGAGCTACATGGAGCAGTCTATTTCTCAAAGATAGATCTTCGATCTGGCTACCATCAAATTCATGTAAGAGAAGAAGACATCCCAAAAACAACATTCAGATGCCATTATGGACATTATGAATTTATGGTGATGCCGTTTGGGCTAACCAATGCACCAGCTACTTTCCAGTCCTATATGAATCATGTGTTCAACAAGTAGTTGAGGAAGTACCTGTTGGTTTTCTTCAACGACATCTTGATCTACAGCAAGACATGGGAAGAACATCTCCAACACTTAGATGAAGTATTGAATGTTATGGAGAATCAATCTTTTTATGCAAAGATGTCTAAGTGTGATTTTGACTTAAAGGAAATTATGTACCTGGGTCATGTGATAGGAGCTAATGGTGTAAAGGTTCAAGAAGAAAAGATTGAAGCTATTCGTAACTGGCCAATTCCCAAGAATGTGTCAGAATTAAGAGGTTTCCTTGGCCCCTGCAGCTATTACAGAAGGTTTGTTAAAGGTTTCTCACAACTTCCCACACCCTTAACAAATCTGACAAAGAAAGGTGCTTTCATTTGGTCAATAGAAGCTCAAGCTGCATTTGATAGGTTGAAGGAAGTAATGAGTACAACACCAGTGCTGGCTTTGCCAGATTTTACTAAGTCCTTTGTTCTAGAATATGATGCTTCAAGAGAAGGCATTGGAGCTGTTTTGATGCAAGATCGACATCCCATCACATTCGAGAGTAGGAAGTTGAAAGATACAGAGAGATTGTACTCGACGTATGATAAAGAGATGCTGGTTGGCATGACTCCCTTCTGAGCTCTGTATGGATATGAAGCAGTTTCATTTGTTGATTTGGCTTTGGATGACAGTAGAGCTCCTAGAGCAAGTGAATTGATGAAGGATACTCAAGATATTTTGAGAGTCCTTAAGGACAATTTGCAAAGAGCTCAAAATCAACAGAAGTTGTATGCCGACAAACACCGAGTTGAAAGAAGCTTTGAAGTAGGTGACATGGTGTTTTTGTGCCTTCAGCCATATAGACAGAGTACTTTGAAGAAGTCGGGTGCAGAGAAATTGAAACCAAGGTTCTATGGACCCTACAAAGTGTTGAGAAGAGTAGGGGAAGTGGCATATGAACTGGACTTGCCAGCAAGAAGCCGCATCCACAATGTGTTTCATGTGTCATGTCTCAAAAAGGCATTAGGACAACATGTGGTTTCAACTGATGAACTACCACCACTCGATGAAGAAGGAATGCTTGCACTTAAACCTAAAAATGTGGTGGATATAAGGGAGAAGAAACTTTGCAACCGCAGGATAAGAGAATATCTGGTGAAGTGGAAAGGGTTGCCAATGGAGGATGCTACTTGGGAAGGAGAAAATATACTTGAGCATCCTAACCTTCAATTGCTTGAGGACAGGCAATCCTGGGAAGGGGAGACTGTCATGTCCCCGTTTCCGGCTTGATCATCAAGTGTATAATGGATTAGCCTATTCCTCATTCCTGGAGGCTAATTCCAAATGATGAGGGAATGAATTGGTTTCTGACTAACTCTATCTATTTGTTTTGCAGGAACAAGGTCAGAACCCTAAAATTTGTTTAAGTATGGAAGCTTGGGAGCCTAGGCACCCATTTCGCTCCAGTTTTCCTTACTAAGCACCTAGCACAAGGATCATCCAAATTTAGCACCTAAGAACCTCAAGGCACCTATACATGTTTCTAGGGATCCTCCAATTGAGTGCCAAGCATAGAGGAATGAAGATTGAAAGTTTTCAAGTTAAAGATGTCCTTTGGGTGAACTCACAGCACTAGGCGCATGTGTTGGTTGGAACCCCTTGGATCTGGCGCCTAGGATTGAAAGCCTTTGATGAGAAGAGAAGTCTCAAGGCCTGGTTTGGCGCCCTCACTTGCCTACCCCACCCTCAGAATGCGCCTAACCTTCATAAGGTGTTAACACTTCATTTTGAGCGCCTAGCAGGGGTAATGGATAGATTGAAGGCATGGAAGCAAAGTAAAGTCATCTTAGGTGCCAAGTTGTGATCAAACCACATTGACTAAGCACCTAGGCATATCAAGGCACCTAAATAAGACTCCAGTGGGTGAATGATCCTCAAGCAGCCTCAAGAAGCTAGGGCACTTGATAGAACAAGTGTTTAATGTCATTTCTAGACAGAATACTTATGATCTCCTAGTAGGTTGAATGAAGCTAGAGTTTACCTAGTTGTTAGGCACAATCCCTTAGTACTGGAGCTTAGTTTTGGTGCCTTCAAAGAAGAACACATGAAGAAACTTGTGAGGTAAGGCGCTTGCAAAGGGGAACATCTTGGAACATCTTCTAGGTGTTGAAGTGGTAAGAAACACACAGTGAGTTTAAGCGCACCTATCAGCTTGAATAGCCTAGCTCTGGTGCCTAACAAGGGATCTTGTAAATTTGCAATTTAGTCTCTATCTTTGAAGGAGAAGGTATTCAAAGGACTTCATCTGCTAGGCACATTTCTTGACCTTCACCACCTTCAATTAGCGCCTAGACTCCAGAGGGTTCATTTGGGCGCCTAGTATTGAATCAAGGTCCAAAAGATTTCATTGAATGATTGATAAGTATTGGAAAACATTTAGAATCACTAGACTTCACTAGGTGCATCCTCATGCCTCTACACCCTCAATTTGGCGCCTAGCTTTTAAACACCTTCTTAATGATTTTGTTTCGGCGCCTAGCTTCTTTGCAAATCCCAATTTGGCGCATAACCCTAGCAAGGCGCAATATCATCTCTAGTTAGCACTTGGTCTTGAAAGCTATGCAGTTGCAACGTCATTTTGGTGCCTAGAGTCTAGTTGGGCCTCTAGGATTGAAGTCAAGGTATGGCGCACTTCTTTGGTAGCGCCTAACCCCCAAGTGGTGCCTTGATCAATCTCAATGAGTGCCTTAAGGAGATTGGATAAGCTGAGTGTCCAGACACCTCTCTAGATCAAGGTAACAACACTTGAAAGTCTTCCCAAGTTAGGCGCTCACTTCCAGATGAAGCATTCCACCTCCCTGAACATCAAGACTTGAAGAAACACCAAGGAAAGTCAATCTTCATGCAAGGCGCACTTCTGTGCCCATGAAGCATCATTCTAGCGCCCAACATCAAGTAGCACTTTGATGAATTTTCAGTGAGCGCCTTGGGTAGATTGGGTGAGTGAAGTATCATGATTCTCTTCTGGATCTTGCCAACAACCTTTAGAAGTTCTTTCTAGATAGGCACAACCTCATGATGGGCGCACTTTGACACTCCAGACACTTCAACTTGGTGCCCAGTTAGAAGAACACTTTAAACGACACCTAAGCTGAGGTGGTTTAGGTAGTTACACAACTTGAGCTCTCATTGGTCAACAGAATGTCTTCGAGATCTGTGTCAAGGTCTCTGGATAATCTCGCCAACTCAGAATGAGTCATCAGATGGCATATTCCCTTGGATATGCTTCTTGGGAAACATGCCTTGGTTCCCCTTTGTACATTGAAAAATGTGCCTTCATTGCCTTTGGAAGGCGTATAAAAGGAGGAGCCTTCTCATTCATTTGTTATCTGTTCATTTTGATAAAATTCTCTCTGCAAAGCTATTGAGCTTGTAATCTTGAGGCCTGCGAGTTTCAAGTGTTGGGGTGATGCTCCCTCAACAAGCAAGGTGATGCTCCCTTGTTATATTGTGAGGTGTTGACATTCAATTAACATCATTGAGTTGATCAAGTAAGGAAATCATTGTAGACATCAAGGCTTTGAGGCCTTCCTTTGTAATTCCTTTTGAATAAGTTTGTAACTGCATGCTATTGAAAGCATTATCTATGTAATAAGACAAGTACCCATCTCTAAAGTTGATTCATTCAAGTAGTTATCTTTGATGTATATCTTTAAGTTGTTGAGTAGTTGATGAGTTGATAGCAAGTGAAATTGTTTAAGGAAAAATTTTAGTTGAATTAGTTGGGTATCTTACATTCTGTGTCGGTAACATCTTCCCATTGGACTTTCTTTTCTCATTGAGGAAGTCATCATACTCCTCATCAGCTAGTTCTTTCCTTTTCTTCTTGGCATTAACTATAAGGGCCACACCCCTTTTCTTCAATGTATTTATTTCTTCATCTACCCAAGCTTGGGTTAATTGTAGCACTCCACCTGTAAACTGATCTAGGGAAATATCATATGGCTGTGTTAGATTAGGGGCTGATATGGTGTCATTGTACACCTTATTGTCTTCATATTCATTAGACATAATCTTTCCATCATCCTTTCTTAGTTGTGCTGGCACTGGGATGTAGTAAAATGTCTTTATCTAGTTCAAGGTGAGTCTCTGGTATTGTCTTCTCCTCACCTCAACTTCATCCTCATAGTCAGTCTAGAAATCCTCCAGATGCTTCTGATGAATAGGTTTTCCTATTATTTTATGCATCCTGCCATAGGGGTCATAAGATCTAGCCAAGGGAAATGGCTGTAGATACATCAGTTTCAGGCCTCCCATGACATACTTTATGCTCTCTGAATCAGAGCACATATACCAGCCCATAGACATTGGAAATAATACCAGAGGTATCTTCTTTTGTTCCTTGTATGTTGCAACTATGGTAGACACTTGCTTGAGAAACTCCATCAGGACAACCCCATCAGTAGGGTATCTTGGTAGCATAAGGGGTTGTCCTTCAAATCCCTATATTCTTATGTATGAAAAGGTGGCAAACTGGATGAACTAGGCACCATGTCTATAAACAACTTCCTGAGCCTCCATGCTTTGTCTCTTGGTCCTGTCCTCCTCCATGGTTCTGACTAGATGCATAGAGAATGCATCATTTACCAATTTGTAATCCAGGAGGTAGTTCTTTCTTTGTAGCTGAGGATAGTGATCCCTTATGTGGGCATCATCTACATCACCACTAGCTTTACCCACTACAGTCATGGCATCAAAGGTTTCCTTGCAAGCACATGAGTACACAACATATGAGGTCATATGAAACATGCATGCCTGACCCCCCAGGTTCTTCATCCCTTCATCTAGTGCATCGCTAATGACCTTAGCCCATAATGGCTTATTATCTATGTATAGGACCATCTGGATGATTCCAAACATCTAATTCTCAAAATTTCCTGCATGAAGTTTACCTGTCATCCTACTTAGTAGGGCAATCATGTACTGGTATTCATCATCAAAATCAAATTTATACAAGTGTACGGACAATTTAGCTGAGGCAGTGTAGGTGCTACTCTTCGACCTCCACTGATACATCCTCTTCCTTGCACTCTTCTTATTGTTTTTGTATTCTGTGTCCAACTTACATAGATCTACACTGACCACCTTCTTTCCAATTGGTAGATTAAACGTAGAGGTGATGCCCTTAATTGAAAATTTGACATATACTCTTCCATGCTTCTCCACCCGCCTGGTCTCAGGGTTATAGTTCCTGGCACATTCCACTACTAGCTCTGGGGTCTCCATGGCATATGGAAATTTGGATGCATGCCACATTCCTGAAACATATATTGCATCCAGAAGGGTATTGTCCTTATCATGATCTATTCTTATTGACCATACCGCCAGGTCCGTATCTCCTTGGTGAGTGTCACCAATGATGCCATACTTAAACTGTACCCCCTCAGGTTGAACAAACATAGGCTTAAGAAACTCTGAATCAGACCTATTCCTCCTAAGATCTGTCATGGACTCCTACAATAAACATGATTTTTCATACCACACAATATCCATATGCATTCATACAAACATTATATACTTCTACAGCATTATGCCCACTATATCTATGATCTTATACTTCATCATGATACGCATATTTACAGAGTCAAACCCCAAGAAAGCATATATACTCTACCTGAACTTGTAGAAAATGACAACATGAGGGTTTTCAATTACTTACCTGATAGTGCTTTCCTCTTGGGTTAGATGGGTGATTACAGAAAAGGGTTGCAAATGCTGAAGATCACCATTCTATTACGCTAAAAGATCTAGTCTGTTAATAGGTAGCAGTATGAGGGTTTGACTTCTTTGCTCTATAATTTCTCATTTTTTTGCAAGGTAAATGAAAACAACCTTGGGAAAGAACCTTTAAATGCGTCAGTTGGGCAAATTAGGGTAAAACTACGTTGGGATGTCTTAATCCGTCAATCTTCTACAGAGAATCCATGGATGATGCCAAGTGTTTGATTTGTATTCGCAATCGGTAGGAACCTATCTACCACATTTAAGTGCATTTAATATTAGGAAACAAGAAAAGGGGTGATCTTCGAAAGATCGAGTGATATCTGTAATGAAACAACTTGCACAATGGAAGAAGATAATATGAAATATTCTGCAAATACTTGATAATAACTGAGAATAACAGGCCACTTTGAGGGGACAACCTCCAAATATCTCCAATGTGAACACACTTCACAATCTATGATGAAATAAGACTCATATCCTCCTACATATACCTAATTATGCTTAGGATGAATAGACACACCCCTATATAACACCTAGTCTGACCTATCTAACTAAATAATAATATAATAATGATAACATGACTTAATTAGAAGTTAAGATAGCCACAAGCTAACTATTCATAACCTTATGTACACTAATATTAAGGGCGTAGCATGCCCTCCCTCTTCAAAGAAGCATTGTCCTCAATGCTAATCAAGTGTGGATTCTTCTGAATGAACTCCTTGTCCTCCAATGTGGCCTCTTCAACTGGTAAATTCTTCCATTGGATGAGATACTCAGTGAGGGTTCTATTCCGCAGCTTCTTCGTGCATGTTTGAAGAATGCACTCTGGTTCCAATATGATTCTTCCTTCTTCATCAAGCTCCGGTAACATTATCGTGGATGGACTTTTGAGTCTACTAGCATTCTCCAAGATAGAGATATTGTAGAAAGGTTGTATGATTTTTAATTTAGGTAACCACAATTTGAAGTTGATGTTGTCAGTCCTTGTTGAACCTTTATGAGGCCTGTACAAATCAAATTCCCCCTTGTGATCTGAAACTATAACTACTTTCCTAAAAGGTGAATTAGGAATCTTTGGCTATTGCACTTCCATTGACAATAATTGAGCCACACATTTATCCACATCTTTTTTTAGTGACATTTGGTTTGCACTTACCAATTGTGGACACTTTGCATGTAAACCTCGTAGCTCATATTTTTTATCCCCAAAGTAGAAGCACATGAATAGTTCCTGGAAATTCATCTCAATTGTGCCCAAGGTAGTAAGCCATTCAACTCCCAAAATAATGTCTGCTCCAGCCATGGGTATAGAAAACATAGGGCTGTCTCTCATGTAGTCCCCCATGGTGAGTTTAATACTATGGCATTTCCCTGAACAATTGACTGTACCACCATCTGCAATCATAACCTAGAATTTGGGGGTAGGGTAGACAAAACAATTTAACTTTACTACTAGTTGCTTGTTGATGAAGTTATGTGTACTCCCCGAGTCAATCAATACTATCACTATTTGTTTTTTAAGGAAACCCCTTACCTTGAGTGTTTGTGGGTTATTAATACCTGATAGTGCATGACAAGAGATGGTTGGACATTGTTAGAGTCCTCTACCACCACCACTAAATCTTCTTCATCCTTATCTTCACCATAGGTAGCTTCAATGTATAACAACTTCTTCTCATCACATTTATGTCCTTTATGATATTTTCCATCACAGTTGAAACATAACCCTTTGGCCTTTTTCTCTTCCAATTGTTGAGGTGTCAACCTAATAGGATGAGTAAATGATGATGCAAGAGCCTTGTCAACTTTGTTACTAGGTAATTCTTCCCTTCTATTAGCTAAAGTTTTGTCCTCCACTTGTCTTGCCATAATCATTGCTTTAGAGATAGAATTTGGACAGAACATGCGTACTTCATGTTGAATGTGATCCTCGAGACCACCCAAGAATAAATCATTCAAGTTCTCCTCTGTAATTGTATCCACTCTCAAGGATAGATTTTGGAATTACTGAATATAATCCTTAACTAATCCTGTTTGTTGAAGTTTAGCTAGTTGGCTAAAGAAGTTGTCTGTCACACTATTGCTATATTGTGATTGGAGTTCCTCCGTAAAAATTGACCATGAGACGGTGAGACCCTTTTTCCTTCGATGAGTACAAAGCCAACGATACCAAATGAATTGATCTAGTTCTAGATATAGGGAAGCCATTGTGACCTTTTGTCCATATGGGATTTGATGTACTTCAAAAAAATTCTCCATTTGGTTTATCCATGTTAGAGGATCCGTGCCATCAAACTTGCGCATATCCACCTTTGGAAACAAATTCCTAGATCCCATAGGAGTATTAAAATTTGTGTCATTATTAGCTGACTTGAAGGCTTCACCTTGGTTGCTTGAGAACTCCTTTCTTGGTTCATTCATATAGGCGCTTAACATGCTTCGTATATCTAATATATCTCTTCTTAGGTCACACATATCCCTCTTAACCTCTTTCTTGAACTTACTTATTTCCTTAATGGAATTACTATCCTCTATTGTTTCCCCATCCTTATCAGAGGATTTCCCCGGTGTGGCAACATTCTTTTTGCCTCTTGTTGCAGGCCCCATCATGATGGAAACCAATATTTTTGAAATAAATCACACAAATGAAATGTAAATTCTCTGAAATTTTTATTGTAACTTACTAGGGCCAAGATACCACTTACCTAGAAAAAAATCCAAAACGTTAGCAAATTTGCTGCCTTGAGAGCAAATTTGTTGGAAACCCTAATTTTTCAATAACTCACTTATTTTTGCTCCAATTTCTCCAATCTTTTGATTGTAGTCTCCTCTATAATTTATTCAAAAACCCAATACAAATTATACTCCAATTCGGCAGGATGTGAGAGATATGTAGATCTCAAATAAATTGTGTAGAAATTGTAATTCTGCAATAATTTGCTCAAATCTATTCCAATTCCTCTGAAATCTGGACTGTATCTTCTTTAATATGGTCTTAAAAAACCCTTTAAAAATCTTTAAAAAATTCGCTAAAATATGAAAGTTATGCTCTTCCCAAAATCGCCTCCAATGTTGAGAATTTTTTTTGCCTCTACAGTGCCAAGATCATGCTCTGATACCACTTGTAATGAAACAACTTGCACAATGGAAGAAGATAATATGAAATATTCTACAAATACTTGATAATAATTGTGAATAATAGGCCACTTCAAGGGGGCAACCTCCAAATATCTCCAATGAGAACACACTTCACAATCTATGATGAAATAAGACTCATATCCTCCTACATATACCTAATTATGCTTAGGATGAATAGACACACCCCTATATAACACCTAGTTTGACCTATCTAACTAAATAATAATATAATAATGATAACATGACTTAATTAGGAGTTGAGATAGCCACAAGCTAACTATTCATAACCTTATGTACACTAATATTAAGGGCGTAGCAATATCCAAAATATGACCCCCTCTAGATAAAATGACCCCCTACCTTTGAGTGGAAAAACTAATGCAAAAGAATCAAGTGATGTGGTCAATGTTGACTACATGTATATCGGGTCATGAATTTAGGATCAGGGGATGTTCAAAATATGACCCCCGTAAAAAATGACCCCCCTTGGGAAAAGATTGGGATGACGTCATCGTGTCAGTGACCTTGTTTAAGCATTGTGTTGTAATGATGTCACCGTCATATTATTAAATATGGTAGGCATCGGATATATACCTCCGTGAGGTAAAATGGAATGATGACATCATCGTCAAGGTGATTTCCTTCATTCGTTGGGTTTAGATGATGTCATTGTCATATTGGCATAGGGTGATATTTTGCGAAGAGGGTGATATTCGTAAGATGACGGATATTAAAAAATATGACCCCCCACAAAATATGAAGTCACTTGATGGGTAGATATCAACTACTACGTAAAATTGACATCTGCACTTCACGGACCTAGTGATTATCAGGTGATAATACAATATCAAGGTGATCTTCTATAATATGACTGATGTTTGAAAAATGACCCCCCCTCGGAATATCAGGTTTGACCGAAACTTTGACTTAACATAACTTTCTTCCCTTAGAGAATTTCAGGGTGATCCAAAAGGCAAACCTGCTTGGAATTTCGTGCACTTTCCAACCATGAGGTTGATAATGTGAAATACTAATTTTGACAACTAACCTCATCATGGGGACAAATCCACCCCCTGTAGGGTGTTCATGCATGACTAATTTTACCAGACTGCCCAAAGCAGAAAAACAACAAGCCAAATCAGAAAAAAAAGGTTGGGTCCCTATTTTGTCAAGGATAAATGGGGCGTGTTGTGTAACCACACAATAGTAACCAGGAGTTCAAGGTGGGTTTTGAACACCTTAAACAATTAGAGCAAGACTAGATTGCAGTTGTGGAACATCAGATCGAAGATGCACAACAATATTTGGTTTCATAGGCTCCTTTGGGGAACCAGAAACATAAATCATGTTGATTAATCTTTGACGAAAAGATGTTTTAGGAGTCATAAAGGATGATTCTATCGAGATGAAGTCATCTAGGGCTTCATATAACATATCAAAATCATCACTACTAAACGACTCATCAAATGCATGAAAGTCTTGAAGAAAGAGATCTGACATAATCGTATAACTTACTTTCTCCAAGATTTAAGGATAAAATAGAGAAAGAGATATGAGAAGTGGAAGAAATATGATGACAAGATGGTAAATTTTGGTTAAGGGATAAAAGGATAAGAAAGCTGTGTTTATGCTTTTGTTTTTCTAATCTAAAAAGAAAAGAAAAAGTTGTTTAAGTGTTTTTGTTTTCTATACTAAGCACATAAAGTTTTCAAAAATAATAAATATCTAAGGAATTAATTAGCTAATTAATCAGAAATAAAGAAGGTTTGCAAGTGAAATATGTTGGGTTTACCAAAATGTTATATCAAAAATGAGATCTATACTAATAAATGCCTTAACCTAGGTCAATATTTCTCCACATAGCATTAGAACACAAGCCTACGAAGACTTGGTGCTTGGATGCTATCCTCAAGGGAGAGTCAAGTTGTTTGGGGCTCTGTTCCTTTGTTGAAAAGAAAGATTGATGACTAATGAATTAATATAATCTAAGTAATACTAAAACCTAACTAATTATCTGATGAAATATGCAGATGATTGTTATAGTTACAAGAAAAAAAGAAGAACAAACAAATACAGATCAAACAAAACCTGGCACTGAAAACAAGGGCAGATCTGGTAGGACTTAGGTGCTAGGCACCATAGTCCTAGGATTTCTACAAAGATTCAACTCTGTCCGACAATCTCTGTACCTGATCTTTGTCCCATGTCAGTTTTCTATTAGAACCTTCCAATTACGACCTACACACACACAAAGGAGGAAAAAATACTTGTGGCTATATAAGAGCTTTCCTTAGTCAAACCCCCATTTTGATATTCCTACCTCATGAATAGCTAGATCAGTAAGAACAAATAGTGTGTACTCTGAATCTTAAGTGTGTCTAAGATTATGGCGAACAGTGACAAACAAAATCAATAAACGAAACCCTACTCAAGTGTATTAGAGTGGATTCATTTATGTCTCAATCAATGAAATGATAATTAACCCAAGAGAGATGTGTTACCCAAGGGAAAACACTTCACATCTATAACTTCACCTCAATTAAGTAGAGAGTGACCAAATCTTGGAGGTGAGCACAAGCTAAAACCATACCAAATTGCGATGAAGTGGTACAATCCGGTCATCATTCAATGATTCCAACCATTCTTCAATCCTCTTGAAGCTTCAATCGAAGATAGCAAGTAGACAAATAACATGTAATAGGTCTTTTCCAAAATGTAGAGCCAATGTTCATTCTGGTAGAGCTTATATGGAGAATTCACATCATGCTTCATAGTGGCAAAAGCATGACTTTAAATAGGGAATCATAGGAATAACTTAGGGCATAAGCTAACAAGTATTTTCAAATTTAGGAATCGTTCAAGCGCACTCACAAATGTCAAAATCGAGGTCATGTCATTCAAAGAAAGACTAACCTTAAGAATGCTATGCAATCCTAAAAGAAATGGATAGCACTTAGGTGTTGGGTACTCTAGTCCTAGTAGAATCATCTCAAAAAGTGGCCACAGCTTCAAGAATTAACCAAGACCCAAACATTACTCAAGGTTCCGACATGCGAACATCGATAAAGACTTAGGTAACAAAAGTATATCTCTTGAGTTAAAGGTATGATCAAGGCTGGAAGTGGTCCTAAAATGTACTAGAGGAGTGGACACTAAAGCGAGTGCCAAATAGGGTGTAAAATTGTGCTTGCACCATCAGGGAGCACAATTTTCTATGCTACAATTGTAATCAAAGTTAGTGATGTCTAAATATTTACTCAAGTTTGGAGTAAACTTTTAGTTGGAATGTTTATATATATCATGTATATAATTATTTAATAATGTGTGAATAATGTGTGGTTGAGATTAACATTTATCTCTTTTTCTTGACCTATATATAGAGTTTTGATGAAATCTTGTTTGGGCTTATGAAGTAGTTGGATGTTGACTAGCTTGTTCAAAGGGTCGTTTAATTTTTTCCTATTAATGTTCTAACAACTTGTGCATGCTTTTTTATAGTAAGACATAGGAACTATGTTGTTATGGACAAAAAAGTACATTTGAAGTAATCAGAATCCTCATCAAGTGAACTATCTATAAGGTTATGGTAAACAAGGTTTAAGAAGGTATAATAACTTTCTTTATGACGTTGAATTAAGTGTTTGCTTAACCATGTTTGGAACAAATCAGCATAAGGATGATGACTCTTCTTATAGGGAAAGATGTCATGACCCTAGATTTAGTACCTATTATAATATTTAATTAATCCAATTAATTTGTGTTTAAGAAATACTATTATTGATTATTTTTTATTTAATGATTAATAGAAGGTTTTAATTATGATTTTTTAAAATTGAAACTGGCTTTATTTTGTGAGTGTGATAGATTGACACATTCTTGAGATTACAAAGAGAGAGTATCACATCGAGGAGAAGGTGTCTAGCTGACTAAAGGTGAATCATCTAAAGTAAATTAGCACACACCACTTAGTCATCATGTAGATTATTTTACATAAGTGTGTATGTGTGTGTAAACATATTTGTATTTATGCAGATAGAATATTTATTTTTGATGAATGCTTCCTATTTAACTTATATTAAAAAGAAATAAATGGTACAATATTCACAAAAAAGGGGCAAGGTAGTAAAAAGGCACATCCACAAAGTCTCAAAGCTTTAATAGGCAAACAAAATAGCAAAGGGCCAAGCCCAAAGAAAACTAAGTAGTATGTGCAACACCAGATGAGGGAGGAGGATCCTCATCATCGGGTTTCCCTCAAAATTCTCTAGGGGTGGCATTAGAAATTATCTCCCAATCATCGAGAGCATTAGAAACATCTTCATTCTCCTTAGGGGGTGGTTGAGCATGAACCAGGGAAATGGTGAGCTGCAAATGAGGAATTTTTTTTGTGTCAGGCCAGCTAGTATCCCACCTTGGAGATAGAAATTTTGAAGGATGAGACCATCCTCCATGGGCAGCAAAGTCCCTGGAGGGTTGAGGGCGATGAGAGTGAGAGCCACGATCATGTTGGTCACCATGGTTACATTGGGAGGTCTGACTATGACCATGCCAATACCCTCAAGAGGAGGTGGAGTCAAGAAAAACCTGAGCAACAAAGCAAGGGGCATTGCCCCAATGGTCCAGCAACTCCTAAAGATGGACAACTTCAAGTGTAACTTTTCTATCTTGCACTTGAATCTACATCTGAACATTATAAAAAATGATGGATTTAGTGTACAAATAAAATTACTTATTAAAATACAGTGATTGAAATTAACAACATTCCTATCCTTCCAAATGCCAAAAAGAATTTTCACCCTGAAAGCATGCCGTATCTGAGTATATTTGCATGTGAGGTAGGGCTAGTCACCAAGTAAGACCATATGCCAAGTGAAAGGAGTAGGTCTAAAAGGTTTGAAAAAACCATGGATCCAATTCCAATTTTCCTAAGCCTGAAGGAAAAACTAAAAAAGGTGCTTGGGAGATTCAAACTGCCCACAAAATGAACAATGAGGGATGGAAAGGCCCATATGAACCAGACAAACTCCTAAAGGGATGCGTTGGTAGAGAAAACAACAAGAAAAATGGGCCAATTTAGGCTCCAACACCATGGACCAAATACATTGAAACCATCTGTGCCAAGTTCCATGAGCAGATTGAAGTTACCAAGAATGATTCAGTTGCTCCACCATATGCAAGTGTGGAGACATCCAAGAATAACATTTACATAGTCTGCAATTCTGCAAATGAGTGTATGGATACCATTTCCAATCCTTCCACCAAGGTTTGAGAGATCTCACTCCTAAATTCTGCATCATCTGATGAGGAATAACATCAATAACCGATGGTAAGTCTATTGGTCTATGTTAAGAAGCCTGTATTTATTTTGAAGGATAGACTAAATTAAATATTTAGTTGTAAATAAATTTATAAATAAAAAAGAATTCTAATTAATTATTTAGACATTTTAATGCTTCATCATTATTTGAATTTATTATTGTTTCTAATTTTGGCCACAAGAAAGAAGTGGTGGTTACAAGTCACAATGAAGGGAATATACTGTGTTTTACTTTATCTAATTTTGGGAGGCTAATATTTAGAAAATAAGAGAGAGGGAAAGGTGGAGTAAAGTCAATTAAATTACTTTTTCCATTTTGAATGTATGTTTTTAGAAAATCTAGAGAAATTAGCGGCTATAAAACTAGAAACAAGGACTAAATTTAGGGGACATCTTCTGATGGAGAAAAAAAGGGATAAAATTTAGGAAACTTTTTTTTCTTCTCTGGAAAATCTACATCTTCTTCTACTCATGGAAATAAGGTGAAGCAAAATAGGAAAAAGAATGGTTTCAGAATCATGAGCAGAGGAGAGGATTGGAGCAACAATTTGAGAGAGATAGAAGGATGAAAACATTCTACTAGATATCTTATGTAATAGCTAAGGCTATGCATGATATTCCTCTAAAACCATAGATTATAGCTATCAAACCATTGTCGCGCCAAGTAGGTGATTCTGGTGTTTGTATTCCTTCCCTTTTTATATCTATAATAGATCAATTAGATTTTACTTTATCTAATGTCTATGGTGAATTATATGTGCACCATTTTACAAGGTATTTTTCCATACTACGAATTATTACACTTTTTTTTCCATTACTTATGATTACTATTTTGATTTAAATAGTATGTACAACCAAGTTGAATTACTGAGGAATTTTTCTTGACAGTGAGAGGGAGATAGAGAAGTAGCTATTCCATTCCTGCCACTGGCAATAAGCAGGAGCTCAATTTAAAGGTTTCCATCCACTCAATCATAGGTATCCCTCATTTGACGCCCTATTTGTTTGTACATTGCAATCCATAATTTGGATTTTTGGTTTTTGAAGAGATAATTTTAGAACCATAAAGAATCTGAATGTATGAATTGCATTATTGCTCCAAAATATTCCAATCTACATTGTAGATCACAACATTCAGATCTCTTGAGCACATTTCTTGCCACTATGCATGACATTGGTTGTACCATAGCTCCTATCATGTGATTGGTATGTGCTTCCACTTTTGTTTGCATCTGCTAGAAAGTTCTAAGACATTTTAACAATCCTTTTGTGTAAATAGTTTGTGTGCCATGTCTATGCTTCCATTTGTTTTGGAATTTGGATTTACGCCTGTCTATTGCATTTGCTTGTGTGTATGCAAAAATATGGAATATAAAAAATAAGAAACAATGCATAAATGAAAGCTCCTATTCCATACTCAACATCACTTCCAATAGAGCCTAAGGACTAAATAATCCAATGAAATAATAAGAAAATGTTACGACTATAATAGCCTTTGTTTCTCCATTGATGAATGCTTGATATACATCAATGATATTTTGATAATGATTTTGATATGTTGGTTTCTCACTTTGCATAACATGGAGACTTCTTATGAAAATGGCTTGGTTGATGTTTGACCTATAGATTCTTAAATGATAGGATGGATGGCTAGGATTAAGAGGTGCAATGGATGGTTGAGATTAAGAGGTGGAAATAGATAGCTAAGATTAAGAGGTGCCATATTATTGAACACAGATATATTGAGAGGGGGTGAATCAGTATATATTCAATTTAATGTTCCTTTAGATGCAATCAAACCAATGAAAACATTCAAACCACATTAAGAAAATGAGCACATACACACATAACATCAGATTTACGTAGAAACCCAAGATGGGAAAACCCATAGTGATCCAATTGCTTGGATCTAATGACCAAATCTACCCTAACAAATAAAATGAAGTATTTCAATGAGTTTTATGGGCACTAACCCAAAGGAGACACCAATCCTATATTTTTATGAGAACCAACTCAAAGGAAGCACCAACTCCCTATTACAAAGTTTATGGGCACCAACCCAAAGGAAACACCAACTCCCTGAAGTGCTACAACACTTACAAGATGAGGCACCAACCTCTACTCTATCATTATGATCTGATGACTCAATTATCTCTGCAACAATATCTTTTCTAACACTTTGACATTGACTTACTCTAATGACTTCAAAACTTCTACTCAAACATCTTTGTTGCTTTCCAATCTCAAACACCTCTGCAATGCAATACTAGCTCTGTTATGGATTATGCATCATAAATTCCAAAGTTACTTCTCAATTTTTGAATCATTCACCTTTCTCACACTCTCACTCACCTTGAAACAATCTTCTATCCTTCATATATATATCCTTTGCAAGCCTTCTAAACCTCAACTTTGTTAGCCTTCATGTAACATGTATCATGAAATGTGTAATCGACCATGCTTGTTGGCTCCCAAATCATCTATGGTAATGTAGGAGTGAAATCCCATAATGTGGTTCACACCAAGAGGTCTACTAGACCCATTTTACCTTCTCCCAAATGTTCTTGCTAGCGCACACTTCAAACACATGGCACAATCACTCAAATATATCATGTCAGCTCCGCAGCTACTTATCCTCTCATGCTTTAGCTCCAGACCCTATGTGGTACTAGAGAAATGAGATATCATCATACGAATCAAGCCATGAACAACATATGACTTGCAAAACCTTCTCATGCATTCCTCTTACTAGTTCATGCTTCTACTTGCTAGCGCAAGCAATCAAACACTAATGTTGGTATCCTTTACACTGTCTAATCATACTGTTTAAACTTAGAGCAATGAAAAACACACTTGCGGTATTTTGTATCCTTTGAAACTTGAGTATGTATCTCTTGTACTTTTGCTTAACCTAATCTCCAAACTACCAAGTCATACATGTAAATGCAGTGAAATGTGGTGGCTTTCAGTTATGTCTCTAAAGACCTTTCACAAGAACATGACTTGTTCCCACTCTGTTGACTCTAAAAAACTCTGCTGTAAATTTAATGCTCTGAAACTTGGATCATGCATACCTCATAGCCATATTTAGCCACCCTTCAAACTGTAAGGCCGTATCTTCATCTATGGTAGAATGCGGTACAATCTCCTGAGCTTTTGTTGTACAATTCCATGTGCTTTGACAGTTTGATAACTTATACACTTTCATTCATATCTCATGTAATGCTTTTCAATAAGTAATAGTGCAACAAGCATATCAGCACTTTGACAACTTTCACCTATCCATGAAATTCATAAGATAAGGTACAACTATGTACAGATGTTGATCCAATAGCATACTCATGTCTTTCATCACCATATCTTTCAAATCACACCTCCTTTGATCACCACTCCTTTGGTATCCACTCCTTTGAAATCAATGACAACATATGCAAAACATATGAAATGGATGGTTAGGATTAAGAGGTGAAAGATGGAAGCTTCTAGGGAATTCTTTATGTGAATGGCTAAGATTGAGATGTAGTATGATATGAGTGGTGGAGATGAAAACTTAGTTTGACTTTTGTGTCTCTCATTTATTATTTGTGTCAAAGAGATGAGGATGATGACAAATGGAAAATAATTAATTAAATAATTTCATTATTTAATCAATTATTGGAGAAATATGATGTGAGAGGATCAAATTAATTAAATAAATAAAATTAATTTAATTAAGGGATAGTCACACGATAAGGGCATGGTTCGGTGGTTAAGTCGCTCGGTTGTAGTGGCGGCCACCAGAGTTCAAACCCCCACTAGGCCAACAAGCTCACAGGCTTTACACCTTCACTGGACCAACGAGCTTGTGGGTTTGAAGTGTTCTTTCTAGGGGATGAGGTCCCCCATGTTGTGGCCTCACCGGTTCATTGCTTCGGGCATAAGCATTCACATGGAGCTGAAGGGCGTGTTGCACCAGCGTCGCTGGTCACGTTAAAAAGTTTACCAGGTGCATTATCTTTTAAAAAAAATTAAGGGATAGTCATGGATTAATTAATTAAATAAATTTAATTTATTAATTCATTTGGGTGTTGGAGAAAATGGATTTAATTAATTAAATAAATATAATTTATTTAATTAATCTAGGTGATGGGGAAAATAGATTTAAATTAATTAAATAAATATAATTTATTTAATTAATTTCTGAAATAGGATAAATATGTCACAAGGTGACATAAGGTGATCTTAGGAAGGTGGGTGACTAGATTATGTAGAAGTGTTGTAAGGATGTGGTCAATTTTAGATGTCTACATTTTGCCTCTCTTTGAGATGATGTTTCAACTAAGAGAAGTAACATCATTTCAAAGAAGATAAGGTATGGATGATTGGAAAAGGATGCCCCAGCCACTTGAAGGAGTGACAAGGAGGAATGATGTAAGGATGGGATGCCCCCTCGAGTGGATAGGTAGGTTTAAAGAACAAGGGTATGCTCTTGAAATGGATTGGTTAAGGAGATGGAGGAAAGATAAGAGATGGATGAAGAATATGTTATGTTGCATTCCGTGAGAAACCATATAGTTTGATATCGCACTAGACATTATGCACCAAGGTATAAATACCAGTGTGACAATGTGTCTCATACATAAGGGATTGATTCAGAAAGAAAAAAAAGTCACAAGAAAACATATGCCATAGGGCACCATGATATGGAAGACCATGATGTCATTGTAGCAATTCGTTGCAAGGACTTGATGAAAATGCAAGATAAAATGATAAACACACAAGAAAGTAAGAAAGTATGCACAAATGATGCAAAAACAAACAAGTTGTTTCCCCTGCCAAGATGAAAACTGATGATTGATTGATTGATGACTGATTTGATGAGGGTTGATTTGATAGGATAGTGTTGTGGGAATGATATATCCCAAGAACAACACAAGGATAGGGAACAATATATCCTGATGATGAGTGATGATGTTTGATTGATTGATGGGGTTGACAGAAAGGTTGGAAACAAGACTAAGGTATGATTTTAGATGACTTGGCTAGAGTGCTTGACTAGATTGGTATGGATTAAGGCTTGGCATGCTTTTGGATTTATTTCTTGGATTTTTGTATATTTTGATTTTTTTGGATTTTTGGTATGTTTTATTTTTTGCGATGGGGAATTTTAATGGTGCTAAAGGCCACAGGTTTAAGATAGGATATGTGATATCATTATACATGTAAGTACATGAAACACACAAGTTTATGAATCTTAATAAGAAGAAAAGGAAATGAGATGTACCCATCATAAGGAATATTTATCAAGGAAACTAATGCCAAAGCAAAGTACAATCCACTGCCCCCAATATAGAACAAGGGTGGAAACATGAGATGAATGATAGACTAAGACACATGGTGGGGATGGACAATGAAACCATGTGCATGAAAATGAGATGATGAAGACATAAAATGGATGTGACTAAAAGGATAATGAGATCTGGCTACTACACATGGTGCCTACGAGCAGGTTTTCACCATGGTACTTATCCATGGTGCCACAAAAGTGGTTTTCACCATAGGATGGATTATTTATCTTTACTATTTTTTGACAAATTTGGATATTCTAGAAAACTAAGTATGGAAGTGTTGGAGATGGTGATGTTGCAAGGTTCATCCAATTCTTGATCAGCTGAAGTAGCAAAGAGATAAGCACCTGAACCATATTGAAGACTTTTTGTTGTGAGGACAATACCACTACTAGGGTCATTGTAGATATCATCATGCACCTACTTGAGTGCAAGATTAACCTCTATTGTGTTTAGACAATGCAAATGGGAACCATCTTATCCTAGTCAATTAGGGGTATGAGCACGGAAGAGGAATGACTTATGTTGAGTGTGGGCTAAGTGTGATGGGAGGATGCGATTATGTATGGTGGTGGAAGTGTCATGGCATGAAGGTGATGTGGGACCAAACATCTCACCAATAGATATAGGGAACTTCTATGGATTTTCTTTTATGCTCAACATGATTTGTTTTTCTTCAAGTGACTTCTCTTGTGATGCTAGGGATAAGATGAATTTTTCTTTGGATTTCAATACCCCAAAGATAGATATAGCATGATTTTTATCTTTTAAGACCAATGCTTTGTCAAGTTTTCACTTTTCTTCTTTTACATTTGTAGTACTAAGGAACTCAAGATTTGCTTCATCATTTTGACATCTATCAAGATATATTGGATTTTGTTGGTCCCAAGAAATGGAATTAGGATATGGAAGTGGAGGGTCAATGGTAAGGATAACATTGTCATGGAATAACATGAAATGTCAAGGTCTGCAGAAGTGGCATTGATGGTCCCTGTTGACCCATTTTCCTCTGTTCAGAGTCAAATAGTTCACCTTGAAAATCTCCTGGATATCCTTTGGAATATAGTCCTGCATGCCTTAAACCCTCCAAATTCCAATACTCTTCCCTACAAAGATCCCTAAAAACTCATTTGGAGAATCCTTGCAAAAAACCCAGAAAAACCCAAAAATATTTTGCCTTCAATATCTTCCTTTGTAGGGATTTTCATTTTCATACTTGGTCATTTTGGTATGGATATTTGATGTCCAGATATCTGGATCAAGTAGTAAACATCCAAATCTTTCCCATATCTGGACTTAGCTAATATCCAAATGTTTTCTTAACATCCGGATCTTAACTAATATTCCAGACCTTAGCTAATATCCGAATGTTTTCTTAACATTTGGATCTTAACTAAGATCTAGATACTTCCCGAATGTGTGGACCTTAGTAATTACCTGAATGTTTTCCTAACATCTGGATAATTCCTAATGTCCAGATCTTTCCCAATGTCCATGCCCTTTGCAAATGTCCTGATGATGTCATTCTATCCCCTCCCCAAAGAAGTGCATATGACGATGACGTCATCCAGACATTCTGCGACCAAAATATTATCTTGCAGTGCTAATATCCTGATAACGTCATCCAGATCCCCTCTCTAATGAAACCCTTCATGGTGATGACATCATCAGGATATTCAAAGGTGGTGTAGTATAAGTTAAATTCCTAAGATCAAATATCCATGCGGGTGATGACTTATCCATACTGCGAAGGTAAATTGGATGGGTGCATCCAGATATTTGCGGATGTCCAGACTTTGGGGATATTCATGGATATCCATATGCCCGTTGACCATAATTTTGATCGCAGTTATCTCCATCATCCTGAGGAATTTCTACATGATTCAAAAGGCAAAATTGCTTAAAATCTCATCTTTCATTTGGTGGGCTTTTCAAGGAAAATCCACACCTTTGAAATTATGATCCAGAATTCATGATCCAGATATGGCATGTGCATGTCTAGATATCTAGATGAACTACCAACTAAAGGGAAATATGTAGATTTGGCTGACAAGACATATCAATGGCTGACTAAAAGTGTTGTGAAAGCTTTCCAAAGGTTGATACTTTACATTGATTGTTGCAGGTGAGTGATTTAGCTACTCGCATTGAAGACCCAAAATATCTTCCAACTACTCAATGGGTCTGTTATCTCTCAAAATTGCACCCTTGCTAAGTTGTAGAACTTAGCATTCTGGAGAAACATGGGATCTTTCCAAGCTTGTGGGTCACCTATGATGGAAAGAACCTCTAGAGAAGGTCAACTTCCTCTTGATACTCCACCTATAACTACTTGTACTAATGCCTTTGCAGAGAAAAGGGTAAGAAGGATTCCATGAAAATGAAACCTACTATCTAAGGTGATGCACCAAATGATTATCAGAGACTACACGAATAACTAACACAAGATAGAGCCAGTAATATTAAGGCTCTCATACACAACCCAGTAAATCACAATCTTTGCATCATCAATTTATAAGAAGGCTAAATAACCACAGTTCTTTAAAGGAGAAAGATGTTTTCTCACCACTTAAGACTGATTCTTATTACTAGCACATCTCACAACCTACAAACATGTATGTACTCCTGCATAAAGGTAACAACATGAAATACAGTTCCAAGGATAAAGAACTGTTATCCTATTTTTTTCCTCTGTTCAGAGCCAAATAGTCCACCTGGTATTTTCCTTGAAAATCCCTCTTTAAGGTCCCTATAAAGCAAAAGTACCAAATTTCCTAAGAAGCCTTGCCTAAAGAACCTTACCATTGGAAAGAGCTTGAAAAAATAGGCAGGTTTGCTTTTTACAGCACCCTAAAATTCGACCAAACAAAGAAGTTATTCATGGTCAAAAGTTTGGGTCAACATACAGTTCAAATGTTCATTTGGCGGGCTTGCAGATCTCCATCGGCCTTAGAAGATGTTGAAAAAATTAGGTTTTATGCATTTTCTGAATGTATATCGGGCCAAGGAGAGACATATACATTTTGGGAATCTCCCGCAGGTCCCTGGGAATATTCCCAGTTTGTATATCGGTGATATGCAAGTGAGACATATAAGGTATATTATGCATCTATCGCATTTTTCTTCAAGTTTCCCCTTTCGTATGTTTGGAAGGTTTGTATGTTTGCCTTTGTAATTTCAACATACAAGCAAATATACATTTGCTGGAAGGATGCAAGGGCATATACAAGGATGGAATATACATCGCAGATCCCCAGAATATTCGCTGAATGTATATTGGGTCTGCATGTATATTTGGCTCATACAATGGAGATATACAAGGAAAGAAATATACAAAGGAGGAGATGCATTGTAGGGGATGCATTGCAAGAATATTCCCTCTTGTATATCAGGTTTCAAGTGCATTTTGTGTTGTATGTTTGCACACGCAATGAAAGGGTACAAGGTTTTCAAACATGCAGGTGCATCCGCTATAGTGGAATGCACATTCGGCCTTGTATGTTTCTTTGTATATTTCACTTGTATGTTTTGAATATACATGTGAAACATACAGAGAAACATACAAAGGCCGAATGTACAAGAGGTGGGGCCCGCACACATGCAAAGCCGATTGTATATCAGAGATACAAGGGACCTTCGCCAGAGCTACATTTGCTACAGTGGCTTGTATATTTTGCTTTGTATGTTTTCACATACAAAGCCGATAGACAAACGTTTATATACAAGCCGGACCTGATTGCATTTTTAACTTGTTTTATTAAAATTTTCGGGTCCGCCTTGTATATGGGTGATTGTATATTGTGATATACAAGTTAGTGACATACAAAGATTGGAGATACAGGCTGGACCCGACAGAGCATTCAAATATAGTTAATGGTCAGTTTGGGGTCCGCGGCTTGTATGTTTGCAGATACAAAGGAGGTTAGATACAACCCGAATTTCAAAATGTTTCCCATCTGCTTTTTAAGAGTTTGAAGTCCATGACTTGTATATACAAGGGCGATTGTATGCATATGCGAGTCATGATTACAAAGGGCAAAATGCACGTTTGCATGTGCTAGTTGTTTGTATATTTGCTTGTATCTTTGCATATACAAGCCGATATGTAAGGGAGTTTTCAGCCAGACATGATGCATCGACAGCTTATTTTTGGGTCTTTCCGATGGCCGATGGAGGGTGCAGTTCTTCAGCGATGGGTCCCGGCTTTGGTACAGTGGCAAATCAGGAGGTGCCACGTGGCAACGGTGAATGCATATACAAAGGCTCTTAAGAAATTTCAAATGCATCTTTCTGGAGCGATTGCAGAGGCCTTTTAGCGCCAAAGAGTAAAGATACATACAAAGGGGTTTGTACATGTAAAGTCAGATTCAGAGCTATCTTCAGAAGCCGATATACATGTAGATGTAGAAGCGATACATACAGGCAGTTGACCAGATCTTTGACCACCTATATCTTCCCCATTTCAGTGAATTTCGACATGCTGTAGGAGGCAAAAGTACATATTTTTGCCTCCTCTTTCATTTGAGTAGTTTTTGGGGGGATTTTCCAGTTTTCATTTTTCAGATTTGGCTTTGCATGTTTTGGCCAACGCGACGTTTCAGCAGCGACATTTGATATTCAAACATAGATATTTGTTACATTTATTGCTACAAATCGATGACTATGCAGCTTGCATTGAAGACCTGGAAAATATCTTCTATCTGCCCAGTTTCAGATCTTTTTGTGCCATAACTTCTTGTAGGTGGACGTCCCTTCAGGCAGAGATATTTTCTAATACACAGCCCATCGGTGAAATTGATGGGAAGGGGCTGAGGCCAAAATGAAATGATATATATACATGTAAAACCAAATGTATAGGGGTTGGTTGTTCTTTTGGGCTATTCTTTGTAATGGCTATTTGGCCTCTATGATCAATATAAACTGGTATTTTTGCCTCTCTTATTATTTTTTGGCCTATGTCTACTCTTCTGGACCTCTCTAAAATTAATATGGGTCTGTGTAATGTCTTTCTAGCTATGAGATTATTACTGTGTCTATTCAGTTGCAACCAAACATATTTAAATCTGGTGTATCACTTAGTTTATTTCAGCATTTCTTTTCAGCATTCCTTCTAACCCTTTTCCCAGCAAGCATTAGCACTAGGTTTAGATGAATTTATCTGAGCATTAGGCTTAGAGAGAGGAAGCCGGCCTTCTCTGGAGGTCTGATCTCATTTAACAAAGTCCCACACTTAGAGATCAGTCCCATGTTACTCCAGTTTGCAGAGGTTTCACAGCTGTATGCAAGGGTGTAAAACTGAGTGATAACAACTTTTAGCATGCCCAGTGGGACCAGTTTGATGAACTTCTCATCAAGATACTAAGAGATTTTTGGTGTTTCTCCTAGTATTACCAGCCTTTGGAGGCAATACAAACAACACTATGGTGACTCTACTGAACGAATCAGCTGGATTCAGTAGCCCAAGTACCTAAACAATTTTTAAAGATCAGGATTTTGGTGGTTTTCCTAGCCTATTCAGTTTCAAGAAGCATTGTAATCACCTGGCAACTCCCTCTCTAGTTTGTATCTAGTCTTTTCTGGGTTGCAGACCTATTTTGCTCTAATTCCAACATGTTTATGAATATCCAGCATTTAGAGGCCATAGAATGTCACAATTTTATGGGAGTCATGGTTATTCCCCTACCCCTAATCCAAATTCCAGCAATACCAGGCCCCCAATGCCTTTGAATTTGCTCCAAACAACCCCTCTCCTCATTGCAGTCAGCAATACTAGTAAGAGCATTTTCAAACCACTCTCGTCCATCCTTGTTTGCAGCCTGTCCATTCTTATAGTCAGCCTTGTGAAACCCTTTATGCTCAAAATCAAGCCTGTAATCTCCCTAGTCAGTCCCAAAATGCTGATTTGGGTAGCATTAAAGGTTGGTTATTAGATTTGAAAAGGCAAATGTGAGAAATAGATAGAGAAGCACAGTATAATGAGCAGCAGGAGGAGCTCACCTACTAGGTTTTTTTGCTCCAGCAGGAGGTAGAAAATAGAAGAGTGCATGAAGAGGAACGCTTGAACATGCAAATAAAAAGTTTCTCTCCTATTCCCAGCTTCAAGCAAGTCCATCCCCCAAACCAAGGTGAATCTGTGAATGTGGCTCAGGCTTCTATGTTATGGCAGCCTTCTTGGGCCAATCATCCTGGTTATAAAATGTCAAATCTTGTGAAGGCCAATCCTCTCATACTAGTTCAAAATCAAGGAGGAAAGGGTTGTAGAATCCAGGCCTGTCATAATCCCAAGTTTCAGACATCCCTCTACCTTGAAGTTGGAAAAGGCCATCTCTTCCACCCTATGAAAACCCTTCACCAAACATACAAATGGAAAAATGCTCTAGCATTCAGCCAGCAAAAGAAGAGCAAAATAGGGTTTTGTTGGCTACATGTCAAAGGTTGCAAACTCAACCAGCCCTCACTCTTCCAAATCCATTCTTTGAGGAGTAGGTTCCTAACTTCAGAATACTAAGCTTCAAGCATGATGAGTCTCCTCAATTGAATAGTCCAAGCTCCAAAGGGTCTCATCCACCAAAGGAACCTATACTTAAACAAGAGCACCCTAGACTCCATAAGTTTCTAGGCTTCAATGCCTATATCCCTTCACAGGCCCCTGTTCCTGTGCAAACTCAAACTATCACTCCCCAAGAACAAATTTATATAGAACCCTCTCCCTTCCTAGAAATTCAAGAAGATATTCAGGACTCTTTCCCTAATGCTATTTCAATCAAAAAGGGTGGGCAAGTTGTCTACCAAGATTTTTGGAAAGATGAGCCAAAAGAGGAGGTGGAAGAAGATAAAACTAATGAGGAGTAGTTTGTTCCTGCACTCACAAGGATGGAATTGTTTGAACCTATTGCACTTGTGAGTATTGTTAATGTCACATTAGAAATGGATGATGCTGCCCTACTTCATGAGCTACCCGACTACATTGAAGATGAAGAATATGTGCAGCTGGTTGTGAACAAGCAGCAACAAGAGAATGCAGAAAATCATAACAAATTGCTGCAGTTTGGGGCTAAGCATGACAGTGAGGTTCCAAACCATAAAGAAGGCCAAACTTGCTGCCCTATGATAGATGGTACAGAGGCTGATTATGCTGATGTGCTTGAGGATCTCCCATGCTTTATTGAAAATAATGAAGGGACTAAACATGGACAAGAGCAAATTGAAGATTTGTTCTTTGTTATCCAACAGGGATATCAACTTCTTGGTGGGGAAGTTTTCTCTTTTGAACATGTACAAGGCTCATTTTTTGAGCCTAAATCAGAAAATCATGAACATCTTGTTCATAAGGTACAGGCAGCCATATTTATAATGGAATCACAGGAGTTAGAGTTTTTAGACCAGCAAGAAGAGGAAGATTGCAGCCATGATGACATTATGTCAGCTTTCTTGGATTCTTTGAGGGATGAAGGAAAAAACCATGAGGTCTTAGGTCAGCTGTTTCACACACAAGAGCAACATGATAGAAGGGTGGAGGTCACCAGCATACCAAATGAAGAGCAAGAAGAGAAAAAATCAAAGCATTCAAGGGGATGCCCAATCAAGCATCTAGCCTAGCTGGAGACATATCAAGAGGAGTCACCACTTGTCATGCTTACCTCTAAGCATGAAGTTGAGCATCGAAAACCCCATTTATTCACCACAAATTAGCAACATCAACAATCAGTCCAGGTGGATAGGTGAGTTTATCTCTATTTTGTGGGGGGTGTTTTGTCAATTTGTCATATGTACATTTTCCCCTTATCTCTTTTTAACTGCCCACAAGAATGGGAAACATTGTAAATTGTTAAGGAGGGGCAGTTATTTTCAAGAACCAGTTAATGGCTTTGTTTAAGGTCATGTCTGACTGGTTAGTTTAGAGTTAGAAGTAGGTTTCATTTCTGTTGTAGTTTTCCCTTTCCATAAGTGCTTCTGCACAGGCTGCATTGTCATTAGGAGAATGCAGGCCCCTTCCCCTTTTTGTGTTTTGGAGGCAGGTTCTAGTTTTCCAGCACATTTTAGGTGGGACTCCATGCCCAATGGATGTAATAAGGCCACTGATCTTATGTTTAGCAGGCAAACATCCCATAGAGGTCACCAAGAATGTTATCCTATTTTTTTCCTCTGTTCAGAGCCAAATAGTCCACCTAGTATTTTCCTTGAAAATCCCTCTTTAAGGTCCCTATAAAGCAAAAGTGCCAAATTTCCTAAGAAGCCTTGCCTAAAGAACCTTACCATTAGAAAGAGCTTGAAAAAATAGGTAGGTTTGCTTTTTACAACACCCTGAAATTCGGCCAAACAAAGAAATTATTCATGGTCAAAAGTTTGGGTCAACATATAGTTCAAATGTTCATTTGGCGGGCTTGCAGATTTCCATTGGCCTTAGAAGATGTTGAAAAAATTAGGTTTTATGCATTTTTTGAATGTATATCAAGCCAAGGAGAGACATATACATTTTGGGAATCTCCCGCAGGTCCCTGGGAATATTCCCGGTTTGTATATCGGCGATATGCAAGTGAGACATACAAGGTATATTGTGCATCTATCGCATTTTTCTTCAAGTTTCCCCTTTTGTATGTTTGGAAGGTTTGTATGTTTGCCTTTGTAATTTCAACATACAAGCAAATATACATTTGCTAGAAGGATGCAAGGGTAGATACAAGGATGGAATATACATCGCAGATCCCTGAAATATTCGTTGAATGCATATTGGGTCTGCATGTATATTTGGCTCATACAATGGAGATATACAAGGAAAGAAATATACAAAACAGGAGATGCATTGCAGGAATATTCCCTCTTGTATATCAAGTTTCAAGTGCATTTTGTGTTGTATGTTTGCACATGCAACGAAAGGGTACAAGGTTTTCAAACATGCAGGTGCATCCACTATAGTGGAATGCACATTCGGCCTTGTATGTTTCTTTGTATATTTCGCTTGTATGTTTTGAATATACATGTGAAACATACAAAGAAACATACAAAGGCCGAATGTGCAAGAAGTGGGGCCCGCACGCATGCAAAGCTGATTATATATCAGAGATACAAGGGACCTTCACTAGAGATACATTTGCTACAGTGGCTTGTATATTTTGCTTTGTATGTTTTCATATACAAAGCTGATATACAAACGTTTATATACAAGCTAGACCCGATTGCATTTTTAACTTGTTTTATTAAAATTTTTGGGTCCACCTTGTATATGGGTGATTGTATAATGCGATATACAAGTTAGTGATATACAAAGATCAGAGATACAGGCCGGACCTGACAAAGCAGTCAAATATAGTTAATGGTCAGTTTGGGGTCCGCGGCTTATATGTTTGCAGATACAAAGGAGGTTAGATACAACCCAGATTTCAAAATGTTTCCCATCTGCTTTTTAAGAGTTTGAAGTCCGTGACTTGTATATACAAGGGCGATTATATGCATATGCGAGTCACGATTACAAAGGGCAAAATGCACATTTGCATGTGCTAGTTGTTTGTATATTTGCTTGTATCTTTGCATAAACAAGCCGATATGCAAGGGAGTTTTCGGCCAGACATGATGCATCGACAGCTTGTTTTTGGGTCTTTTCGAAGGCCGATCGATGGAGGGTGCAGTTCTTCAGCGATGGCTCCCGGCTTTGGTACAATAGCAAATCAGGAGGTGCCATGTGGCAGCGGTGAATGCATATACAAAGGCTCCTGCATATACAAAGCAATTTCAAATGCATCTTTCTGGAGTGATTGCAGAGTCCTTTTGGTGCCAAAGAGTAGAGATACATACAAAGGGGTTTGTACATGTAAAGTCAAATTCAGAGCTATCTTCAGAAGCTGATATACATGCAGATGCAGAAGCGATATATACAGGTAGTTGACCAGATCTTTGACCGCATGTATCTTCCCCATTTCAGCGAATTTTGACATGCTGTAGGAGGTGAAAGTACATATTTTTGCCTCCTCTTTCATTTGAGTAGGTTTTTGGGGGGATTTTGTAGTTTTCATTTTTTAGATCTAGCTTTGCATGTTTTGGCCAACGTGACGTTTCAGCAGCAACATTTGATATTCAAACACAGATATTTGTTGCATTTATTGCTACAAATCGATGACTATGTAGCTTGCATTGAAGACCTGGAAAATATCTTCTATCTGCCCAGTTTCAGATCTTTTTGTGCCATAACTTCTTGCAGGTCGATGTCCCTTTAGGTAGAGATATTTTCTAATACACAGCCCATCGGTGAAATTGATGGGAAGGGGCTGAGGCCAAAATGAAATGATATATATACATGTAAAACCAGATGTATAGAGGTTGGTTGTTCTTCTGGGCTATTCTTTGTAATGGCTATTTGGCCTCTATGATCAATATAAACTGGTATTTTTGCCTCTCTCTTATTATTTTTTGGCCTGTGTCTGCTCTTCTGGACCTCTCTAAAATTAATATGGGTCTGTGTAATGTATTTCCAGCTATGAGATTATTACTGTGTCTATTCAGTTGCAGCCAAACACATTTAAATCTGGTGTATCACTTAGTTTATTTCAGCATTTCTTTTCAGCATTCCTTCTAACCCTTTTCCCAGCAAGCATTAGCACTAGGTTTAGATGAATTTCTCTAAGCATTAGGCTTAGAGAGAGGAAGCTGGCCTTCTCCGGAGGTCTGATCTCATTTAGCAAAGTCCCACACTTAGAGATCAGTCCCATGTTACTCCGTTTGCAGAGGTTTCACAGCTGTATGCAAGGGTGCAAAACTGAGTGATAACAAGAACATCACAAGAATCTGCACTAACACTAAGGACACACAATATCATAAGTATGGGAAGGTCTAAATTGGTTATTACTGCTAAAAGGTGTTACAATGTTGTGCTACTATGAAAATGAGTTACAAAAATGTCCACTTCTACAAAAGAACTCAAAAATTACAATATGCAGTGCAGTGAATAGCCACAACTCCTGAATAATGAACAAAAGAGAAGACTATATACTTCTCCAAGTAGCTTTGAAAGGATAAGGACTAGAAACTTCCCTGGTCATGCATAACATAAAAGCCCTAAAAATATCTCTCAAACTCCCTCCAAAATGAGTCTCCAGTCAAGAAAAGGTCAAGGCATGACATCACCAATCATAAAAGCACAAGAAACTACCCCTAAATGCTCTTTAAGGCCATTAAAACCAAGTCAAATCACTTCAATTTTTTCTCCATCTATTTGCCACACTCTCCAACCTCCCTTAAATGCTTGGTATTTACACATTAATACCCAACTGCACCCACTGACCATATCTTTAAAGCATCCTCATCTGGCATTTACAATTTTGCTCTATTTTGACTTTACAACTTTGTGGCAAAATAATAAAGTATTTTATAATTGCATTACTTTATTATTTGTTTACATTTTTTATAAGTTGCAAAGCCATGCACATTTGGATGAAAAGAAAAACAATACCTTATCTCCCCCTTTAGATTGACATGATTACATTAATGCATTTGTGAATAATATATGCATTTATCTCAACCTTATAACTCCCATGTATGCATGATTTTCAACACTTTAATACATCTCAAAGAATCAAATCCATCATCCCTTATGTCTCCCATGCATACAAACCTCATGCATCATGCATTAGACAACTCATGCCTCCATGCAAAAATAGGCATTATTCTTCATATCTTAATAACACCTTATATCTCCCATGCATCACTATTAATCCATCACCTTATGCAGACCTTCGAACCATTTGATTTACCACCTTTAGTCCTCATGCCAAAAAGAAAAGTAAAAGGCATTGAGCCTTATCGTTTCATGATAATTTTCTTTGACTTCATGAAAAAGATTAAAATGTGACAAGACCTAAGTCTTTGACCTCATAGGCCCTGGCATAATCACTAGGTTCTAAGACTTTTACAAGTCTTGACCATGGCTCCTGAAAGGTTTGCAATGATTTAACAAAATCAAAGTAAAAAAGCTGAAAAAATGCTCATTCGAGCTTTAGAAAAAGAAAGGGTTTTGAAACCCTAAACATCGTTTGCCTTTGAGTTTGTCGGTGGTTCTTCCTCCACCGCCGCCATGGATGAGGATTTGAAGCAAAAAAACTTGGGCATTCTTTACTCTGCTACCAGTTGATCCTTATAGTTATTTCGAAGGCAACATGCAAGGTAATCTTTCGTGCATCATTTGTATCCATTTTCTCCATTCCTAAGATGAATTAGGCTTTTAGATACGGCTAGAAAAGTCTCCTCCGATGCATCATTTGATCTCTATTTTCATTTTCTTTGTCACCACAACTTGAGGGTGGCCATGGACTTCTCTCTGAGCTCATTACAAAATGAAAACTTTGGCCTCTCAGAAATATAAAGGTGATTTTTTTTCTTTTGTTGATGTTGGCTTTATTTGCTCCTTCCTGTGTATCTTCTTTTTCCTCATAGGTCGCGATTGGTCTTATCTATTTGCAACTTTTGGAAAGGACAAGGGTTTCATTTTGTTTACTTATTATACTTCCACTATATCTAGGTCTTTCCTGTATCATTCTTTTCCTTTATCTCTGCAAAAGTGGAACGAATGAAGGTTTTGTTTTCATTGGATATCTGTAACAAAACCATCTAGTTAGAACAAGCCGCAGCCAGCAAAATGGTATTTTGAGCATCCTTTTTCTATTCATTCTTCTATAAAAACCCAGATGTGTACCAAGTTGATATCATCTGTGGCTTTTAATGGTCTTTCTTGAGCATTTTGTTTGAACCTCTCAAAACCCATTTTGTAGCAATTGGATCTCATGCAAATAGTAGGGTCTTTTTTTTTGAATCTGACTCCTACAGGCCAAGGCTCCATATACACATTTCTTTGTTCATTTATGGTCAAAAGATCACAGTTGGCTATATATATTTATCATGTTCATATACATGAAAACTCCATCTTCTTTTGTCTCTGTATTACCATGGGGTCGCGGCCAGTGTACTGTCACATATTTGCATTAAAATAAATTTTGTTATGTTTTAGATCTGCAACTTTTGCTTGACTCAGCTTGATTTGAGCCGACCCATGGTAGAAAATGAAATTTTATAAAAGGAAATATATCTTCTTCTATAGCTTTGAATCAAAAATCTTTATATTTCCATTTACTTTTCTTTCTCTACCTCTGTAATTAGACTGCAACCCTTTTATCAACACTTCAAATGGCTCGAGGACACAAAATATGATTATTTTGCAAACATAAGGCCACGACCTATGTAACCTTGAGTATGGAACAAAAAATTAGATGGGTCTGTGAAACTGTTGCTTGTCAATCTTGTATTCTTTTGCCCTTTTTGTATCTACACACTCATGGACTTATGATATATATAAATGTCTTGTTCCTCTTCTCAGTTGTATATAATTTTCCATGACATTTCTAATACCTTTGCACAAAGAAATCTAATTATGCACAATAATTCTTGAACTCTGTATATATTCTGACAATATTGTTTGTTCAATCTGTAACACTTGACATACATATTGCAGCTTATTTCTATGACACTACATCAAAAGTACTTATTGAAAAGTCTGGATAATGGAAACTTCTGTGTATAGGCTATAACTATCATTTTGACTATGCACATACCTGATATGGTTATTTTTGTAACATGGCACATACACTTGGCAATTATATCATATGCCATTTTAAATAATAGCACTTTTGCTTTACTGTAGCATAGCAAATAATAGACATGATGATTGTATCAGTTGACTGTTATTTTGCTACATGACAAAGATGTTCATTTGCTACTCCATAGAAGCTAATATACTTTGACAATGTCCTTTTGATCTGCAATATGTGATGCAATCTGCATTCTATTTCATTACTATAGATGTCTCAGCTATTCCATATATGCATCTGTGATACTCATGATGAACAGAGGTGAATATACAATTGCTTCTTGAAGAGAATAAAATGAAATGGCAAAATTGTTTACTTGATTCTTTTCCTGTCACTCTTGAGACAGGAGCAACAAAAATTCAATTTGTAATGGCAAAATATTTAATGTGAGTTGTGCTTCATCTATACACATGTTGTCTCCTGTATTAATTATGGCTGCTCCATTTCACTTGAACAGTAACTTGATATTCTATGGTTATTAATTGACTGTTCTGCCAATATCATGATTTTAAAATGCACATATGAACAATACATGACATTGCAACTTTGATGTTTCAATTTCATACCTCATCGGGCAGCCTATACAGAGCTCAAATGTTTATTGATGAGTCTTATGCTGCTCCATGGTATAACTATTCCACATGTTGTTCCACTGTGTTGATCACTCATTACAGATGAAAACCATGTTTACAATTTGGATATTTTTGCATTAATAGCAATACTTGAGCATGCTAGGCTCAACCCTTATGGGAGCCCATTTTCTCCACATACTACAATATTAAATGAAGTAATCAGTAATAAAACTTTACCTATATCTGCACATTGGACAAACTTGTTAGACAAAAACCATGAGTTTCATATTTGTTCTTTGTTTTCCTCTGATACATATGATGATTACAAACTGATATAATGCATTATAGGAGTAAATTGTGCAAGTAATGATGATGTATATGCAAGGATTTGGTATCCCAAGCTTTAACACAATTTTCTCCTATCTCTTTGCAGACATTTTGGAGTAGCAGGGTGACCTCTATGAAGGAGTTGAAGATGAAGCTGCTCAACTATGGGGGTTGGTCATTACAAGGCAATGACAAATCCCTTGTCTTTGTATATGCTTTCATTTCTATATGCATCATTTCCTTTAATAATGCATTATGTAGTCATTCCCATGGCTTGTGTGGGAGCATTTCATTTGACATTCATGAATAATGAAAACGCCTTTTAAAATATGCAATGTTGTATGGTTCTTCTTGATTATAAACAATTGCATTTATCTGAAGTTCTTTTATATGGTATTTTTCTCTTGGCAAAACACTCATTAATAATAGACACGTGCCCTTAAAACTATAAAACTTAACCAGCTCCACTTAATTGAGCTGGAAAATAAAAATGGGTAATAGGATCCAGATATTTTCTGCATTGAAGTCTACCAGGTAGATGTCCCTTCTTCCATGGAAATATCTCTAACAGGCCCATGGGCACATTCATTATAGTAGGTAATGGCACTCCATTGTAATGCTATATAAAGCATGAAAAGTAATATATTTAGGTTAGATTTTGGTTTTACAAACCATATCTCTTGCAATAGTAGCTATGCCTTTGTGATAATAGAAATCATATTTTACCTTTTCATGAATGACTCTTTGCTCTGTGTATTTTTCTATTTGATCTCCATCTGTGAATGTATCTTTCCTCCTGGATTTCATTTAGTTTCTCTTACCTCTGCAAATAGTTTATGATTTGTGTATGATGATCTGTTGGATGTTATTATTCTATGCATAAATGGTTGTTTAGAGGGCCTTCTCATATTCAAACCTGGTGTATCACCTCCCATTACTTTCAGTTTTACTCCCTCTTCCTCTTTTTATGAATCAGTGGATATATTAGGTTTAGTCTTATGATCACTGAATCTCTTATTTAGCAAAGGAAACCATCCTCTCTCTGGAGATTTGGCCTCCCTGTAGGGTCCCACACCTGGACATCATCTCAATGTTTCACTAGATTGTTGGAGCCCTAAAAGCCTTCAACACTGAGTGCAAATCTATGTGACAATAGTTTCTGGCATGCTCGGTGGGATGATAAGCATAAGCAATCAAAGAATCAAGCTAAGAATATGGTGTTCTTAGTACTCTGCATCTTGGCAGACATTTCATGCACCTGGCAACTCTACGAGCTCCTAATCCTGACCAACGCCATCTTTTATGCCTGTGCAAACCAGAGCATCTTCAAGAGGAAACTTTCAATTCACTAAACTATATGTTGTTGCTTCAAGGAGAAGGTCTAGGTTATCTAGGTCTCCTACAAGAAGGAACAACAAACTTACTTTACCTCATTCAAGGGCTCAATCCACACCCCCTCCTTTTGGGTTTCAATATAATAGAAGAAGCTTGCATATTCCTAGACTAAATTTGAATATCCCTAGGATGGCAATGAATCTACCCCTTGTGACCTTTAATGGAGGTAGTCCTTTAGACTTGGTTACATACAATGACATACTTGCTGCAGCCCTAAAAAGTGTTTCACCCTTCACGGGTGATGGTTCTATTACCCCTACTAAGCATATCAAAGACATATCTAATGTATGCTCAGTCCATCATATACAACATGAAGATGTTGCAGTCCAGCTCATGGTCTCATCTTTTAAGGGGAGAGCTCTTCAATGGTTTAGGATCCTAACCCCTGCATCCATACATACTTGGAACAAGCTGGGAGAGGCCCTCGACAAATAGTTTGGAGAGAGGGCAGACAATGTTTCATTGCTCAAGCAGTTGACAACTATCAAGAGAGCTCCAAGTAAGATGCTGATAGATTTTAACTTCAGATTCTAGAGGACATGGGAGAGAATTCTAGCTACCCTCATGCCAACTCCACAAGGTGCTTTCTTGTATTTTTTAAGAGCTTTAAATTCTGACATTGCAGTGATGAAGCAATCAATGGGCATTGAGACCCTACCAACTGTCTATGAGACAACTCTGAAAGCTAAAAACTGCCTAATATATGCTAGGAAATTGCTCCCAGAACTCCTGTTCCACTTTTTCTAGAGCTTCCATCCTCATCCTAGCAACACATTATTGCCCCCATCCCAGAGCCTAAAGCTTCAACATCCTCTCTTTCTCAAGAAGAGAGTGACCTTAAGACCCTAATGTCCAATTTGACAAACAAGGTGAATAGTAAAGCCATGTAAACTACCCCCAAACCCCATCAGGATTATAATCAGGGACAGTCATCTAACCAAAATTGGAACCAAGGGTACAATCCTAATAGAAATCAAAACTGGAACTAGGGTTACCAACAAAATAGATACCCAAATCCTAACCCTACACAACCTTTACAAATAGTTCAACCTATTCAACAAATACTAGCTGTGAATCCAGTTAGGGCTTTAGTCCCTACTCAGAATAATCTAGTCCAGGAGGTAGATTGGTGCTAACCTTGCAACCAACCTCATAATCAGTCCTCTTATGCTTTTGGAGCACAAGAGAGGGCTTTGATGGTGCAGGGTGTAGAACTTTCACACTCATCAGGCATCATTATCAAAGACAACCAATAACAATCTTGAAGTATCAAACGAGGCTACCTCTAATGCCAACATGATGCTATGGACTGTAGAGGATTTTTGTGTTGTCAATCAGCCCATGGGAAGTGTTGTTATGCCCATTGCATACAACATCAGGTCAAAAAAGAGGCAATTGGAAGCTAGTCCTATGCATGTTGTATTACAAAATGAGCATGTTCCAAAGACAAGAGTGGTCAGTACCACAATCCCAATTCAGAGTAGTAGATCTGCTACTACAACAGACATTCCATCAGGCTCAAAAGTGCCTTAGCAGGCTGTAGAACAAACAAAGAGGGGAACATGGATTCCCTCCATGCATAAGGCAGCCACTATTCCATTAACTATTGTGGAACAGATGAAGAAGACAAATATAAATGTCTCCATGTGGGAAGTAATGTCCATCCCTTCCCAAAGGGATCTGTTACAAGAAGCCTTAAGGCACTTCCCATCAACTAAATTAGCAGCATCAGACTCATCATCAAAGCAGAAAGAGAAGACCCCTATTAGTCTTGTGTAACCAAGTGAGGGACAAGTAAGTACAATTAAGAAACCATCTCCTTTCTACTTTTTTTTTATCATTGGAAAGTTTTTAGTGCACAACTGCATGATTAACTCTGGGGCTAGTGTTTTGGTTATGCCCAAGAAGATAGTAGATGCATTAGGCATCAAGTATATCCCTGTTTTATCAAGAGTATTGCAGTTGGATGGCACCTCTATAAACACTATAGGAGTGATCAAGGGACTAGAATTGACTCTACATGCATGTCCTAATCTGACTTTCAAACAAGACATTTCAATCATTGATCTTCCTCCTTTGTCATCTGCCTATCAAGGGACTTCACAGCCAATGTAGGTGGCTATCTTTCTTCCAACTGGTCTCACATGTTGTTGAGGACCAGATATGGCACAAGGTTCACCATTAAGGCTAAACCAATTTCAAACTATCATGTGGAGAATTATGACCATAGCATGGTGAATCCACATGTCATGATTTAGGATGAGGAAGTGCATGACTCAAAACCTATTGAGGTAGAACCTCCACCTCATCCTATCCCTGATCTATTTCTTGATGAGTGGGTAGGGAATCATGAAAATTTTGATCCTTATGACACCACGGAGGTTACTAACTTGGGAAACTACATGATCCATGAAGGGGATTCTTCAACTCCCATACTTAAGCCAAATGATGACTCCAATGGCCCATGGAAGATGTTCTTTGATGGTGCAAAGAGTAGGAATGGAGCTGGTGCAGGTATTTTTCTAGTCTCTCCGACTGATAAGAAGTTACATTTTGCTCATAGGTTGCATTTTTCTTGTACGAATAATGTAGCAGAGTATGAGGCATTGGTCCATGGTCTGTTGATTGTTGAAAAGGAATATATCAAGCATATGGAGATCTTTGGTGATACTGAATTGGTGGTCAACCAAGTCAGAGAGAGATGTACAACAAAAAACTAGCTTCTAAGAGCTTATAGACATAGAGTTTGGGACCTGTTTGAGAGTTTTGATGCTTTCAACCTATAGGTGATCCCAAGAAAACTTAATACGGATGTTGATCAATTGGCAATGGTGGGAGCTCAAATTTTTCCACCTACAAACTTGTTCCAAGGTCATGATTAGCATGTAAGAGTAGTAATCAGACCATCTGTTCTTGATAATGATGTCCATTGGCATGTCTTTGACAATGATGAGCAGATTGTCAGCTTCATTCAGAAAGAAACAAAATTTTCTTCCATGGTGCAGCCCAGGTTGCAGAAATGCTATGGTGATCAAATCATCTAGCTCAAAGCAAACAAGTTGCCCAAGGGTCTAGTCACCCTTAAGACCATCTTCAGCCGTGATGATGAGTTCAGGGGTGAAAGGAATAACATGACCTTCAAGAAGGAAGATTACCAAGAGGTAACCGTCACCCAAAACAAGAAGCTACTACTAGGAAAGGTATGTAGTAAATCAAAAGAGCAAGAGTTCTGTAGACACCCAAAAATGACCAAGTCATCGCATCACTTGCATTTTTGTCTAATCACCTGCATTTCAAATGTTAATTAAATAATCTAATTATTTAATTAATTTTGAACATCAAATTCTTCCAAAACTCCAAAATTCAACATTAATTGAATAAATCCTCTTTATTTAATTAATTTCATTAAATTCCTCCTTATTCTTCCAAAATTAAATAATTTTAATTATTTAATTAAATCATTTTTCTTTTTCAAATTTCAATTCTACATTAATTAAATAAATCCCATTATTTAATTAATTCATCACAAATCCTCTTATCTACAATTAAATAATTTACATTATTTAATTAAATCAAACTGCTCTTCCAAATTTAAATAAATCATGCAAATTTATTTAAATTATCTCAATCCTCTAAAAATAAATAAAATCAAGTATTTTATTTATAATCTTCTATGTCCTCTAATCTTGCACAAACAATTAAATAAATTTATTTATTTAATTTGTTTTTTCCTCTAAAAATAAATCTTCTAAAAATAAAATATAATCACATATTTTATTTATCCTTCATCATGCAAAATAAATTAAATCAATTTATTTGTTTAATTTATTTAAATCTTCATATCTTATTTATTCTTTAAAATCATGCACAATCAATTAAATAAATTTATTTATTTAATTTCAATTATCTTCCAATTCCTCTGAAAATATCATGTTAACTCATGTGCACAATCAGTCTTATTTTTAGAACTTCAAAAAGGCAAATCTAAAGTTAAGTTAATTGGCTTTAATTTATCTTATTTTCATCAACTCATGAATTAGAAAAAAAAACATTCTAATTTATAAAATCAAATCTATATTTATTAAAAAAACAATTATCTTAATAAAAATACCTTTTTAGAGTGACACATGTGTGCACATTCAGCATGAGTTATTTGATTTATCTCAACCATTCATTCTATGGATTTATTTCATCCGTTGATCGATCATGTTTGAAACCTATATAAACTCCCCTCATCTTCATAGCAAATCCTCTTTGATCACTTATTCTCAGGCATCCTTTACAACGCTTTGATCATACATCACATCGTTGAGCACCTTTTATGATCTTTTGACATTGATCTTTGAGCACCTATGCTTCCTTGTTGCAAACATGGTTTCGCAACATATTTGAGCAATCCACATTCGACAAAAAAAAACAATACAATCTGGTAAAAGCTTTCTTGTTTTAGTTGATTTATTCATTGATCATGGATTTTTCATTTAGATAGATCTCTTTATGTTATGGGTTATTGATTTGGTTATTATCATAGTTTTGATTTTATTATTCGTCTTATCAATTTTCCTCATACACATTCTGGCACACCCGGTGGGACCCACTAATCCCTCTTTTTCTTTGAGAAATTGATTTTTTTTTAAGTACAGTACGGAACAACGCAAAAGACATAGAAAAGCGCTATTGGTAATATAGTAAAGCACTTTTGGTAGTACAGTATAGCGCCCTTGGGCAATACTGTAGCGCCTCTGGTAGCACAGTAGCACGCTATTGGTAGCACAATACAGTGCTACTAGTAGAGCAGTAAGGCACTTTTGGCATATTAGTTTTTTTTTAGAGGTTGATTTGTGATTTGCAGGGTTTTAACTCACATACCTATCATTGATTGACTGACAAACTGGTTTATTTGTCTTTCAATTATCTTTTATACTTCCTAAGCTAACGTATTTAGGAGTATTTTCAATTTTTGAGTTAACCTACCTATTGGTGGCATTATTTGAGTTGTTCTTGATCCCGGGTTACAGATCTATCAGCTATTACATCTCAGATCTTCAAGTCAACCATGAAATCATATTTTGACCTGGCCTTTTTTTGACAAAATATAACTTTTTCTAGATCTGAGGTAGTAAGGCGCTTTTGGTAGCATAGTAGCTTGCTTTTGGTAGCACAGTACAACGCTTCTAGCAGAATAGTGATCGCCTTTGGTCCTGTAGAAACTCACCTATGGTAACACAATAGAGCACTTTTGGTAATACAGTAAGTCACCTTTGGTAATACAGTCAAGCACTTTTGGTTAGATTGATTTATTTTTGCTAACTTTTTGAAGGTGTGTGGAACTAATTGACTTGTTGCAGCTTCTTATCACTCAAACAGAACAAATGGGTTTTCCTAACATGTTCATGCAGGATGAGCATTGAAGAATCTGAATCTATCGCATTAAGTCTTAGAAACATATTGCCATCTTAAGGGACAATTAAACAAATCACTTTTGTAATCTAAGTCTTAGGAACATATTGCTTTCTTAAGGGACAATGGACATGAATGCAAAAACACTTATGTTTTCTAAGGGACAATGGACATGACTGCCAAACACTTCATTTTCATAAGGGACAATTGACAACTACAATTGTGTGTGTGCCTAATCTAGTTGCACCTTATTTTTCTTATAACGGGACAATTAAACCTTTGTTTGACGTGCTTGATTTTACATTTCAGTTATTCCTTTAGAAGGGCCTACTTTTGGATTGTGCTTCATCCAAAAGGGATGACCCTAAGCGGAGTTTTCCTTTGAACCGCTATATAAGAGGGATAAGGCGAAAGCCAAGTCCTAACTGACGTCAGCCTTACCTTGTGGTGCCAAACTAAAAAGAGGTGTACTAGCTCTTTATGGAAATGATTTTTACATTGAAAAAAGTGTTTGATACTCTTAGTAGGATTGGTTAAAGCTTTTAGTAGCTTGTCACATTGCTTGTAAGGCATTGGTCCCTCAAAGTTACTAAGAACCAATCTAGATAGTGACTACTCGATCCACCTTTGAACGTTATGGTAATCATCAGTGCAAGGGGAATCGATGTAAGCCCTTAAGATACTCACCATTGGCTTCCTTGAGAAGAGATAGTATTCCCTCAACCATAAAGCTCTTGTGACCTACTTGGGCTTTCTGAGAGGAGGGTGAGATATCCCTACCTATCATCTCTTGTAAAGCTACAAATGTCTGACACCTTTATGGAATGACATTTGGTCGACGGAGTATTAAGTTGTGAGTTGATCTATTGCAATGAAACCTTTTCTTTAGGGATAAAAAGTTCTTGATATTGTTTGCAATTGTCTTATACCCGTGGAAACATTGGGATTTTTTGTGAGCCTCAAACATACACTATCTGTTGTGTCAGTCTTTTTTTCCACTTTGTTTGTTGTGTTTTCTCTTGCCAAAGCAAATCCAATCAAAATCAAATCCAAAACTAACAAAATTTGCCTTTTAAACAACTCTGGCACTACTTCAGTGCCTCCAGTATAGTAGTAGCTCACCTTTGGTATAACAGTAGCTCACCTTTGGTAACAGTACCTCACCTCTGGCAAACCTACTTTAGCACCCTTAGTATAATAGTAGCTCACTTTTGGTCTAACAATAGCTCACCTTTAGTATAGCAGTACCTTGCCTTTGGCAGCTCAATCCAGCACCTTTGGTAACACAATAACTCACTTTTGGTGGCACAGTCCTGCGCCTTTGGTCTAGTAAATTGTTCATCAAAATTATCTTTTCCAAAACACAAGTAGAAGCCCAACAAGCATCTCAAACAAAGCGTATTGTCCTAGTGTATCCCATGGTAACCACTAGACTCTAGCAAACTATGAAGGCTAAGCAAGTCACCCCAAGGAAGCTCAAATCACCTCCTCATACGCCTCAACCAAGCCAATCCAACATGACTCCCAAGGTTACTCCAATGACAGCAATGGCAAAATCAACCAACTCTCAAAACATGCCACAGCAGGACCAACCAAACAATCCTCAAGAAGGTAATGTCCCTATTGGTAATCATTTATGTTTAGGGTTTTAAGCCAGGCCCCTTCCCAAAGGTCCAAAAAAATTCTAACACTTTCGGCCTCTACAGTTGTAAAAAATGCAAAAAATCAGTTAAGATGCAGGTGTCTTTGTATATACAAGGTTGTTTGTATATACATGCAGGTAAAATGTGCATTGGCGGGTCAGAAAACTCTATCGCCCTTTGAAAAAATCAGTTAGATCCATTTCTGAATGCATATTGGGCTTAGAATGTGCATATAAAAAGGGGGAATCTTTCACAGATTCCTAGGAATATTCCCACTTTGCATATCGGGTTGCATGCACGCGAATATGCAAAGAAAAATGTACAAGGGTGAATGTATCTCTGATATACGAGTCAATATGCAAGCGGCACATACAAGAGGGAATATATTTCGCATATTCTAGGACAGATTGCCTGTTTGCATGCAAAGGTAAATATATATACAGTGATATACATTGATAATGTACAAAGGTAGAGATGCATTTGATGGGGCCCGCCACTTGTATAAAGTGATTGCATGTTCAAACATACAATGAAAGTGCATTCCAAAGATGCAAGGCAGACCCAAAATTGTTTTCAATTTGTTCTATAGTAGTGTGGGGTCCGCCTTGTATGATAAACAATTGTATGCATATGAGAAGGGGTTAATACGCAATGGCTGGGGCCCACCATTTGTATTTTTGCATTTGTATATGCAAATATACATTCGCAAAGTGCAGGCTAGATTCCAGGATGTTTCAAGTTTGCCTTATGATGTGGCGAGATCCGTAGTTTGCATGTATGTTGGGTTTGTATATACAACATACAACCCGATATACAAAGAGGTGACATGCAACCTGCACACGATGGAGGAATGAAATGCAATGAATAAATATTTGAGGTCTGACTTGTATATCAGACGATTGTATATGCATTTGAACATGCATATACAAGGGTGAAATGGCAAAATGGAGAAAAGAAAAAGTCAGCGATAGAAGCATAAAGTGCCTACGTGGCACATTCTCACTAGTTGGTGACTTTTAAGGGTATTTTGAGGCCGTTAATCTCAAGCGATGGAAGAGTGATCAATGGCTATCTTTCGAATAAGCAGCAGTGATGGATTTCTTTGCATCTGAGGCCACGTTTAGGTAGGAAAGACTTCAAGAGGCACGCTATTGCTGTGTCTTCGGAGGCTGTGGGTAGTTGAGGCATTGATGGCAGAATTGTAGAGGCATGAGCGATGGAATGACATACCAACCACCATTTTCAATGGGAAAATCTCCAGTCAGCTGCATGAATCCCCATTTTACCTACTCCTCTTGTTTCTCACTGCTGCATTAATTGTTTTGAGTGCCAATCTGAAGATGCATTATATCTAGCAAATTTTTTATTTTTGATGTAAATTTTGCTAGGTACACAGTTTTGCTATAAAAGGCAAACTATGTTACTCATTTGTGGGTTGTTGAAGACTTGGGCAATTTTGGGGGAAAAATAATGAAATACAAAGCATTTTCCTAGCTGTTGTATCTCTATGGAATTTATGTGTTGCATTTGAGTTGTATCTTGCACATATGTTCAATTTCAATGTTAATGTTATATGAAAAATGCTTCTTGCATGTGTTTTTCTATCTATCTCCACTTATTGCATGCAATTTATTCTTTTGAATCTGGTTGCTAAGGGTTTCTCAGATTCTAGGGTATAGTTTTGTTGTATCACATGCTTAATCTTTAACTTCCATTCAAGGAGTGGATTAAATTGTTTTAGGTTCAGGTATGGAGAAGAATGTATGTCAACAGGGATATCTGTAAGTATGGATAGTTAAATACCCATCCTTGGGTGATGTTTGTAAGGCAAGAATCCATCCTACCCCTTGAAACACAAATGCCAGTTGTAAGCCATTCTCTTGTATACGTCTAGTTGACTCCTTGCCCTGAGATAGGCACTGGTATGTTTCTTGTGTAGTAGTTATGATCCAAAACCCCTGTCTTGCATCCAAAACATAAAATCCATCTTTTCATAACTTCCATCTGTTAGTTTGTAGGAGTAGGATTAGGAGCCCCCTGCATGCTCTCATACCTGACCAGACAAATATGTCCAAGAATGTTGCTAACCTTGTGATTTGTCATACAAATCTTGGTCCATACATGAGAGTATTCTGCCTGCTATTGTAAAGCTAAATCTTCTTGTCATTGGGTGAGTCAAATGTTAAATCTTTAGCTATAGGGATACCCCCCTTGGTGTGGCAGAACCAGAAGTGAAGGGGAGGTAGCTCACGCAACCTCCTGTATCTATTAGCCAAATCTGCCTGTGCATTGGAACTGGCAAACCCTCTACCAATTCGGGAAAAATTACCAACAGTCCCTTTGATTGATGTAACTCAATTCACTACCAGCATGCCTCATGATTTTGCAACACCTGGTTATACCATAGGTCAAGTGCCATCTCAAGAAGAGCGACACTTTGAAATAGGTCAATCCTCTCAAGAAGATAGACAAGACCTTGATGAAATCATACAAGATCCTAGAGCCATGGCTACCTTTGACAAAATCCTTAGCGAGAACCAAGATCATTTCTTTCGCTTGCTAGCAGAGCAAGGAGCCAAATTACCCAAAGGTTTTGATCTATCAAATCTTAACGAGCCCAACAACACCCAAGATACTATAACGGTGGTCCAAACCATGTCAACTGTGACCACACCCATACCCGAACAAAGCTCACAAGGGAGAAAAATTATACAATATGAGAATCCCCTTTATCAAAATCCAACGGTAGAGAGACCCATATCACCACTCTTGACTCCTATGGAAATTTACAAACACCAACAAGAGACTCTACATCATCAATTGGAACTAGCAAGATAGGCCACTTTAGCAAAGTCAAATATACAAAACACTCCTAAAATGCCCACACCAATCGCAAGTGGAACATTGGCTACCCCATCACGAGAAGGTTTTCCACCAAATTACAATCTGGGAAACACTTATGTAACCATGCAACAAGGGTCTCAACAAACACCACCCCCAACATCATTAACCCTTCATATCCTTCAACCACACAATGTCATACAACCCCATCCATCGTAAAATGTCAACACCTCCTATGTCCCTCCTCCACAACATTCTTCTACACTCACTCTTAATCAACCTCTGCCATCACAAAACACATCTACTTATGTCCCTTCGCCACAACGCTCATCGACACTTACCTTTTTCAACACATTTCCCATACAACCCCAACCATCACAAAACACATCTACCTATGTTCCTCCACCACAACAATCTTCCACTCTCAACCTAACCCACACCTATCTCAATCTGCAACAAAACCCAACAAATTTTAGCTTTCCTCCACCAAGCTCTTATCAACAACCATCACAAAGCCTACATTCTTATCTAGCACCACCCCCACCTCCTCAAAATCAAAGCACCCAATTCCAACCCAATCTAGACCCAACATACAATGCATACGACCCCAACCAATCATACAACCCTTACAACATAAACGCCCATGGCTTCCACTACAATCTTCCATATGGGCAACAACAACCACTTCTAGGACAACAAGAGATGTTTCCAACCCCTCCCACAACTATGGAGCTAAAACTTGCAAAGGTTCAACAACAACTATCAAATCTTACATTTGGCCACACGAAGAAGACCTTCTCTTTGGAAGAAGTTTGTCCTTATCCATTTGATCAGTCATTACCCATGATCCCTTTTCCTCACAATTTCACTATTCCCAAATTTGATAAATACAAAGGAAAAGGAGACCCAAAAGACCATTTGAGATAATTCTATCTCGTTTGCTTCGAGGTTTCACATAACGAGACATATCTTATGTGCCTCTTTCCTCACAGTCTTGGAGGTTAAGCTATAGAATGGTTCTTGCACCTACCCACGGGTATCAAATCTTTTAATAAGCTTGTAGAGAAATTTGCCACCCATTTTTCTTACAACACAGAACATGAAATCTCCATGACTAACCTATGAAACAATAAACAGAAAAATGGGGAAACTTTCATTTCCTTCCTTCAAAGATGGAGACAAATGGCTAGCAAATTCTGATTCAATATACCTAAAAAGCAGCTTGTTAGCATACTTGTTCAGAACCTCAACCAAGAATTGGGTTTTCATTTGCAAATACTAAGTGCAACAACCTTTGACGAAATTACCTACAAGGGAATCAACATTGAAAAATCCCTCATTGCTAAGGGCGTGGTCAAAATCTTCAAAGAAACTAAAGACAATGCTCCTCAACAACAAACAAACAATAAACCAAAGCTTTGGAACAAAAATAAAAATGTGGTCAATGATGGTGTGGTTGATGCTAAACATGTCCAAACATTGCAATAACCCCTTTAGCTTTCAAAACCTGGTCAAATTCTACCTCAACAAAACCAACAAAAGCAACCATACCAAAACCAATGACAACAAGAGCGACCTCAACAAGATTACCCTTTGCCGTGTCAATTCACTCCCTTGGGAGAGCCTATTGAGAATGTTTTACAAAAACTTATACACAATAAACTCATCACCTTGCCAGATGCTCCTCCTTATGGTGAACCTGTTTACAAATCCTCGCTATACAGAGAAAATGAATATTGTGAATTCCATAGGAGCAAATGACACAGAACCACATCATGCATGAGACTCAAGCACATCATTCAAAACCTCATCGACAGAAATAAAATTACTTTTGAGGATGAACAACCAATCCAACACACCAACAAGGATCTCAACATGTACAAGGAACCATTCCCTAACCATGGTCAAGGTCCTCCTCCAGATAAAGTTAAAGGTGTTAACAAAGCTTCCACTTCCTATGACTCCATTGTGGGTCATTTTGAAGAGAGTCGTGTATCTACCCTCACTATCAAAGGCAAATCTATAGATTGCGCAGTTACAACTCGTCATGGTCATGTCATGATTCGTGGTCCAACACCAAGTCTCCCAACTCCATCTGATTACAATCTTGTCGAACATCTAGGGAAAACCCCTGCGTAGATCTCTATCTTGGACCTACTACGGTCGTCACCCGCACATAAAGTTGTGCTAGAAAAATCCCTACAAGAGTCTTCGGTTCCTAACAACATAGTGGTCATGGATTTCCAAGCTATAATAGGTAACATTGCCTCACCCTACAATGTGGTCTTCTCTGAAAAGGACCTCCCATCCCACGATCCATGTCATAATGATGCACTCCACATTGAGGTTCTCATCCATAAACACAAGATCAAACGCATACTTATAGATGGTGGTGCTGGTCTCAATATCTATTCTCTAAAGTTACTTAAACAATTGGGATACTCTGAGGATCAAGTCAACATTGATCAAAGTATTACAATCAAGGGGTATGATGATGCTGAACACCGATCAGAAGGTGTTATCCATTTGCCTATACAAGTGGGCCTAGTCATGCTTGAAACCAGGTGCCAAGTCCTTGACATTGAACTACCTTACAACATTATCCTAGGATGCCCATGGATCCATGCCATGAAAGTTGTTCCCCTAATGTACCATTAGTCTCTCAAGTTCCCATTCAATGGTACGGAGATAACTATCACAGGTGATCCTAATCCTTTCAAATTCTGCCATGTCTTGCAAGGCAGTTATAAGAATTGCAACCAAGTGCCTAAAAATGACAAAGCCCTTGAATCCCCACTGCATGTCAACCCTAAAAATCTGACAAAATCCTCTACAAGTGAACCTAAACCTCATCCTATTCCTGAAATCAAATCTCACATCCGTGATATAGGCTTCGAAGAATATGATATCTCAAAATCTTGTTGTGTAGGGTGAATGCCTCTATCTCCTAAATCCTACGGCCAACTGCCCATTGCAAAAGCAACTAAGAAAGTAGCAATTCCTCCCCCAGCATCTCTAACCCAATTTTAAGAGGGAAAATTATTGGCAAAGGAAACTATTGAAGACATATCTTCTTGGCTCTACAAGGAGAAAGAACCAGTCACAATACCAGTCAAGCAATATGGCAATGGCTTAAGGATAGTAAAAAACATGGGCTATAAAGGCAAAGGTGGCCTTGGGAAACAAAATCAAGGAACAATGGAACCCATTATTGTGATGAAGAAACTAGACAAAAAGGGGTTCGGATTTGGTAGAAAGGTACCGCGCGCCTTGGACATCGAGGGTATCCTCGACAAGGTAGCTGAAACTTCTCTCATAGATTTGATGTCTAATGAGGATATCATTAATGACTCTTCCCTCCATATGACTAACCTATTTACAGAATCCTCTATATTTATGCTATCATCTGTATCCTTAACATCCACCACAAACACCCAGAAAATAACACTTGTCTACCCTGAACTTATCGATTGGGACCAACAAGGGTCCCCCGTTATAGATGTATTTCAGAATGACAAAGCTATAGCTGAGTTCATGGGACTTTAGGATGGTATCCCTATGGGTGATCACAAAGTTGGTTTTCTAATGGAACTAGAGCCAACAACTTATTTTGGTGAGAATGCCAAATCCTCCAGTCACAAAAGTAAAAATAAAGAAAGATCTCTAGGTGAAAACCACACTGTGGCACCTCCTAATCACAAAATAGTAAAAACAAAGGATGTATCCAAAGGTGACAACCCAACTGTGGCACCTGAGGCTGGAGGATTTGACCTTCCCCTACCATCTAAGTATCAAGAGAAGTCAACTCTCCTAGTGGAAGATTCTACAGAGATAAACCTTGGCATAGAGCAAAATCTGAAGACCACATTCCTTGCAGCATCATTATCAAAAGCAGAGCACAAGAATCTTAACTTATTTTTATAGAGAACCATCAACTTTGCGTGGCCCTATGCTGATATGCTAGGGTTAGACCCTAAGCTAGTAGTTCACTATCTCATAGTTGATCCAATAGATAAACCAGTCAAGCAAAAGCTAAGGAAGATGCACCCACAGATAGCTCTCTTCATAAAAGTTGAAATACAGAAGTTGCTAGATGCAAAATTCATCCGGCCTATTGATTATTCAGAATGGGTCTCAAACATTGTACCTGTGTCTAAACCGAATGGGGACATCCGCATGTGTAATAATTTTAGAGATCTTAACAAAGCATGTCTCAAAGATGACTTTCCACTACCGAACTTTGATCTCATAGTAGACTTGACCGTGGGTCACAAAATGCTTTCTCTCATTGATGGATTCTCTAGCTACAACCAGATAAGGATAGTAGAAGAAGATCAACATAAAACAACTTTTACTTGTCCTTGGGGTAACTATTGTTGGTGCGTCATGCCATTTGGTCTTAAAAATGCAGGGGCAACCTATCAAAGAGCAATGACAGTGATATTCCACGATCTCTTTCATCACGTCATGGAGGACTATGTGGATGACATACTAGTAAAATCTTCTAGGGCAAATCACATACAAGTTCTAGGATAGATCTTTGACAGGCTCGAGAAATACCAAGTGCGCCTTAATCCAAAGAAGTGTGTCTTTGGTGTAACATCAGGGAAGCTATTAGGATACATTATATCTCGCAGAGGTATTGAAGTAGATCCAGCAAAGTTAAGGCTATAGTGGAGCCAAAAAATCTAAAAGCATTAAGGAGTCTGCAAGGAAGGTTACAGTCTATTAGGTAGTTTATCTCACAGCTAGCGGATAAATGTCAACCATTTCAACACTTGCTCTGAAAGGATGTCTCATTTAGATGGGATGATAAGTGTCAAGCAGCATTTGATCAGCTCAAGGAATATCTAGCTACACCTCTATTGCAAGTATGGGCCTAACCAGTGTTGTCATTGATGTCAACATACTCATGTTGCATTGATGAGAAGGATTGGATGAGCAGAGAGGAGCAATGGAGATAGTGAAGTGGAGATCCCAGCTAAGATGTAGATCATAGGTTGCGGTTCAAAGGGTTTGTAGATATGAGTCTTGAGATGATCCAGTCAAGTTTTCAGAGGTCCGCATGAAGATCTAAAGAAGTTATGGCTGCTCAAGTAGAACCGGCTCCAGCAGGTGTTCAGAGGTGACAGAGTGACACAGATAGGTCCGATGAGATCCAGAAATGCATTATCCCATTTTGCAGATTTGAGGAAGTGTTGAGAACGTCCTTGTGAAGTGTCAAGTCGATTGGTTCATGGTTTGAAGGTTCAGAAGAACCTATTCCTTTGTGACAGTGATGACAGACTGTGTTCTTGAGGTTCCTGATGAAGGAGAGAAGGATTCCAGTAAGCAGATGAAGTGCGGATGTTCTTGGTGATTCAGAAAAGCTTGTGGTGATCTATGGATCATGTCCAGTTCATATTGATGGTCCACATTGAAGTTAAATCTCGCATTTGAAGAATAACCACTAGATGTTGGTGTTCTCCCTGAGACTGGCCAACCAGATGTATTACATGTCTTGCGGATGTTCTTGTAGGTGTTTGCCGACTTAGATGATTGTTCCTAAGTCGATGCCTTATATAAGTAAGGGATTGTGAAGTCATTTAAAAGTGTGTCTTGTGAAGATGAGAGTGTGGTAGTGAAGAGGAGAGCGAAAGGTAGAGCAGAGTATTGAGCTTAATGGAATTGATTCAAGCATGGTGAAGATGCTATTCTCTAGTTCATGTATGTGATACTTATTTCTTTGTAGACAGTGTGTCTCTTGTAGGCAGTGAGTCCTAATTGGCATGTACCATTTTGTTCTTTCTATTCTTCTAATAGAGAATACAATATTGGGTTAATCACCCCATGGTTTTTCCCTTAACCAGGTTTTCCATGTCAAAATCTTGGTGTCTTATGTGTTGATATGTTTCTACTCTTGATTTGAATGCATTATGGTTTATGATTAATATACAGCTAATCACCAAAAACACTTAAGTGTTTAAATTGAAGAAAGTTTTGAACAACTAATTCACCCCCCCTCTCAGTTGTGTGCCCTAAGTCTAACAATTGGTATCAGAGCTAAGTTCCTCTAAAAGGAGCTTAACCGCTTGAGGAGATCCAGGATGTCGTCTTACAAGAAGGATAGTCTGAAGTTTGATGGAACCAACTTTGCTCTTTGGAAAGGTCGCATGAAATGTCACTTGTAGTGAATGGGAATGGCGTACTGGTCCATGGTTACAAAATAGTATGTACCTCCACAGGGTGGTCCGACAACCCTAAATGAAATCACAGATGCTAAAAACAATCTACGAACCAAAGAGGCTCTTCTAAACACATTATCTGACTCAAATCTCTCAAATGTTATTGACCTACCAATTGCCTTTGAGATTTGGAATAAACTAGAACTTTTGCATGAAGGAGACCAATATGTTAAATGTGCAAGGTTACAGAGTCTAAAAGGGAAATTTGAAAACTGAAGATGAGAGATGATGAAAATATTACTACTTTTATGCCAAGAGTAAATGAGCTGGTTTGTGGAATTAGAAATGCTAGTGGAGTCTTGGATGAAAATGAGATTGTTGGCAAAATTCTCAGATCCCTTCTTGCCTCTTACAAAATCAAGGTTTCTGCCATTGATGAATTCAGAGCCCATACAACTATCACAAGAGACCAATTGGCTGGCAAATTGGCTGCATTTGAAATGACCGAGTTTGGAGATGATCCCCCCAAGACTGAATCTACATTCAAAGCTAGTGCCTCTATGAAAGGTAAACAAAGATTTGATCCGGGAGAGAACTCGTCAAGGAAACTATCATGGTATGAAAAAGCAAGAAAAGACTTGGAAGAAGAAGAAGTAGAAACTACTCAACTTGAAGCCCTCATTGCAAAGAGACTACCAAGAGGATCCGGTAAGTATGAAGGAAAATTGCCTTTTAAGTGTTTAATTGCAATAAGATTGGTCATTTTGCCTCAAGATGTATGGAAAGATTTTTAAAGCCAAATCCTAATAGATCAAGGTTCCAAAAGAATTGCTACTATGTTCATGAAGAAGATGATAATGAAGGAGTAACAGATGATGAATCAGAGACTGGAAACAAATCAGGAAATGAATGGGTGTTTATTTCCATCAAAGAAGAAGAACCAATATCCTCTGTATCTGTCAATCATAAAGTTGTAGAAAGAGCTCTGGCTGCCCAAGTTGAAGAAAAGGATGATTGGGTCATTGACAGTGGTTGCTCTCACCATATGACAGGTGACAAAAATAAGTTCATAGATTTGGAAAGGTATGAAGGAGGAGTGGTGAAGTTTGGTGATAATTCTGCTGGTAGAATCAGAGGAAGAGGAACTATTTCTTTTGATGGAAAAAACAAAACTGGTAATGTACTGTATGTTGAAGGTTTGAAGCACAATCTTCTTAGTGTTAGATAGTTGGTGGACAAAGGCTATGATCTCTGATTTAAAGATGGAAAATGCAAAATCTTTGAAAGTTCTGGAACAAAGATTGCATCCGGTGCTCAAACTAAAGGTAATATCTTCCACTTGGTTGGTACTAGTAAAAGATGCTTATTTGTTCAAGTTGATCAAAGTTGGTTATGGCATAGAAGGATGTGTCATGTGAATTTTGATAATATCATTAAGATAAGCAATACTCAGGCTATAAGAGATCTTCTAAAATTGGTGAAACCTACTAACAGCTTGTGCAAGGAATGTCAGTTGGGTAAGTTGAGCAGAGTCACATTCAAAAGCAAGGAACTATCTTCTACCGGATTATTGGACTTAGTTCACACTGATCTTTGTGGACCGGAAAGAACCAGGAGTATTCAAGGTGATAGATACTTCATGTTGCTAATTGATGACTATTCCCGGATGATGTGGGTAACTTTTTTGAAAGAGAAATCAAAAGCTTTTGAGAAATTCAAAATATTCAAGGCTATGGTAGAGAATGAAACCGGATTGAAGTTGAAATGTCTGAGGTCTAACAAAGGTGGAGAATTCACATCTGGTGAGTTCATAGAGTTCTATAAGAAACATGGAATAAAGAGACAGTTGTCTGCTCCTAGGACTCCACAGCAGAATGGAGTAGTGGAAAGAAAGAACTGGACCATACAAGAAGCTTCTAGGACCATGATGATGGAAGCTAATGTGAAGTTGTCAGCACTGCAGTCTATACTCTTAATCAAGTTCAAATCAGAAGCACTACTGGTAAGACTCCTTATGAAATTTGGTTTGGCATCACTCCTACTATAAGGTATTTCAGAGTTTTTGGTAGCAAATGTTACATTAAAAGAGATGAAGATCTAGGAAAGTTTGATGCTAGAAGTGATGAAGGAATATTCTTGGGTTACTCTACTCAAAGCAAAGCATACCAGTGTTATAACAAAAGACTAAGAAAGATGATAGAAAGTACAAATGTGAAGGTTGATGAGGGAATTGAGAAACCCTCAAGGTTTTATGAATATGATGAAGATGATCAGAATGGTGTTCTAACTCAAGGTGCCTAAGCCTCATCTGTCAGTCAGATTCAAGCCAATCCAGTAAACCAGGAAGAAGAAATGAGTCTCAATGAGCCTGATCAAGAATCAGAAGTGCAAGAAATTCCTAAAGTTCCCAGGTATGTAAGACTGAACCACTCTGAAGATCAGATCATAGGTGATAAAAGCAAAGGAGTACTAACAAGAAGGAGAATTGCTCAAGATTCAGAAGAGTATTGTTTGATTTCAAAGATTGAACCTAAGACAGTAAATGAAGCTTGCAATGATGAAAACTGGACTAAAGCAATGGAGGAAGCATTGGTGCAAATAGAGAAAAATCACACTTGGGATCTTGTTCCTAGACCCAGAAACAAGAATGTGATTGGAACCAAATGGGTTTTCCGGAACAAACTAAATGAAGTTGGTGAAGTAATCAGAAATAAAGCCAAATTAGTCTGCAAGGGCTACTCTCAAATAGAAGGAATTGATTTTGAAGAAACTTTTTCTCTGATGGCAAGAATTGAAGTAGTTAGATTATTTATTGCCTTTGCTGCCTTCAAGGATTTCAAAGTATATCAGATGGATGTCAAGTCTGCCTTTCTAAATGGTGACTTGGAAGAAGAAGTGTATATAGAGCAACCGGATGGATTTCAGTTGTCTGATCATGGTGATATGGTCTACAAATTGAAGAAGGCACTTTATGGATTAAAGCAAGCCCCAAGAGCCTGGTATGAAAGATTGGATAAGCATCTTTTGAAGATTGGTTTCAACAAAGGTACTGCTGACAATAACTTATATTTCAAAATTGATCATGAAAACATCTTGATTGTTGAAGTGTTTGTTGATGATATCATCTTTGGAGGAAGAGATAGTATGTGTAAAACTTTTGCAAATCAAATGAAAAGTGAGTTTGAGATGTCTATGCTTGGTGAAATGAATTTTTTCTTGGGTCTGCAAATTACTCAAACAAAGAAAGGAATCTTCATTTCTCAGACCAAATATGTGAAAGAATTGTTGAAGAAATTTGGGATGGAAGATTCAAAGCCAATAAATATTCCCATGGCAACCGGATGTAAGTTGAGCAAAGATGATGACTCTGCTAAGGTAGACCAGACAAAGTATAGATCAATGATTGGAGGATTGTTGTATCTCACTCAAACTAGACCAGATATTATGCAAGTTGTTGGTCTCGTTGCTAGATTACAGGTTGATCCTAGAGAATCCCATGTCATGGCAATCAAGAGGATTTTTAGATATCTAAAAGGGACGGTTGAGTATGGTCTATGGTATCCTAGATATCATGATTTCTCTCTTCATGCATATACAGATGCTGATTGGGCAGGAGATGTGGATGACTGGAAGAGTACCAGTGGTGGAGCATTCTTTTTGGGGAAGAGATTGGTTTCTTGGCTAAGCAAGAAACAAGAGGTAATATCTCTATCTACAACTAAAGTAGAATATATTACAGTAGTAGGTAGTTGCACTCAAGTTTTGTGGATGAAGTAGATGCTAAGAGATATTAAAGTGGAGTATGAGGAACCTATTACAATCTTCTGTGATAATTCAAGTGCTATAAGTATATCTAAGAATCCAGTGTTGCATTCAAAGACTAAACACATATCCATCAATTTTCACTTTTTGAGAGAGCAAGTGAGGAAGAATGAAGTCAGATTGGAGTTTGTGCCCTCCAAGGATCAAATTGCAGATATCTTTACTAAACCTCTACCTAAGGACTCTTTTGAGTATCTCAGGGAGAAGTTAGGGGTTATTGCCCCTCTGGTGATGAACTAAGGTGCATTGAGGTGTATTAGTCTGGTGGATATCACAGTCATATCTTGTGATCCAGATTGATGGGAGCTACTACTCAGGGGGAGCAGCAGGTATGATTCTATAGTATTGGAGCTGCAAGTATGAGCCCTTTGCCATTGATGTCAAAGGGGGAGAAAAGACATGTGAAAAATAAGTGGTTGATGATCAAAGGGGGAGCAATAAAGGAAGAGAAGACATGTGAATGGTTGTTACTGATAGGGTGAGTTGTGACAGTAAGGAGAAGTTCTTGTCTTGATGGTTTTTCACATCATATGTTGCCATCAATGACAAAGGGGGAGATTGTTGCAAGTATGGGCCTAACTGGTGTTGTCATTGATGTCAACATACTCATGTTGCATTGATGAGAAAGATTGGATGAGCAGAGAGGAGCAATGGAGATAGTGAAGTGGAGATCCTAGCTAAGATGCGGATCATAGGTTGTAGTTCAAAGGGTTTGTAGATATGAGTCTTGAGATGATCCAGTCAAGTTTTCAGAGGTCCGCATGAAGATCTGAAGAAGTTATGGCCGCTCAAGTAGAACCGGCTCCGGCAGGTGTTCAAAGGTGACAAAGTGACACAGATAGGTCCGATGAGATCCTGAAATGCATTATCCCATTTTACAGATTTGAGGAAGTGTTGAGAATGTCCTTGTGAAGTGTCAAGCAATTGGTTTGTGGTTTGAAGGTCCGGAAGAACCTATTCCTTTGTGATAGTGATGACAAACTGTGTTCTTGAGGTTCTTAATGAAGGAGAGAAGGATTCCAATAAGCAGATGAAGTGCGGATGTTCTTGGTGATTCAGAAAAGCTTGTGGTGATCTATGGATCATGTCCAATTCATATTGATGGTCCGCATTGAAGTTAAATCTCACATTTGAAGAATAACCACCGAATGTTGGTGTTCTCCCTGAGACTAGCCGACCAGATGTATTACACGTCTTGCGGATGTTCTTGTAGGTGTTTGCTGACTTAGATGATTGTTCCTAAGTCGATGCCTTATATAAGTAAGGGATTGTGAAGTCATTTAAAAGTGTGTCTTGTGAAGATGAGAGTGTGGTAGCGAAGAGGAGAGCAAAAGGCAAAGCAGAAGTAGTGAGCTTAATGGAACTAATTCAAGCATGGTGAAGATGCTATTCTCCAGTTCATGTATGTGATACTTATTTCTTTGTAGACAGTGTGTCTCTTGTAGGTAGTGAGCCTCTTGTGAGCAATGTGCTCGAGCAGTGAACCCTAATTGGCATGTGCCATTTTGTTCTTTCTATTCTTCTAATAGAGAATACAATCTTGGGTTAATCACCTTGTGGTTTTTCCCTTAACCGGGTTTTCCACGTCAAAATCTTGGTGTCTTATGTGTTGATATGTTTTTGCTCTTGATTTGAATGCATTATGGTTTATGATTAATATATAGCTAATCACCAAAAAGACTTAAGTGTTTAAATTGAAGAAAGTTTTAAACAACTAATTCACCCCCCCTCTCAGTTGTGTGCCCTAAGTCTAACAACCTCCTGTCTTAGTACCGCCAGTCGCCGATAGACCTTTGATCTTGTACATCTCAACTACAACTGCATCCCTAGGGGCTCTTCTAGCACAGCATGATGAGTCAGGAAAAGAGCATGCAATCTATTATATTAGTAGAACATTGGTGGGTTATGAACTCAATTATTCACCGATGGAAAGAGCTTGTTTAGCAGTAGTGTTTACTTCCCAAAAGTTGCCGCATTACATGTTGAACCAACACACAAATCTAATAGCCAAAATTGACCCATTGAAGTATCTACTAGCAAAAGCAGCTCTTACAGGCAGACTGGCTAAATGGGTCATGATCCTTAGTGAGTTCGACATTGAGTATGTGGATCATAAAGCAATCAAGGGACAAGCTCTAGCAAATCAATTAGCAGAAGCACCCATGACAGATGTACATCCTATGGTATTTGACTTTCCCGATGAGAATCTCTTCACTCTTTCCACCTCAATAATGTGGAAGTTGTATTTTGATGGTTTCTACACATAGTATGGATCAAGGGCCGGTATCTTATTCATCACACCTCAAAATGACTATATTCCAAAGTCATATCAACTTGCATTTCCTTGCACCAACAACATAGCCAAGTATGAAGCACTCCTCATAGGTCTCAATACAACAGTTCAATGGGACATCACAGAATTATAGGTATATGGAGACTCACAACTAGTTATTCGACAGGTTACAGATGAGTATCAAATAAAAGATGAAAAGTTGGTCCCCTACAAGCAACTAGTGGATGCCTACAAACCACACTTTTCTAGCATCACATTTGAGCAAATTCCAAGAGAGTATAACAAAGCTGCAGATTCTATGGCCTTTGTGGGGTCACTTATAGATATGTCTGCAAACACACAGAAATATGAGTTCTTGATCGAGCAATTATTGATACCAGCTGTTGATGTTTCAACTACTGAAATCATTTGCAAACTTGTTGGTCCCAATTCCCCATGGTACGAAGATATCTATGAATACCTTAAACATGGTACCTTTCCCTTTGAACTATCATTAACCCAATGCAAAACCTTTATCTGCCGATCCTCCCATTACACCATTCTGGGTGATACACTTTATCACCAGAGTCTCGATGGTATCCTCTTATGATGTCTTAACACAGAAGAAGCTGAAGCTACCTTACGAGACATACATGAAGGTGTCTATGGCACACATTTTACTAGTCCTAATCTTGCTAAGAAGATACTCCACACAGGGTATTACTAGCCTACAATAGAGAAAGATGTGTTACAGTTTGCTAAGAAGTGTCTACAATGCCAGTAGCATGGAGATTTGATTCACGTACCAGTTCATGAATTACAACCTGTGACTACTCCATGGCCTTTTTCACAATGGAGTCTTGACCTTGTAGGACAAATCCACCCATCCTCATCCAATGGCCACAAATTCATCATTACCATCACTAAGTATTTCACGAAGTGGGTTGAAGCTATTCCTATGACCTATATCACTGGTAAGCAAATAGCCAAGTTTATCCTAAACTACCTCATTTGCCAATATGGTATCCCCCAAGCCATTGTCACTAATAATGGGAGACCATTCAAGAATCAAGATGTCCGTGCCTTATGCACACAATACAATATCAAGCATCATTTTTCAACTCCCTACTATCCATAGAGTAACGGCCAAGCTGAGGCTTCCAACAAAACCATTCTCAAAATCCTCAAGAAAACGGTCAATGAAGCTGGTCGTGATTGGGACCTGCAACTCAATCCTACCCTATGGGCCTATCGCACTAGTATCAGAACACCAACTGGTGCCACAACCTATGCCTTGGTCTATGGTTCTAAAGCCATCCTACCTATAGAGGTCGAGATCCCATCCCTCATAGTATCCATGCAGAACTTGATTGATGCAGAGGAGTATCGCACTTCCAGATTAGCTGAGCTAGAACTACTTGATGAGAGGCACCTTTCCGTGCTTAATCATCTCCATGTCTATCAAAACTGCCTCTGGCGTAATTACAAAAAAAAATCAAAGACGATTTCAAGTTGGGGATCTTGTTCTCAAAGAAAATCAGAGAAATCAAGCAGACTGAGAAAAGAAAGGCAAGTTTGAGCCTAATTGGTTAGGACCCTTTATTGTCACAGCAACATATGGATCAGGAGCTTATACTTTAGCTACACCTGATGGCATTCCTCTAGATGAACCACTCAATAGTGTTCATCTCAAGAAGTTTTATGCCTGATCCTCAGAGTATCTAAAAAAAAAACAAATAAAAACACAAAAATAAAAATAATCCATCCTCTGGTGAAAACCTGGCAAATAGGCACCTTGGATAAGTACCATAGTGAAAACTTGGCAACCAGGCGCTATGTGTAGAGTCAGCATCCATCATCTATTAAGTTTTGTTCATTCCATGGCCATTTCACAACGCGCTCCGTCTATCCATCCATAATAAAGCCATTGACCTTGTTTGCATTTCCATCTCCCTATTTAGAATAGCTTGGAAATTTGTCAATGTCCATCGTCATCATCCCACGTCTCGATCTATGTCAACAATTATCACTGTCTTGTCCTAGGTCAAAAACTTTCTGTGTCTTCTCCATCTATCACCCATGCAAATTCCTCTACCGGAATGGGGGCAACTCTTTCCTTAACCTAAGTCTAGGAATGGATCCTTGTCCGTGGTTCACAAACACTTCAATCGTTCTCCTTTCAATAGATAACACCCTTTAACAGACACATCATTCCTACAATAAGGATGTTATCTTCCCAACACTTTTCCTACATCATCACGCCAACCAGAACTACATATCATCTCATCTCAATCTTAAGGTACCTTGATCCCATGGATATGGGTATGTAGGCAGTCTAGAATATGAAGGAAGTATCCAGTACTCAGGTATATAAGATCTCATCATTTCACCTACCCAAGCTCAAACACCTTGACCCATCTCATCACTCTACCCAGAACTACATATTATCATTTTTCATCTTTCCTTGTAATGTGCCTTAATCCTGTGGATACAGGGTATGTAGGCAGTCTGGAATATGAAGGATGTATCTAGTACTCAGGCACATACGATTCATCATTCTTCACCCACCTCAATCCATTGACATTCCATCTTTATGGTCTTCCATTTGTCAAAATCCATTCACCTCGACTTGACCAAACTCAAGCAACAAAACAACAAGCAAATGCATCCTTTCAAAGAAAAAGTCCTTAAACAAACCTGAAGCAAAATAACTTACTTACAGAGTCATATGCTGTCCTACATATCAATTTCCAACATCAACTAAATCAATCTCAAACCATGCAGCAGATCAACAAAATTTGTCTTATACAGAGTGTTTCATGATCGATACCAACACACGCGTCTTATACAACATGTGGCATTTCCTAAAACTAGACATTATCTTTTCAACAGATAACACCTTTTAACAGACACATAGTTCCTACGATAAGGATGTTATCTTTCCTATCCAATCTATCCTGAGCAGCCTCTTTGGCAAAAGAATATGTTGGCTGTATGTTTACGTTGTAAGTTAGTCAATTTTCTTTTTGGTTTATCTTTTGTTCCTTTTTCCAATACCTATTCAAGACTACCTTGATTTATCTATAATCTTGGTATGTTGCGATGCAATACAAATTGGGGGCATAGTCATTACTTTTGTGTGCCCTGTTTGAGGAATGATCTTTAGCATCTTTCTTAGCAGCATATTTATCTTGTGTGTGTTATGACCTAGCATCGTACATATTAATATACTTCTTGCATTTATGTATTTAAGTTTATTTTATGTTCAAGACTATGGCTCATTCACATGTACAGCAAGGTTATATTATGCCTACAGAATCTAAGTTTAAACCGCTTGCTTGCAGAGTCAACGTCCACGCACTTGGATATCACAGCACCTTGGTCATTTATACCTTGGTGGCAAATTATCCATGTGCTATATCAAAAATAAGGATTGCTCTTTATAAACATTTGTGAAACCGTTACAACAAGCTCATCCATTTCACCCATCCATCTATCCATGCCATTATATAGTTTTCAAGCAATGATCTATCAACCATCTTTCTCTCATGTTCTATTCTATCTCCACTTTCTTTTATCCAACCTCGTCTTTCTCAAAACAGTCTTCTAGTTGAGCATCAACCCAATCCTTCTGCCGCTTCCATGTCTTTCCTCTCGAGGGGGCATCCTACGCCAGCTACACAAGGGCAACTAGCTACACTGGGGCATCAAACTTATATCATGTCTTCAAACAATTGATTTCTTTGAAGCAACACTATAAACTGCATTGCATCAAAGAGGGGCAAAATGTAGACACCCAAAAATGACCAAGTCATCGTATCACTTGCATTTTTGTCTAATCACCTGCATTTCAAATGTTAATTAAATAATCTAATTATTTAATTAATTTTGAACATCAAAATCATCAAATTCTTCCAAAACTCCAAAATTCAACATTAATTGAATAAATCCTCTTTATTTAATTAATTTCATTAAATTCCTCCTTATTCTTCCAAAATTAAATAATTTTAATTATTTAATTAAATCATTTTTCTTTTTCAAATTGCAAGTCTACATTAATTAAATAAATCCCATTATTTAATTAATTCATCACAAATCCTCTTATCTACAATTAAATAATTTACATTATTTAATTAAATCAAACTATTCTTCTGAATTTAAATAAATCATGCAAATTTATTTAAATTATCTCAATCCTCTAAAAATAAATAAAATCAAGTATTTTATTTATAATCTTCTATGTCCTCTAATCTTGCACAAACAATTAAATAAATTTATTTATTTAATTTGCTTTTTCCTCTAAAAATAAATCTTCTAAAAATAAAATATAATCACATATTTTATTTATCCTTCATCATGCAGAATAAATTAAATCAATTTATTTGTTTAATTTATTTAAATCTTCATATCTTATCTATTCTTCAAAATCATGCACAATCAATTAAATAAATTTATTTATTTAATCTCAATTATCTTCCAATTCCTCTAAAAATATCATGTTAACTCGTGTGCACAATCAGTCTTATTTTTAGAACTTCAAAAAGGCAAATCTAAAGTTAAGTTAATTGGCTTTAATTTATCTTATTTTCATCAACTCATGAATTAGAAAAAAAAGCATTCTAATTTATGAAATCAAATCTATATTTATCAAAAAAGTAATTATCTTAATAAAAATACCTTTTTGGAGTGACACATGTCGTGTGCACATTCAGCAGAGTTATTTGATTTATCTCAACCCTTCATTCTATGGATTTATTTCATCTATTGATCGATCATGTTTGAAACCTATATAAACCCCCCTCATCTTCATAGCAAATCCTCTTCGATCACTTATTCTTAGGCATCCTTTATAGCTCTTTGAGCATACATCGCATCGTTGAGCACCTTTTATGATCTTTTGACATTGATCTTTGAGCACCTATACTTGTTTGTTGCAAACATGGTTTCGCAACATATTTGAGCAATCCACATTCAACAAAAGAGAACAATACAATCTAGTAAAAGCTTTCTTGTTTTAGTTGATTTATTCATTGATCATGGCTTTTTCATTTAGATAGATCTCTTAATGTTATGGGTTATTGATTTGGTTATTATCATAGTTTTGGTTTTACCATTCGTCTTATCAATTTTCCTCATACACAAGTTCATAAAGCTTGCCCAGAAGTACAATGACATCCTGGCATGGACATATGAGGATCTTAAAGGTTATGATCTAGATGTGGCTCAGCATGCCATTGGTCTGGATCCTAACTGCAAACCAGTTCACCAAAAGTAGTGGCCCATTAATCCAAAGATCAAACTTTTGATGAGAAAGGAGCTTGCTAAGCTCATATAGGCAAGGATTATCTTCCCTATCAAGTATTCTACTTGGGTTGCTAATCTAGTACCGGTGAGAAAGAAAAATAGAGAGATTAGCCTGTGTAGACTTCAGGGACCTAAATCATGTTTCCCTGAAAGATCATTACCCTATGCCCTTCATGGATCAAATTTTGCAAACTATTGCAAGGATAGAGAGGTTTTCATTACTAGATAGCTTCTCTGGCTATAATCAGATTTTTATCAGGGAAGAAGATAGATTTAAGACATCATTTACAACCAAGTGGGGAACCATGGCATATACAAAGATGCCCTTTGGTTTGTCTAATGTTGGTGCCACATTCCAAAGGGCAATGGATATTGCCTTCAAAGGATTCATAAACAAAATCATCCTGATTTATCTGGATGATATAACGATCTTCTCCAAGAAGGGAGAAAATCATATGGTACATTTGGAGAAAGTTTTCCAAAGATGTAGGGAGTTTGGGGTATCTCTGAAACCCAGGAAATGTATTTTTGTTGTTTCCCAGGGTAAGATTTTGGTCCACATAGTGTTTGAGGATGGAATATCCATAGACCCTGATAGAACATCTACTCTCCTATCCCTTCCCCTGTCTGCTCACAAAAAATATTTGCAGTCTTTTCTAGGGCAGAACAACTTTTTTAGGAAGTTCATTCCTAGTTGTGCTGGCTTAGTGAAGCCTCTAACCCTTATGCTTAAGAAAGATGCAGTCTTTAGATGGAATAAAGAGGGGAAGGATGGTTTTGAGAAGATCAAGGAGGAGATTGCCCAGGCACCTACTCTCATGAACCCAAATTATGAGAAAGATTTTGTCCTTTATGCATATGGAGGAGAGAGTAGTATTGTTGTTGTCCTGATGCAACAGAATGAACAAGGAATGGAACAACTCATGTCCTTCTTCAGTTAGACCTTGAAAGATTATGACGTTAGATATAGCCCCATGGATAAATAGGTATTTTCCATTGTTAGAGCTTTAAAAAAATTAGATATATGCTGGCAAATAACCATATTAAAGTTCTGGTTTCTCATCCTAGTGTGAGGGATTACATAATGGGGGTTGAGATTAGTGAAAAGAGATCCAGCCAGATCACCAAGATCTTGGAGTATGATGTGATCATCAAGGTCACTAAATTGAGTAGAGGTAGAGGAATGTGTGAACAGCTAGCTCAGACATCAATAGATGAAGTGAATTCATCTTACCATTTGAATGAGGAGGAACCTACAACTGAGCTGTCAGTTGTAAGTCATTGGACGACTGATATGGCTAGGTTCCTATCCATTGGTGAGTATCCCTATGGACTAGACATAACCAAAAGAAGACATTTTAGGCTACAGTCTATCCCTTATGCTTTGGTAGATGATGTTCTCTTCAAGAGAAACTTTGACAAAGTCTTACTGAGATGCATAGAACAAGATCAGGTTGATAGACTCCTTGGTGAGTTTCACGTTGGCCCAGCTAGTGGCCATTTTTCTGCTAGAGCTACAACAACGAAGATAATGAGGGCATGTTACTTTTGGCTGACATTATTCAATGATGCCCATGTGTGGGTAAGAAAATGCAAAGAGTGTGCTCTCTTTGCTGGAAAGAAAAGATTAGCAGCGCTTCCACTCCACCCTATTCAGGCTGACCAACCCTTTTCAGAATGGGGATTAGATTTCATCGGCATGATAAATCCCTCTTCTAGTGTCGGTCACAAGTGCATTTTGACTGCAATGAATTACTTCCCTAGATGGGTTGAAGTAGTCCCACTCAAGGAAGCCACTAAGTTGTCTATCATGGATTTCTTGGAAGAAATCATGACAAGGTTTGGGGCTCCTCATACTATTATTTTTGATAATGCAAAACCATTCATTGGTTTTAGGATTTCTGATTGGGCTCTTAAATACAATGTGTTCTTAAATACTTCATCCAATTATTACCCTCAAGATAATGGGCTGGCCGAATCCACCAATAAGAACCTGATCAAGATTCTGAAGAGGATCATCATGGAGACAAACCAAAGATAATGGCATAATAAGATCAGATTGGCCCTTTGGGATGATAGGATCACATACAAGAGGGCCATTGGGAACTCTCATTTTGTTCTTGTATATGGAAGGGAGGCTAGATTGCCTATATCTTTAGAGCTTCCTACATTAGATTTGGCTCATGAATTGGAGTTGGAGGTTTGTTAGAATGGCTACATTGACTAAATTAGAAGAGCAAAGACAGTTAGCCATGATCATATTAGAAGGACATCAGATGCAGACCAAGAGGTATTTTGACAAAAAGGCAAAGATTTAGATCTTGAAAGAAGGTGATCTTGTTCTAAAATGGGATGCTAACTGAGCCAAAACTGGAGGTCACACCAAGTTCGATGCACTTTGGAGTGGGCCATATATCATCATCAGCAACAAGCAAGCAAATGCCTTCATCCTTTCAAGGCTAGATGGTGAAGTTATACCCATTTCAATTAATGGGATTCATCTCAAACCTTACCATTAAGGTTGCTATGAGGTCTTGTACATATTGTTTTAGTTTATTTCAGTTTTAGGTTTCCCTTTCCCTAAGTGCTTTTGCATAGGGTACATTGTCATTAGGAGAATGCATGCCTTCTTTTGTGTTTTGGGAGGTAGGTTTCAGTTGTCTTGACCCTTTGATTCCTCTTTTAGAATCTATGCCTAATGGATGTTTAAGGCCACTGATTTATTTGTTTAGTAGGAAAACATCCTTGAGAGGTCACCAAAATGTTGACCCATTTTCCTCTGTCTAGAGTCAAATAGTTCACCTTGAAAATCTCCTAGATATCCTTTGGAATATAGCCCTGCAGGCCTTAAACCCTTGAAATTCTAGTATTCTACCCTGCAAAGATCCCTAAAAACTCATCTGGAGAATCCTTGTAAAAAACCTAGAAAAACCCAGAAACCTTTTGCCTTCAATGTCTTCCTTTGCAGTGATTTTCATCTTCATACTTGGTTATTTTGGTATGGATATTTGATGTCCGAATATCTAGATCTTAGTAAACATCTAGATATTTTCCCATATCTGGACCTTAGCTAATATCCAGATGCTTTTTTATTATCAATATCTTAACTAATATCCAGACCTTAGCTAATATCAGGATGTTTTCTTAACATCCAGATCTTAACTAAGATCTGGATACTTCCCAAATGTGTGGACCTTAGTAATTACCCAGATGTTTTCCTAACATCCAGATAATTCCTAATGTCTAAATCTTTCCTAATGTCCATGCCCTTTGTGAATATCTTGATGACATCATCCTTTCCCCTCCCCAAAGAAGTGCATATGATGATGACATCATCCAGACATTCCACCACCAATATATTATCTTGCAATGCTAATATCCTGATAATGTCATCCAGATCCCCTCTCTAACGAAACCCTTCATGGCGATGACATCATCAAGATATTCAAAGGTGGCATATTATAATTTAAAGTCTTGACATCAGATATCCATGCAGGTGATGGCTTCTCCATACTATGAAGGTAATTTTGACGGGTGCATCTGGATATTTACGGATGTGTAGACTTTGGGGATATTCATGGATATCCATATGCCTGTTGACCATAATTTTGACTACAGTTATCTCCCTCATCTTGAAGAATTTCTACATGATCCAAAAGGCAAAATTGCTTAGAATCTCCTCCTCTTTCATTTGGCAGACTTTTTGAGGAAAATTTGCACCTTCAAAATTATGATCAAGAATTCATGATCTAGATATGGATGTGCATGTCTGGATATTCGGATGAGCTACCGACTAAAGGGAAATATGCATATTTGACTAACAAGACATATCAACGGCTGACTGAAAGTGTTACGAAAGATTTCCAAAGGCAGATACTTCACATTGATTGTTGCAGGTGAGTGATTCAGTTGCTCGCATTGAAGACCCAAAATATCTTCTAACTGCTTGATGGATCCAAATATTTTCTGCATTAAAGTCTGGCAGGTAGACGTCCCTTCTTCCATGGAAATATCTCTAATAGGCCCATGGGTGCATTCATTATAGTAGGTAATGGTGCTCCATTGTAATGCTATATAAAGCATGAAATGTAATATATTCAGGTTGGCTTTTGGTTTTACAAACCATATCTCTTACAATTGTAGCCATGCCTCTGTGATAATAGAAATCAGATTTTACCTTCTCATGAATGACTCTTTGCTCTGTGTATTTTTCTATTTGATCTCTATCTGTGAATGTATCTTTCCTCTTGGATTTCATTTAGTTTCTCTTACCTCTACAAATAGTTTATGATTTGTGTAATGATGATATGTTGGATGTTATTATTTTGTGCATAAATGGTTGTTTAGAGGGCCTTCTCATATTCAAACCTAGTGTATCACCTCCCTTTACTTTCAATTTTACTCCCTCTTCTTCTTTTCAAGAACCGGTGGATATATTAGGTTTAGTCTTAGGATCACTGAATCTCTTATTCAACAAAGGAACCAGCCTCTCTCTGGAGATTTGGCCTCCCTGTAGGGTCCCACACCTGGAGGTCATCTCAATGTTAATTCACTAGATTGTTGGAGCCCTAAAAGCCTTCAACACTAGGTGCAAATCTATGTGACAATAGTCCCATCGATGGTATTTTCAATGCCATTAGAGGGTTCATCTTGACTTGTAAGGGGAACATGAGGATCTTTGGTTTCCAAACCAAGAGGCATGTATCGTAATCTATAAGAATGTGGAGATAAAGGTTTTTTTTATACACAAGGCATTATGTAGCTCATACTCTTCACAACCTTTGTTAATGATCTTGACCTTGGTGACTTTAGGATCTTGAGAAGATGAAGTGGATGCGAGGGTATCATGATTTTTATAGGATTTGTCCTTGCCTTTAATGGAGATATCATTGTTAGGACAAGTTGCTTTTTATGATAAACAACTTCTAAGGCTTGGCAATACTCAAAAGCTTAGGGATCCACATGGATAGTGACTTCGATACCATTGTGGGGAAATTTTATGCACTGATGATAGGTGTAAGGGACATGTTGTGTAGCATGGCTCCACCAAGGATAATGTTATATGGAAGGTCAAGATCAACAACATAGCATGTGGTTGACTAAAGGACAGGTCCCACTTGTATGAGAAGACATATGGTTCCGTTAGAGTCCCTCTCAGCATTATCATATGCTTTGATAGTGATATCACATGGATCCAAGTCAGTTGTTGAATATCTAAATTATTTTTAATAATCTCAAGTCACATAAGTTCAATTTAGATCCATTATCCAAAAGGACACGCTTCACCTTGTGTTTAGCAATTAGGACCTCTATGTGAAGGGCATTATTATGAGATGGATCAATGCGATGCATATCATGGTGGCTAAAGTCAAGTCAGTAAGTGGATGAAAGGTGACCCACAAGAGCTTGGAATTGGACAGGGTCAATATCATGTGGGACTTGGGATTTTTGAAGGGCTTGCTCCAATATAGCCTTGTGGGTAGGGGAATCCTTGAGGAGATCCAAGATAGATATTTGTGCAAGAATCTTCCCAAGGTGGTCCAAGATGTTGTAACAAGAGTGTTGGGAGGATGAGGAAGGTGGAGATCTAGGGATAGTAAATGTTTCATACCTTGTTGTCATAGCACATTCAGGGGATGTGGCTTTTATGGTTACAATAGCAACTTGTGAAGGATCATAATCAATACGCCCTACAACAAAATCATAGGCATATGGGACCTTATTATAGTAGATATTGTTGGTGTGATCATTTTGGGATTGGTTTGGATTAAGGGTGGAGGACACATTGGATTGTTGCATACCTTGTTGTAATAGCACATTCAGGGGATGTGGCTTTTATGGTTACAATAGCAACTTGTGAAGGATCATAATCAATACGTGACCCTACAACAAAATCATAGGCGTATGGGATGTTATTATAACAGATATTGTTGGTGTGGTCATTTTGGGATTGGTTTGGATTGAGGGTGGAGGACGAATTGGATTGTTTGTGCTTTGGAAAAGGATCTTGATAAACACCCAATTACATATTAGGTGAGGAAGTGTCAGTTACCTCTAATTTTCCTTGATCAATAAGATCTTGGATGTAATGCTTGAGCCTCATACACTTGTTTGTAGGGTATCCTTGGACATGATGATAGTCACAATAATCCTTATAATTGTACCATGCAAGCTTAGGGTGGTTGTCATCAAAAGGTCTAGTGACAAGGAATGTGATCATGTTTGCTTGCACTAATTTTTGAAGTACCATCTCGATAGGTTCCCCTAGATCAGTAAAGTGATGTCTTAGATTGGGGGGTGGTCTAAATTGTCTCTCAAGAAGTAAAGTGGTACTAGTCTTAAGGAGATTTTGCACATGGTTGTGGGGAGACTGTGTTGTTTGGATGTGCTTTGCATCAATGACTCCATCACTAACCACATGTTTATTCTTAGTCCAAGGTTTAAACTTGTCAATTGTTTGATTATTGGCATTGGTATTGGGTCTTAAGTAGACCTTTGGCAAGAAGGGATTTTTCAATATTGACACCTTTCTAAATGATCTCATCAAAGGTGGAAAGATAATGAATTTGGAGATGAAAGGCCATTTATTGATTAAGGTTTTGGATGAAAAAATTGACCAATTATTTTTCATGGATTGACCATGGGATTAGACTTGCAAGCCCTCTCCACCACTGTAGGTAAGAAGCAAATCTTTCTCCATTATGTTGCTTAGCATTACAAAGATCTAGAAATGTATATTCATGTTCAACATTATAGCAGAAATGGGCAACAAATTTTACAGATGTGTCAATGAATGTTTTGACGGTACCAGGAGTGAGATGATGAAACCAATCTAAGGCTTGTCCTGCCAAACTTAGTGGGAAGAGTTTTAATAGATAGGCTTCATTATGGGAAACCTCTTGACAAGCCATGAAGAATTGTTTGATGTGATCTCGATGGTCTCCTTTTCCCTTGTATTTGTAAAACTTGGGAATTTCATAGTTAGGAGGAAAAGGAGTCCTCATGATAGATTGGTCAAGGGGATAGGCACAAAAATCTTCAAATTTAAAATGTTTGGGTTCAGTCATGATTTACAATCTTTAGATGACACTTTCTAGCTCTTGCAACTTATGGTCCAAGGGAGTCACAATAGGTGGAATAGGTGATGAGGGTAAGGTGTAGTTGGTAGTCCCAAGTGGCAAGGTTGGTGCAATGATGTGATGAATTGGATTTGATGTTATGGGATTAGGTATGGTTTGTTGATAGGTATTTTGGGGTGGAATGGATGAAGGTATGGTGAATTGGGATGAAGTCATAGGATGAGTGGTCAAAGGATTAGGTTGGTAGGTTGGTTGTGATGGAATGAGTGGAGGCACAGTGGGTTGAGGTATGGTATTTGAATAGATGGAGGTTGGAGGATTTTGCAATATTGATAATTTGGATTGGTATGATGGAGGCATTGATTGTGATGGCATGGCCACATGATGGGATGTAGGTTGATAGGAAATTGATTGTAATGGAATATGAACTTGCAATGTGTATGCATAAATATGGAATATAAAAAAATATTCATTGCAAGTTCATATTCCTAAAAATCAAAGTTTATCACAGTTGGAGTAAAAATTTGAAGCACTTACACATGGAATATTAACATGGTGTAAAAATATTAAATGTGGGATTTTATTTCTAGTTTTTAAATATGTAATTTATTCTAATTTACCCAGATGATAAAAGTGGGTTTTGTATACGATGTACAAAAAGTTGTTTTTGTAAAGTCATACGTTTTGGACCAAAACATGCACATGTACAGCCAACATAATTTGACCTAAATGAAAGTATTTTTCTAATTCCTTTTGTGGAAAGATGCATATGATGTTAAAGTTTGGTCAAGTATTTTTATAATTTAAAAAAAAAAAATTATTGGCCCTAATTTGTGTTTTTTAAAACATCTTGTGTGTGGCTAACATAATTTGAGCTAAACTAATCATAACATGATTTTTTTTTCATCATGTAAAGAATGATGTCTAGATTGGTCGAACATAAAATAAAAAATAAAAAAAAATAAAAATGAAAAGTTATTAAAAAATAGTAATATATGTCATTTCAAAATTATGAGGATTTTTGTTTAAAAATTAATTAATAAAAATAAAAACATGTTAAACACTAAAAAGAATTACATATTTGAAAAATAGACATTGTCATCTATAATGGGTTTTAATTTCATTCAAAAATTATAAAAAAAATTATCAGCCATATTGCCAAAATCCATTCCTTTTGAAAATTAGAGTTGTTTTTTGTTTAAAAATTAATTAATAAATAGAAAAATATGTTCAACAATTAAAAAAATTACATATTTAAAAAATAGACATTGTCATTTGTAATGGGTTTTAATTTCGTCTAAAAATTCTTAAAAAGAAGTCATCAGCCATATTGCCAAAATCTGTTCCTTCTGAAAAATATTTGCCTTACAATTGTTATAATGATTAACCTCCTTCTGTGCATTGGTGGAAGTCTCTATGCTAGCATAGGTCATGGAATCTAGATTAACACCTGCTAATGGATTTTGCTTAAATATTTCACTAATCTTTTTTGTTTGTATCCTGAAGCATTGCATAGAATGAGATTACCTCTATTTGAGGCATTTTGTCAATCAATTTTCATGCCTTGTGTGTGCTTCCACAATATGCTAGTGAAGATTTTGGTATTGGCTTTAAGCCTACCAAGGGTATTTTCTGAAAATCTAATAAAAAAAAAACAATAATCTTGTTGATTGCATTTGTTAAATTCAACAAACCCATTTTGAGAACACCATGTGTTATACACTAGTCGATTGCATGAAATCTAAAAAGTTGATCCCATTCTATGTGTAACCTACAATTTTAAATGATTATTCTTGTGTATTTTTGTATAACAGTTCACATATCGTATCATTGGGATCTATTTGTTTGCATCTATTTTAGGTTCTACAAAATGAAATAGTTTCTAATCAAATCTGATGTATTGATTTTTGCATTTTTTTTAATATTCATTATAGTTGAAAGATACATAAGTGCATAATAGCAACTAGGGTGTTGTTGTTAGTATTTCAGTCTATTACATCAGGGACTATCACTTTAGTCCTCTACTTATCTGTTGATTCCTATAATGTCTTCACTTATATAGTCTACTTGATACAAAAAAGATGTTACAACTGTATATAAAATGCTTTATACAAAAAAGGGGGGCAAAAATGTCCCTTCTAGTCTTCTTTCTCTTTCCTTTTGTTAGTATTTCTTTTGGGAACTTAGGATCTGTTGTTCAAGTATCCACTCTTCTCAGGGTTGTGGTTCTCTCTGTGGTACAACCACTGTTTTGCAAATGCCACTTCTTGTTTATTGATCTCTACCTTGCCTTCCTCCATTAGTTTTTTGAATTTTTCCTTGGACACTTGCACAATAATAGATATCTGCATATAAATAGTGTGAAGTGTGAGTTTTCTCAAAAACTTAGTAAGATCTCTTCTACAACCCTGGTAGATTTCTTTATTTCTTACTTTCCATATATACTATAATATTTCTATTGACAAGACCAACCATAACAGATTATTAGTTATATCAAGACCCTTCATCTTTCCCATAATAATTTCTAATTTTCTTTCCTCTTTTATTTACCCATCTTTTAACATATCAATTTTGAAGATATTCCACATTTCTTTTGCAAAAAAACAATAAAAAAATATGCATTATAGAATTAATTTTTTTACAGATGTTGCAGATGAGTGGGTTCTTATTGCAATTCACATTTGGCAGCCTTTGTATTAAAAATAGCCATATAAATGGTGTTTTTTTGGGTTCCAATGTGTTATTCCAGTTATGGCTGAAAATATGGTTCCATTGCTTCCAACTTAATTTCATCTTCCACTTTTGGTTCAGGTCTTCTACAAGGTTTGGATTGCTATTCAAGAGCCCATATATTTCTTTAGCCCTTATACCTGCAATATTGTTATTTTCCTACCATTTACATTCTTGCACCAAATTCTTATCAATCATCATGTTAGCAGTGGGTAAAATCAAGTTTTTTTAATAGTTTCAAAGGTTTTTGTCTATGTTTGAGGCAAGTCAAACTCTTCTTTAAGAGTTTCCTAACTTTTCAGTTTGTCATCTTTCACAATCTATCCAAAGCTGGACATACGTTTTTGGTTCCAAACCTTAGCAGAACAACCTTGCAATAATGCTAGTTGTTTTTTATTGTGGAAAATATTCCACCAAATGGACCTTTCTAAGAATATTTTATTATTATACATGTCAATTTGACACTTCTAACTAATTTTATCTTTGGAAACTTCCTAGGATTTCCATAAGCTTTTAAATATTTTGGACCCAGCAGGGGCTATTGCAAACTTACCAAAGATTAAGTCACAAAGAGGCATGTGTTTCTAGGTTTTGGCTTTTTTTGAGTAGCATGCTTAATGTTATTTCTGACCAAGACTTTCCAAGGTTTATCACCTAAAAGGGCCTTGCATATCCACTTTGATGCCAGGGCAATACCTTATTGCTTTAGCTTTTTGATTCTTAGGCCCCCTACCTGCTTTTTCATGCAACATATTTCCCACTTGATTGCATGCATTTTCTTATTGTCTTTACCATCTAACCATAAGAACTACCTGATCTTTTTTTGTATCTCTTCCACTTGATAGCTATTAAAGAGCCATGCAGAGGAGTAGCATATGTTGTAGGAGGCTAAGATGTTTTGACATACTTGAGCCCTCCCAGCTAGTGAGAGGTACCCTTTATTCCAACTGTTTAGTTTTTTATCAATTTTACTCTTCATCCACTCCGACATATCTCTCAGGTTGGGGCTAACTGCAAAAGGTATTCCCAAGTACCTTACTACTTTACATGGACCCCCTCATTGTAGGCCCAAATTTTCAAACCAAGGAGGCTGATTCTCATCCTAGCTAAGCATGATAGACTTGGCCTTTGAGATCCTTAAACTAGGTGCTTTTTTCAAGAGCTCTAATTTATCCATGAGATGGCCCACATTCCCTTCCGCAAGTTTTATGATTAGAGATGTGTCATTGACAAATTGTAGGTTTATTAATTACTCTACATTTGGGAGGATTAGACCATTAACTTTGGGACTTAGGTGATTATCTCTGAGAATATAGTGAAGAGCATCAGCAGCTATCACAAATAGTGAGGGGGCAAGGGGGCAGCCCTGCCTTATTGATCTCTGCGGTTCAAACCCCTCTATCAAGCCTCCATTTATCTCTATTTGTGCATTTGCATCTTTGTATTATTATTCCAAACATTAGATCTAGTTTAAGATAGCATGTGGATTACACATTTTCTTTTGGATATTTGAGACTACTGGCTTCAAGACTAGATGTCCAATTGATTTCTCAAATGAGGAGATGGTTAGGTTGAAACCAATTATTACAACTGCAACCAACACTTATGCCTACTAATTAAGGTAAAAATGAGGTCCAAGGGTCTTGTCAACTATGACATAGTGTGAACTTTGATCTAGATGCATTATGGTTCTTTTTGTATTTCATTAGAACAATAGGGTACTAGTTCAAAATATCATTAACACTTAGTGTGAATTGAATGGTGCCTTATTAGATCAATGATCCTTGTCTCATAATTCTATTTAAAAATATTATAGTTTTATTCTATAAAAATATTAAAAGACTTGGAGTTTATTATTGTTGTCTAGGCATTACAATGGTGCATAGTTATTAATGAAGATGATGTATCATGTTAATAAAAGTGCATTTATGTAACTCATTAATAAATGTTTACCTTATGATTGTTTCAACACTTCATTGACCCTTTCTTACTCCTCATTCATACATAATAAATATGAATTTATGTTTGTCCTATTTAATAAATAATTATTTGTAATAATTATATCACAATGATTGGTGGTATGGGACACCAACTAGCTCGTGACAACCTTCCTTCTTGGATTAATCCTTCATTACATTCGAAATGATTCGTTGTGTTTGTTATAGTGTTTGGGAGTGATTAAGTTTTTTATTGGAATCATGATTAATGTTGGTTAGGAGTAGAGCTAGGAACCTGAGCTAGTTACCGATTTCGAACTAAGATCATGTCAATCCAATAAGGTAAGAAACCCAGTATTTTAGTCAAAGACATACTTCCATTGATATGTTTTGCAAGGAAACTAGAAAAAGATAGTATTATGCTTACATTTGATTATCGATAGTGAGTTTTGTCTTATTTGGGAAGTAGTTGAACCGACTTGTTAAGAATGTCAAAGAATTAGTATTGATTATTATTGACAATTGCATCTTTAGTCGAAGCATAGTATTGATAATTGCAATTTGTCTACTAATTTTGAAATAGTTGTGTATGTGAATAAATATTGTTAACCTATGAGATTCTACGTGATTGTTGAGTGTTTGATCAAATATTTTGTCCTATCACATGGGTTCAAATCATTTGATCCATTTATGTTTAGATTTGGCATTTATCAAGTTTATAATATTTCTTTAAGATGATCTTGGTTATCAACCTTAGTGAATTTGTTATCATCATTGATAATAGTAAAATGTTATCAATTGTTAAGTTAAGATTCTCATTTTCACATAGAGTTATATTAATTGCTTTAGTAAAAATGTTCTTGGTTAAGTTGTATTCATTAATCACCATAGTTTTATAGTTATTACTTTGTATAATCTTTGTAAAGTTGTTGATTCTAGATTAAATCATTCTAAACAATCTAGTACACCATCTGGAGTTAAGTAGTTATTATTCTATTTGGTATTTATCATTGATAGTTTTTATTTTGTTAAAATGACTTATATTGTTTAATAATGTTGAATATCCATAGTTTGAAAATAGTACCATATTTTAATATATTGTAAAATATTCAATTTGATAGTATAGTCCATGTTAGGTATTTGGTCTTAATGAATGCTCTTTTGAACTTTTGACATTGGCCATGGTAACTGATAGATTATTTAATGTAATTTTTTTACTATTTCCCTTGGTAAAGAAAACTTTAGAATATTTGGAACTTACTAGTTGTACTTCCTAATAGGATTAAGTATTCTGTTGTATGCTCTCACCTCGCCTTTATGGATCTTGGTGATCAAAAAATGGTGCCTAATCTCTTAGTGTTAGTCTAACTTGGTTAAGAATCATTTTGAGGGATTTAAAGGTTTAAAATGGTCATATTTATGTTTGATTAACTTTTAAAAAACAAAACACTTACCTATCATATGCTCTCACCTCACCCAATAGGGATCTTGGTGATCAAAAAACAATGAGTGTTCTATCCCAAAACCCAAACCCATAGTAGTGTTTGGTAAAAATGGTGCCTTTGGTTCACGTTTATGGGTCATGCCATCACACTTGAATTACTGCACTTGTGGGCTAACATAGTTGCAACAATGATGTCTGTGGCATCGTCCCATTAAAATTGCCAAGGAGATATAAGGGAAAATAAAAAGTCCAAGTGAACGGGAAATCTTCCTTGGAAAAGGTTTGTGTCTTAGGTAAACTTGATCATCAAATAAACTAAAATCCATGTTAAACACCCCTTTTAGGTGTTTTCATGTAGGTGCTTCTTTAGATCTTCATCCCTATTTCACTTGAGTCGGTGGCAACCGACAAAGAATTATCTAGGGAAACTGGACCCTAGAAAGGGTTGCATACCCACTCGTATATTTGCAAAAACATAGATTAAACCAGAGCTACATATTTCATAGGTCAATTTATTTTGTACCTTGATCTCATGGATACAAGGTATGTGCATAGTCTAGAAAATGAAGGATGTTTCCAATACTTAGGTACAAAGGATATTGTGAAGTTTTGCATCTTATCTTTTAAACATATATTTGAATAAGATGATGAACCAAATAATTTTAATCTAAGATAAAATGATAGTCTCTAATACTCAAAAGAATCCTTGAGGTGGATTGTTCTTGTACTTGGTCGGTAGCTAAAACTTGAAGAAGGGTGCAAAGACTTAAATATATTAACTTACAAAAATCCTTGGTACAGTAGTATGGGCATGCTGTGATTTTTCTGACTTAGAACCTAATTGGTTCTGATGAGTCTAAGTCTATGGCTAGAGCATATTGATTATTTTTTTGTCCTTATAGGTTGAATGGTTGTTTCCAATCACCTATCCCATACTAGATAGAGACATGGTCCAAATTAATTATGTCGTATTGATCGTCCTGTAAGGATGAATAAGCCCAATGGATAAAATAGCCCATATTTTCTATGATAATTCCTAAGTACGTAGGTTGGCTTAAAACATTTTTTATAAGTTGCTAAAAAACTTAATACCAATTTGATATTATTATTCTTTCATAGATAAAGTTTAAATTTATTTTTTTAGGACCTAGTTTGGGTGTTTACATGATAATTCGCCTTTAGCCGGCTAGACATCTTCTCCTCGATGATGCTCTTTGTAAACTCAAGAGAGTTTTGATCCTGTCACACTCACAAAATAAAGTTAGTTTATTTTTAAAAAATCATAATTAAAACATTCTATTAATTATCAGATAAAGAAACAATAATAATATTTCTTAATCACAAATTAGTTAGATTAATTAAATATTATTTAATAGGTACTAAATCTAGGGAGATGGATGGTTGACTTATCACCATCCAATCTCCCCTTCCTAGGTTCATGAATGAGAGGTATGTCAAGTACACTTCCATCCCAATGCCTCACACATATGGGTGCATAGTCTAGGAGATTTTTGGAGAAGAGTGTACAAGTACACTCCTCTTCCCTAAGTCTCACACATATGTGAGCACTTGAGTCAAATCACTCCTTGAGATTTGAGTGAAGGAAAGAGAGGGGTGAGTTGGAGGCCGTGTGTCACCTCCTCATTGGAAGAGGATGAGTGACATGGAACCTATTATTTATACCCCTCTTGTAAGCTTAGAGGGGGGGTTTTTTATTCACTTTTTTTCTTGTGTGTGAAAGAGAGAGAGTCTTGGAGGTTGGAGTTGGCAGAGAAAGGATTGGAGAGTAAAAGAAATGTTTGCATTTTGATGTGGAAATTTAAATGGATCTTTATGATGTGTTTGTATTATTGAGTGTTTTTGTATTGTTGGGAAAGAATGTTTGTGTTTGGTTAGGCTCTCCCATTTAGATAAGAGAAACCCATGTGAGTAGTTTAAGGGAGGTGTGAAACCTCTTGTTAGAAAATATTATTCCTTTGAGAAGAAAATTATGGCATGAGTGCCTTGTGACTTGCTATTAACATGAGTGCCATTGGGAAACTTATATTGTGTAGGGAATGTTGTGATTGAGTTTTGGAAGTGACGGCAATGAGAGAATGTTGATAAAAGCATTGAAGAATGGATATATATATATATTGAGGAGTTGATATTTTTTTTAAGATTATTTTCCCCATTAGAGAGAGTCCCCTCTTCTCCCCCTATCAATATGAATCCTTACATGGATTCGTTGTGTGTGTAAGTCCTTGGGAATTATGGTCCATTTATTGTACTATACATTTTGTTGCATATGTGAATGTGTTCTTCGTATTGTGTGAATGTTACCTAGTTTTCTTTGAGCACCTCCTAGCTCAAGGGTGGGCTTGTAAACAAGCCCTATAGTTGGGAGGTGAGAAACCTCCATTGGCCTTGTTTTATGAGTGATGTAGCACACAACATACACTCAATAGAATTGTGCCATTAAACATATGAGAGCCAAAGATTTTGAAGCTGGAACATAAAAAAACTTCTATTCATCAACTCTGCTGCTACAATGAGAGAAAACTCTCTTATATCAAAGAAAACAAAAAATTACCTTTTTGGCAGATTTCGACAATTGTCAGATTTTGCCATTTTAGGTAATTTTACAATCATATCTTGAGAATCCAGTTTTTTCCCAAAAGCTTCCTAAAACTAAGGTAGGACGAAAGGCCAACTAATATTCTAAATTCAAAATATGAGTTTCGAGTTATTACAAAAGCAACTTTTTAAAAATCTAGAAAAAAACACTAAATTGCCATTTTGAGGGCCAAGATGAAAGTTTCAAGCCCCGAAAAAGTGCCAAGATGAGGTCCAAACTGCTAGGGCTGGTTTGGAAACCATTGGCCACCTCATAACGCATCCACCTATAAAATTTCGTAGAAAACCCACATCCAAGTCAAAAGTTATGACCTTCGGAAGTCCCTGCATCATTCTCCTCTGGTTGAAAAGAACGCAGCTCCTGCAAGTGAGTGTCTTCGAACTGCTGCCACTTGACTGGATCCAACCGCTGCACTTCCCACTCTGTAATCCATGTGCTATCTATTGGTGGCAATCCTTCCCACTGTACTAAATACTTGTTGTACTGCCCTTGCCGAGTGTAGATAGTTTTCTTATCAAGAACATGTGCAATTTTTTCCTTCTTCTTATGGGGAATGTGGTGGTGCCATGCCACTTCTAGTTGACTATCTACAACATCATCCTCACCATGGAATGCATATAAACTAGAAACATTAAACACAGGAGAAATATCGAGATCATCTGGTAAATTGACCTCATATACATTATCATTGATCTTCTTTGTAATTTTGCAAGGACCAATTTTCCTGTACTTCAACTTGTGGTATGTTCTAGTAGGAAACTGCTCTTTTTCTCAAATATACCATCACTAAGTCACCTTCATTGAATGTCTAATGTCGCCTACTAGCATCCACTGTATTCTTGTACCTCTCATTACTGTCCTGCAACTTCTGTCTCACTTTGTTCTGCAACTATTGAAGGTGTTGTGCAAATGCTTCCCCATCATCACTGACCCTATCTTTCATTGGTATCTGTACCAAATCTAGAACACCCTGAGGATTCCTGCCATACATAATCTGGAAAGGGGACTTTCCCGTTGATTTGTTAACAGAACTATTATAGGCAAATTTGGCCTGGGGTAATGCCAAGTCCCATTGTTTTGGCTTGTCTCCAACAATACACCTCAACAAATTTCCTAGACTCCAATTGACTACCTCTATTTACCCATATGTTTGAGGATGATAGGCACTACTAAATTGTAACTTGGTCCCCATCTTCTTCCATAAAGTCCTCCAGAAATGACTGAGGAATGTAGTATCCCTATCAGAGGTAATAGTCTTTGGAACACCATGCAGTCGAACAACTTTTGAAAAAAATAACTCTGCTACCCTCGTTGCATCATTAGTTTTCTTACAAGCAATAAAATGAACCATCTTGGAGAACCTATCAACAACTACAAAAATGGAGTCATTACCTCGTTGAGTATGTGGAAGTCCCAACACAAAGTCCATGCTCAAATCTGTCCATGGTGCAGCTGGTACTGGTAATGGCATATACAACCCTATATTCTGTGAATGTCCCTTAGCCACTTGGCAGATTCTACACCTTGTTACATACTTAGTTATATCCCTTTTCATCTTTGGCCAGTAATATTTATCTTCTATCAAGGCTATTGTCTTGTCCTTGCCAAAATTTCCAACCAACCCACTACTATGAAATTCTCTGATAATGTTTTCCCTCATAGAGCCAGCTGGTATGCATAGTTGTTTTCCTTTAAATAGATACCCATCTTGCATAAAATATTCACCCCTAAAGTGATCCAAGTTACCAGATACTGGTGCCTTCAATTGTTCCACAATCTCCCAAAAATCATCATCAGACTCATACAAATTTTTGATGGCATCAAAACCAATCACCTCAGTTTCCATTGTGGTCAAAAGTGCAACACGCCTACTTAACGCATCTGCAACCTGATTTTGTTTTCTAGACTTATGCTTCAACACAAAATTGTAACCCTGCAAGAAAGAGACCCACTTGGCATGCCTACTATTCAACTTTTTCTATGTGTTCAAGTATCTCAGTGCAATATGATCTGTAAACAATACAAACTCCTGGGGAACTAGATAATGTCTCTAATGCCTCAGTGCTTGAACAATTGCATAAAATTCCAAATCATAAGTAGAATAATTCTTTCTCACTTCATTCATCTTTTCACTAAAGAAAGCTATAGGTTTTCCAGCTTGGCTAAGCACATCACCTATTCCCACATGGGAGGCATCACATTCTACTTCAAATAACTTATCAAAATTTGGCAATGCAAGTATAGGCGCTTTTGTTACCTTTTGCTTTAAGTACTTAAATCTCTCCTCAGCATCCTTGGTCCATACAAACTCCCTTCCTTTGGTGCAATCTGTTAAAGGAGCTACAATACTACTAAAATTTTGAATGAACTTTCGATAGAAAGTGGCCAAGCCATGAAAAATTTTTACCTCTATGATGCTGCTTGGACTAGGCCATTCTAGAATTGCCCTGACCTTTTCTGGATCCATTTTGACACCATCTTTAGAAATGACAAAGCCTAAAAAAACCAAACTGTCCTGCATGAACCTACACTTCTTCAAATTGGCATAGAGCTTCTCCTTCCTTAACACACCAAAGATGATCCTCAAGTGTTGTAGGTGCTCTTCTTTGTTGTTACTAAATACCAAAATATCATCAAAATAAACTACCACAAACTTACCAATGTAAGGGCGTAGTATAGTGTTCATCAATCTCATAAATGTGTTTGGTGCATTTGATAACCCGAATGGCATAACCATCCACTCATATAATCTGTCTCTAGTCTTAAAGGTTGTCTTCCACTCATCCCCTTCTTGAATCCAGATTTGGTGGTAGCCACTTCGTAGGTCGATCTTCCTGAAATATTTGGCCCCTACAAGGACATCCATCATGTCCTCCATATGAGGTATAGGAAACTGATACTTGATGGTAATCTTATTAATTGCTCTGCTATCAGTGCACATCCTCCATGTTCCATCTTTTTTTGGGGTCAACAATGTAGGTACAGCACATGGGCTCATGCTCTCTCTCACCACACCTTTACTTATGAGTTATGTTACTTGCTTATTCATCTCTACATGTTGTGTTGGATTCATCCTGTAAGCTGCTTGGTTGGGTAGAGTTGCTCCTGGAATCAAATCAATATGATGCTGAATATCTCTCTTTGGTAGTAGACCATTAGGCAATTCATCAAGCAAAACATCAATGAATTCTTTCAATAGCTCTGCTACTTCTAGGGGAACTAAAATGTCTTCCTCTTCACCTTTTTTCACTACTAATGCGTAGCAACATCCTGTCACCTTCATTTCTTTAACAAGATCTCTTTCAGACAACATGGTCTCACCTTTTCCTTCATCCTTGAGAGGCAATAAAATCACCTTAGAGCCATCTTTCCAAAAGATGTATGTGTTTTTCTCTCCATCATGCATAACTTTTCTATCATACTGCCATGGCCTTCCCAATAACACATGACAGGCATCCATTGGGACAACATCACACCATATCTCATCCTGATAGATCTTCCCTATGCTAAACTTAATTAGGCATCTTTTATCAACAGTGACTTCATTTCCCTTTTTAAACCATGCAATGCGGTACGGATGAAGATGTTTTTGACAGTGCAAATTCAATTTTTCTACCATATTTTCACAACTACCTCCATCAACAATAACTTGACATACCTTGCCACCCAAAGTGCATCTGGTTCTGAAGATATTGGTTCGAAGCCATGAACCATCAGAGCTTTTGGCTTGTGTTTTCTCTCTGGAATCACCATTGCTCTTGTCATCATGACACTTTCTCCCGCATCTGGTGGAACCTCTAGTTTTGTCCCTTCCACTTCATGTTGTATTTGAATCAGGTTCACCCTAGGTTGTCCTCCTTGATTTCTTTCTTGCATGTTATAATTTGAGCATTCAAATGCCCTATAACCTTCTTCTCCACATCTGAAACAAGTGAAAGGCCTTCTCTGGTTTTCCCATCCTCTACTGCTACCATAACCTCTACCTCTTTGAAATCCCCTTCCTCATTCTTGATTCGGAGGATCTTGTCGAGTGTCTACTTGTTTTTCCAATCCATGGGATGACTCTCCCCTACCATAATTTGAACCTCCTTGAAATGGGGTTGATGTACCCCTTCTTCCTCCTCTATTCCTCTAATGGTACTGTCTGTTTTGTTTTTCTTCAGCCTTTAGAGCCAATTGGTAAGCCTCTTCCATATTGTTGAGTCAATGCATGCTCAATTCATCTTGAATAGAAAATTTCAGGCCATTCACATATCTAGCAACCATTTGTTCATCAGTTTCTTGATGTTCTATACATATAGGCAGTGTATAAAACTCATTTGTATAATCTTGCACAGAAGAGAGGTTCTGCTTTAAATTTTGAAACCTACGAAAAAGGGTTTGCGCATAATCTATGGGCAATTTTTTTTCTCTCAACTTCTTCTCCATTTTATTCCATGTCTTGATCTTATCCTTGCCTTTCCTTGTTCATTCCTTTTGAAGATGATCCCACCAAATCATTGCATGACCCTTTAATTTGGTGCATGCAAATTTTACCTTCTTCTCCTCTGTCATGGATTTCCATTCAAAAAAAATTCTCATGTCATTCAACCAGTCTATCAACTCCTCTGGTTTAAGATTACCTACATAATCTGAAACATCTACCTTGATCCCTTCATTTTTCCCTTCTAAGGCCTTGAGCATCCTCTCTTCAAAACTCATGCCTTCTAATTCTTCTTCTTCATGTTCTGTATCTTGATTTGCACCTCCTCGACCTATCTCTTCATCAGATTCGTCTCCTCCTCTACCCAGTCTTTGGTTTTCCAGCCGTGTTGTAAGTTCTGCTATTTGCCTTTGCAGATTTTGCATTTCTCTATGCATCTGGGCAAGACCACCTCTTCCTCTTCCTCTCCCAGCTATCAACCTGGCTCTAATACCAGATGATGCAGCACACAACATACACTTAATAGAATTGTGCCATTAAACATATGAGAGCCAAAGATTTTGAAGCTAGAACATAAAAAAACTTCTATTCATCAACTCTACTGCTACAATGAGAGAAAACTCTCTTATATCAAAGAAAACCAAAAAAAAAAAATTACCTTTTTTGGCAGATTTCGACAATTGTCAAATTTTGACATTTTACGTAATTTTACAATCATATCTTGAGAATCTAGTTTTTTCCCAAAAGCTTCCTAAAACTAAGGTAGGACGAAAGGCTAACTAATATTCTAAATTTGAAACATGAGTTTCAAGTTATTACAAAAGCAACTTTTTAAAAATCAAGAAAAAAACACTAAATTGCCATTTTGAGGGCCAAGATGAAAGTTTCAAGCCCCAAAAAAGTGCCAAGACGAGGTCCAACCCGCTAGGACAGGTTGGGAAACCACTGGCCACTTCATAACACATCCACCTATAAAATTTCATAGAAAACCCACATCCGAGTCAAAAGTTATGACCTTCGGAAGTCCCTGCATCAATGAGAAGCTTTCATTTTTAGGTTTTATGGAGATTCAAGAGATGGTGATTTGCTTTGTCTAGCTCATTCTTGAAGACTTGAGTTGAAAGACTTTCATTGTTGAAGGAAGTATAGTTGTATTGTTGTGGGAAATATTTCCCTTGTGAAAGTTTAAAATGTTCTTGAGTGGATTCATCTTCTTGTAAAATTAGCAAACCCTTACCTTTATGTATTACCATTGAATAAAAATTCCCTTGTATAAGAACATTGTAAAAAAAGTACAAATGTTGCATTGAAAGGTTTATTCTATCCTATCATGTTTTGTAAATGCATTTGAAGTTAGGAGTGTAACTATTGTAGACAAGCAAGTAAAATAAATGGGTTGTTTTTAAAACAAATTAAATGCATTGTCATTTCACTTGTTTCGATTGTTGTTTATTTTGCATATAAGTTGGATAAGAATTATATATGTATGGGTATGAATAAGGAAATAAATATGAGCATACATATATTCTCCCTTTACTTAGTCATTGATTGTGCCTTATCCATTTGTGGAGTTATATGAAAGTATGTACATGAATATTAACTTACGTGTGCTTGTGTTCATGCATTAGGTTCATTAGTTGGAAGAGATAAAAATATTTACTCATTCCTTGATACATTTGATGAGATAGATTAAAGAAAATGTGTGTGTGTGAACACACACACACACACAATATTCGTACTTCTTAATGTGTGTGTTGCACCACACACACACACACACATATGGTGTAGTCACGGTCGGAGGGTTCATAGAATGAATTGTCCTAACCATGCAACTAGAGTAAACACAATGGAAACAACACAATTGTAAAATGCAATGGAAGATTCATATATTTAGAATATAAAAGAATTACAATGCTCATATGCCAGTAACATGCAGGATACAATCAAAGGGCTCACAGGCTTGCTTTCTGGGTTATAATAGATATGCAAGATATGGCATTGAGGTGCCTTCCCAAAAAGAAAATTGAACTGTAAATCATATTCTATAACCACTAACCAAGAACTTACTTCCTAATGCATCTAAGAGATCTATATATATCATCTTCAAGCTCATGAAATCCTCTGCGTCAGCTACAAAAGGTAACAAACTCCAATGAAGGATGTAACGTGTAGAAACAAGTAGGTCGGCCTACAACATATGGCAATGCTCCGTAATTACATGAAACTTGGTGCGGACCTCAAGGAAGGTCTATCTAATCCATATGTGTCATGTATGATTTTTCATTAGGCTTCGCAAACTTTCTTCTTCAACTGATTGTCTGAATGTTTTGTTCTGTGAAAATAGGCGATCTTCTTATAGCGATAACTTTTAGCAGACACATCCAAATGACCTAAAATTTGAATATGATATAGATGATGATATGTATATGCTAAGTCTTGCTCTATGAGCTCTGATATGAAGGTGCAACAAAATGTGGTACAAAATGCTAAACTATATATATAATGTTATATTTTCTTAGCATATTAGTTGATTTAAAAGGAAAAAAAGTTATATACATAAATGTATATATGTATACACACACACATATATATATAATATTTAATAATATGAGTGAAATATATAATATATATACAATCATATATGTATTTATTAGTTCTACCTAACTCCCTAAACAACACAAAAGCCCTCAATGAAAGAGTCAAGAACTATCAAGGGCAGAAGTCTTCAAAGTGTACTTCAATGCACACCAGGGGTGGTAAAAAGTTGTAGTCACTTGTGCTTTTGTTACTGCATTAGGTTCATTAGTTGGAAGAGATATAAAAATATTTACACATTGCTTGATACATTTGATGAGATGGATTGAAGAAAATGTGTGTAAACACACACACACACATATACAATATTCCTACTTCTTAATGTATGTGTTGTACATTTTATATAATAATATTTAATAAGATGAGTGAATATATAAATATATATAAGTTGAGTATATTGAATATGTAAATGGGGAGGAGGTCCCCCTTGTGACCTCCGCTAGAGTGGGCTAGCCTAAATATCCTCAAAAATTTACGGATAAAAAAACATGTACACACACATATATAATATTTAATAGTATGAGTGAATATATAAATATATATAGAATCATATATGTATTTATTAGTTCTCCCATACTCTGTGAATAGCATAAATCCCTCAATAAAAGAGTCAAGAAGTATCAAGGGCAAATGAGTCTACTATGTAAGTTCCTCATATGAGGAAGTCAATGTAATTTTTGCTTTATTAATATAAAGGCCACTACCCCTATGGTAGCATCTTATATATATATATATATATATATATATATATATATATAAAATTTGAGTTAAAAGGAAAAAAAATTATATATATAAATGTATATGTATGTGCTTGAAAGGGGTTGTGCGTAAATGGCAAGGCCATAAGGTTCTCAAGATGGAGATCCAAGTTCGAATCCCCCAAGTAACACCTATAGTTGGAACTCTAAGTTGTGGCTCTTGGACTTCCATTGTGGCTTCTATGTTGAATAAGTAAATCTAAGTTGAGTATATTGAATATGTAAATGGGGAGGAGGTCCCCCTTGTGACCTTCGTTAGAGTGGGCTAGCCTAAATATCCTTAAAAATTTACGAATAAAAAAACATGCACACACATATATAATATTTAATAATATGAGTGAATATATAAATATATATAGAATCATATGTGTATTTATATTAGTTCTCCCATACTCTGTGAACAACATAAAAGCCCTCAATAAAAGAGTCAAGAACTATCAAGGGCAAATGAGTCTGCTATGTAAGTTCCTCATATGAGGAAGTCAATGTAATTTTTGCTTTATTAATATAAAGAGCACTACCCCCATGGTAGCATCTTATATATACATGTATATGTATGTGCTTGAAAGGGGTTGTGCTTAAATGGCAAGGCCATGAGGTTCTCAAGATGGAGATCCAAGTTTGAATCCCCCAAGTAACACCTATAGTTGGAACTCTAAGTTGTGGCTCTTGGACTTCCATTGTGGCTTCTATGTTGAATAAGTAAATCTAAGTTGAGTATATTGAATATGTAAATGGGGAGGAGGTCCCCCTTGTGGTGCAAGAGCACCTAATGGACTTTATGCCTCCATGAGGCCATTTTGTAAATATTTGATTTATGTTGTGTTTTGAGTATTTTGTCATGTAATAAGGTCTATTAAAGACCACTCTTCATGTTTTAGAGGTCACTTGTAGTGGAGTTTTAAGATTTGGTTAAGTTTAGTTTTTCTATGTTGAGAAGTGTTAGTGGTTTGACTATTTTTAGCCTCTTCTTTTTGCATGTAAAAGACAATGGAGTGATGGAACAATGAAGATGGATGTAAAGACATTATTTATGCCTTGGCATTTCATGCAAGAGGTAGAGATGAAGGAGAGATGAAGTTTAGAGAAGAGAAATGAAATAAAAGTTTAGTTTTCTACATTTTTTTGACTATTTTTTTCACTGTTCCCGAGGCTAGTACGGCCCGGTATGGACTCCAAATGGAATTAAATTGGATTTTTTGGAAATATCTCTGAGTATTATTTCTTTTGGAGTTGGTTGCATCAATTTTTATTATGTTTTGTGAAAGTTATGATGAATTTAGTGATTGACACTTCTAGTTTTTTCACTATAACAGTCATCTTGTTTGGAATGATACAGATTGTAAGGATCAAGTACAAGTCTGAAACAAATGGGAAAAGATGGAGATATGAGTCTAGTTTCATATTCTTTTGGTTTGGAAAATTTTCATTAAGAATTGAGTGAGTTATGCCATTTTTGGTGAGAGCAAGGCTACGATCTACTAGGGTTTCCATCTCTGTAACAGTCTATTTTTAAGCATACTTTCAAAAGTAACCCCCACCCATTTTGAGATATGTTAAATAAGGGCCTTTGAATTAGGTTTGAGTTTTTGGAGATCAGTTCTGGGTCAAAAGTTATGGCCAAGAAAACCCTATTTGGTGCTCCATTTCAAAACTTAGGGAAGAGTAGAACAGTCACATTTTGAGGCATATGTCCAAAAACAACATATGTTGCATGTGAGATATGTTGTGTAAGAGTGAAAAGGGTATCCAAATCAGTTTTTAGTCATGGGTTTGAGTTGTATTCTGAAAATTATGTCAAATTTACCTTATTTGATGCTCTCATCAAAGCATAGTGGAAGTTTGTGAGATAAGTCATTTGTTTGAAGTGTGTTAGTTTGGGTGAATCCTCCATGCTCTACATCAATTTGGTATCATATCTCAGAAGGCCTGGGCAAGAGAGTTTGGTGTTTGTGTTTGTGTGTTTGTGTAGGTTGAAGAGAGAACCTGGTTGCTAAAAGACTAGGTAGAGAAGAAGAGAAGAGACCTAGGTGAGGCAAAGGCAAAGAGAAGCAAGGAGAGACTTGCTTGAAGTGAATATAGATTTGTTGAAAAGATACTTGTTGGCTAGAGGTTCACAAAAGAAGAAGCAAGAAGAAAAAGAGAGGAAGAAGAAAGAGGAAAAGATGAGACAAATAGAGGTTGAGAAAGAAATAAGAGAATTGGAACAAGCTTTGAAACAGATGGAAGAAGATATGGAAAGAAAAAATAGGAAGTTCCAAATGGAGTTGTAGTAGTTGCAAAGTTGGCACTTGAAAATTAAGAAAAAAGTTACATGGCCCATCAAGAAGACTATGCAAAGAAGAAGACAATCAAGGAAAATATCCATACAGGAAGAGATAAAGTTTGAATCCAATGTTCAAGATGTGCGAGGTGAGAAATATGGTGTTGATCAAGTTGTTGATAAGGCTATTGATGTTGAGATTAATGATATGGTTGTTGAGGTTGCTGATAAATTTGATATTGATACTCAAGTTGCTGATGATAAGGTTGTTGATAACGTTGGTGTTGATATTCATGATCAAGTTATTGTTGATAATGAAATTGCTAATAAGGATGTTTCAAATTTGTTTGCTAATGATGTATATGAAGGTTTGCAAGAGTATGATGTAGGTTACACTAATGGAGAATATGTTGTCATATGGTGTTCCAATGATGAGGATGAAGACAAAGATAAAGCTACTGAGGTATATTCACAAGAAATGGAGTTTTGGAGCCTTGAAGTTGAGAAGATGATGGATAAGAGATGGTTTAAGAAGAAGAAAAAGAAGAAGGATCTAGGAGTTACAAAGATGAAGGATAGGTTACGGAAGAATTGGAGGACTAGGAAGAAATACGTGACTTGCATTCAATGGGACTTGAATTTTCTTTCCTCTGGGAGTATGGTGCAAGAGCACCTAATGGACTTTATGCATCCATGAGGCCATTTTGTAAATATTTGATTTATGTTGTGTTTTGAGTATTTTGTCATGTAATAAGGTCTATTAAAGACCACTCTTCATGTTTTAGAGGTCACTTGTAGTGGAGTTTTAAGATTTGGTTAAGTTTAGTCTTTCTATGTTGAGTAGTGTTAATGGTTTGGCTATTTTAAGCCTCTTCTTTTAGCATGTAAAAGAGAGTGGAGTGATGGAACAATGAAGATGGATGTAAAGACATTATTTATGCCTTGACATTTTGTGCAAGAGGTAGAGATGAAGGAGAGTTAAAGTTTATAGAAGAGAAATGAAATAAAAGTTCAGTTTTCTACATTTTTTTATTATTTTTTCATTGTTTTCGAGGATGGTACAGCCCTGTATGGACTCCAAATGGCATTAAATTGGATTTTTTGGAAATATCTCTAATTCTTCTTTCTTTTGGCATTGGTTGCATCAATTTTTATTATGTTTTGTGAAAGTTATGATGAATTTAGTGATTGACACTTCTATTTTTTCACTGTAACAGTCATCTTGTTTGGAATGGTACGGATTGTACATATCAACTATATGTCTGAAACCAATGGGAAACGATGGTGATATGAGTCTAGTTTCATATTATTTTGGTTTGGACAATTTTAATTAAGAAGTGGGTGAGTTATGCCATTTTTGGTGAGGGTAGGTCTGCGATCTACTAGGGTTTCCATCTTTGTAATAGTCCATTTTTTAAGAATACTTTCAAAAGTAACCCCTAACCATTTTGAGATATGTTAAATGAGGTCCAAATAGGTATTTGAATTAGGTTTTATTTTTTGGAGATCAGTTCTGGGTTGAAAGTTATGGCCAAGAAAACCCTATTTGGCGCTCCATTTCAAAACCTAGGGAAGAGTAGAACAATCACCTTTTGAGGCATATGTCCAAAAAAAACCTATGTTGAATGTGAGATATGTTGTGTAAGAGAGAAAAAGGTATCCAAATCAATTTTTAGATCATGGGTTTGAGTTGTATTCTAAAAATTATGTTGAATTTACCTTATTTGCTGCTCTCATCAAAGTATAGTGGAAGTTTGTGAGATAAATCATTTGTTTGAAGTGTGTTAGTTTGGGTGAATCCTCCATGCTCTACATCACCTTGTGACCTCTGCTAGAATGGGCTAGCCTAAATATCCTCAAAAATTTACTATAAAAAAACATGTACACACATATATAATATTTAATAATATGAGTGAATATATAAATATATATAGAATCATATATGTATTTATTAGTTCTTCCATACTCTGTGAACAACATAAAATCCCTCAATAAAAGAGTCAAGAACTATCAAGGGCAACAATATTCGAAAGGTCCTTTGGCTCACACCATGGATGGTATAAAAGTTGCAGTCACTATGAGCACATAAGATATTAGTTCTCTTCTTCAATCTATTTAGGAGGGGTGGGAGGCCACTATCACTTTGAATGGTCTCTAATCATTTGTTCTTTTATTTGCTTCTCTATGTTTTGGTTTGCTCTAGTGCTATCATATAATGTTTTATTATTTCTCTTGTTGCTCCTAGGTTGTAGTTTTGTTGTAATGTTGTTGTAGCTATGTTGTCACAAAGTTGCCTTTCCTTCTATTTTGGATTCTATTATAAAAGGGTTGGAGCCATTTCAAAAACCCCTCTTTTTCTTCTAATAAAAAATATATGTATTTATTAATATATTATAATATAGCTAAATGGATGAATTGTTGAATAGCTTAGTTTTCATTGTTGGTAATAAAATATAAAGATTAAAAGAGATTTTAAAATGGTTATAAGGTTGTTTGTGACATAGAAATAAATTAAAGCACATTAAAAAAGAAGTGAAGTTTTTATTTGTTAATGGCGTTGGGTGCTAGGGCTAGGGCTTGGCCCTTATTGCCATAGCAGAGTTGTAAGTAGGAAGGGATTTGCTCCCACCAAGGGGCTCAACCCTTATAGGGTGTCACAAACATCTTCATGGGGTCTCAATACCACATAGGGCACCGTCCCTCTATTCTTTCAAAAAACAATTGACCTAAAAAATAAATAGGCTTCTATTCTATTACAATTCTTCATTCTGTTATCTGGCAACATTGCCATTTGATGAAAAATATAGATACAAAAATGTGTTGTAATATATGTGTGTGTGTGAAGTTGAAATCTAAAAACTGAAACTACGAGAAATGGAAATAAAAAGGAATAAATTAGGGTTAGAGTTTTTAACAAAACATTTACATTTAAATAATAACAATAACAAAAAAAATGATAATAATAATAATAAACAAAAGAAAGAAATTGGAGAGCAAACCTTAGCCCTTGTGGATTCACAAATTTCTTCCCACCACCCACCACCCCTCTTCTTGCTCTCTCAATCCTACAAGTGACAAATGAAGTTGAAATGAATTGAGAGGCAAGCACTGCAATTTTTAGATAAGTTATTTTAGGGTTGAATGGGATACCCTAAAACTTAATAACCTTTTAAGAGTGGATTAGACTTAAATTAACTGTGTATGTGTTAACTTTGTGTAAGCTTTTAATAATGAATTAGTCCTAATTAAGCCTATGTGTTATGACCTTACTAGAAAATAGATGATTGTTTGAAATATTTATTAAATAATTAAGAAGAATGTATTTAATCATAGTTTAATTAATGTTGTGGGATTCCCTTCTAGCTACATAGTTTTAAATTATATATATATAAGAGAAATGGAAATAAAAAAGGAATAAATTAGGGTTAGAGTTTTTAACAAAACATTTAAATTTAAATAGTAACAATAACAAAAAAGATAATAGTAATAAAAAATAAAAGAAAGAAATTGGAGAGCAAACCTTAGCCCCTGTGGATTCACAAATTTCTTCCAACCACCCACCACCCCTCTTCTTGCTCTCTCAATCCTGCAAGTGACAAATGAAGCTGAAATGAATTGAGAGGGAAGTGCTAGAATTTTTAGATAAGTTATTTTAGGGTTGATTGGGACACCCTAAAACTTAATAATCTTTTAAGAGTGTATTAGACTTAAATTAACTATGTGTATGTGTTAACTTTGTGTAAGCTTTTAATAATGAATTAGCCTTGATTAAGCCTTTTTATTTCTTAGTATTCTTTTATAAAGAAGACAATTTTATAATACATTTAGCCACCTTAGAAAACATTAAATGTTTAATAAATATTCCAAACCCTTTCCTTTAACTGACAAGAGTTAATCAAAATAACTTTATAACATTGTTGAGGAAATGAGAAAATAGATAAAATGATTAAATTCACCAATGGAAATGAATTGCCCATGTGTTATGACCTTACTAGAAAATGGATGATTGTTTTGAAACATTTATTAAATCATTAAGAAGAATATATTTAATCATAGTTTAATTAATGTTGTTGGATTCCCTTCTAACTACATAGTTTTAAATTGTAATTAGTTGATATATATATATATGAAACTTTGAAATCTGAAAATTGAAACTAAGAGAAATGGAAATAAAAAGGAATAAATTAGGGTTAGAGTTTTTAACAAAAAATTTACATTTAAATAATAACAATAACGAAAAAAAAGATAATAATAATAATAAATAAAAGAAAGAAATTGGAGAGCAAACCTTAGTCCTTATGGATTCACAAATTTCTTCCAACCACCCACCACCCCTCTTCTTGCTCTATCAATCCTGCAAGTGACAAATGAAGTTGAAATGAATTGAGAGGGAAGTGCTAGAATTTTTAGATAAGCTATTTTAGGGTTGATTGGGATACCCTAAAACTTAATAACCTTTTAAGAGTGGATTAGACTTAAATTAACTATGTGTATGTGTTAACTTTGTGTAAGCTTTTAATAATGAATTAGTCCTAATTAAGCCTTTTTATTTCTTAGTATTCTTTTATAAAGAAGACAAATTTAAATTACATTTAGCCACCTTAGAAAACATTAAAGGTTTAGTAAATATTCCAAACCCTTTCCTTTAACTAACAAGAGTTAATCAAAATAACTTTATAACATTGTTGAGGAAATGAGAAAATGGATAAAATGATTAAATTCACCAAAGGAAATGAATTGCCCATGTGTTATGACCTTATTAGAAAATAGATGATTATTTTGAAACATTTATTAAATCATTAAGAAGAATGTATTTAATCATAGTTTAATTAATGTTGTTGGATTCCCTTCTAACTACATAGTTTTAAATCGTAATTAGTTGTAACTTCCTTTAATTGCAAAATGCATTGTACAATAAAGTGTTATTATAGTTGAAATTTGATTGTAATATAATGTTTGGTTGCTTAGTAAATTTATTATCTATGCATTCAATTATTTGTTTTTGTGTTAAATATTTATTTCTAGATCAGGTGTTAGGTCATGTCTTGGAAGTGTGACCACTCCACTCCACCTAGGAATCTAGAGCGAGTACACCTCATAGAGGTTCTCCCTCGAGGCATCATGGAAGATGATGCCATAAGCTAATTAGGTTACTTTCACATTTACAAGGTGTGTAGAATGAGTTCAGCATCACCTACCAATTTCTCCTCCTTCCCTCACATGATGTGGTGTGCTCTTTGTTATGTTGCACGTATAATGACATTGAGTGCACATGAGTACACTATTAAGTGTAGTGCAAAAAACAAAGCAAGTTGTGTTTAAATAAAAAATTGTTGTCATTTATATTATCCATGTGTAAATGTGGGCATGATAGATATGGTTAGTGTGATACAATTTCTCTTTTGGAATGCAATGCTATATGATCAATCATGGTATCTAAAGTCGATCAGACACAAAAGTTAGGGAGGGGAAGAGGATTAAAAGACTATAAGTTCCAACAATAGCAATTAGAAGTATGGTAAATCAAATCCCATTTTGAAATATGTTTGAGCTCTTTTGGAGTAGCTTTTAGTGAATACTCTTTTGGTGCTACCTTGCTTCTAGTGATGAAATTTAATTTTATTTTTTCTAATACAATAAGGTGTGACCCCTTCTAGTCATGTTTACTCATCAAAAAAATATGATACTAAAAGATAGAAAAGGAGACCAAAAAGGAAACTTGAAAAAACTAGAGAATGATTGAACAATAATTATTTTGAAATTATGACAATAGAATAGGAATACTATTGGAAATGAATAAATACAATAAGATACATATTTTCTTGACACAAGTGGTCCTAACCTACAAGCTCAATGTCCTAATGAGAGTTTGAACCTTGGTGGTAACAACAACAATGCAAAGTTTTAACCAACACAACATGCCCTTAACAACATATTATAATATTATGAATAATAAAAAGGATAAATTTTAAGCTATAATATTAAAATAACGATTGAGATTTAAAAAGTAAAGAGAGAAAAATTTGCAAAAAAGAAATTATTATAATAAACACCATATATTATACCAATAGAAAATGTGTTGAACGGGGTTTGAAATCCCTTTAAATTAGATTGAATGTTGGTCTCTAGTCTAGGTTTTCTTTGCACTAGATTTCTAAGTTTTTGGGTAGTTTGGTTTTTTAGGGGATGAAAATTTTGAAATGGTTTGTAAAATAGCTTTAGGTGATTTTAGATCCAAGTTTGGTAGATTTTGAGGTCTGATGGTGATGTGTGGCATGGTTTTGTAGTAGGATGTATCTCGATTAGTTCATTCTGTATTGCACACGTGGATTCTCTTGGTGATGATGTGGAATTTTATGGTTGGCTAATGAGGTAGATCCAAAAGAATTTTAATCTAATTTATTTGAGGTTTAGGTCTTGATTTTCTCGAAGGACTTGGTAACCTTTTTCCCCCTAATTTGCTCCAAAATAATATCAAAACCAAGGTATTTTATGGAATCTACTCAAATCTAATTTTGGGTCCAAGTTATATCATGGATTCTCCATAGTTTACTGTAGGGCCCATGATGGTATTAAAAGGAATTGACAACCATTGATTTATCTAAGGTTATGTACCAAGATGTCATGTTGATAATGATGCTAACTCACTAGTATGTTTGTGTTTGTTGGACATTCTATTTAGCTTATGTGGATGTGTCTTGAGTCTTTGATTTTGTTCATGGATGTTGACAACATGCATACCTTATATCCGTAGCATGCCATTATAATAAATTAACTAGAATTGTATCAGAGTCAATTATAGTTATCTATAAGTTAACTGGGTGTGCGCACACAATAGAAGTCTAGTTAACTAAAGGGTTCACATACTTCATTGTTGTAAGACTCATGGTCACTAAAAGTTACACATATAGACTTGAGTCATTAACACTAGGGAAAAGTGCCTATAAAAACCCCATAATTTGTAATCATTAACATAGAGAGTGAACAAATGAAGCATCGAAGTTGTGAGGCCGATTATTTTTCCTTCCTTAATTTGATTGTTTTACATTTCAGTTGATGACATTATCATACTTTAAGAGACTATTGTTCCATTATGCAAATTTGATTATATCTCCTCATTTTGTTTTGACATTGATTAGACATATGGTGATTCAATTTGATCATATTTTAATGCTATGTTGAGACTAGACATGTGAGATATATTAGATGATGTTTATTGATGTGATTTCTAGTTCTTTATGTGATAACGATTATGTGACATTAGATAGAAAATGCAGTTTAATCTTGAATTATGTTGTAGATGATTAATGTTGAATTCAATGGCATGAATTTAATTCCAGTTGCTTCGGCTATGATTATTCATGATATAATTGACACTTGATATAGATGAGCAGGAGTATATTCCGAGGCCACGGGAAATTGGAGGTAGTATTCACACATATGTTATTCCCTGTGAAATCGATCCATTCCCAAGAGGGATGAGAATCACGTTTGATTCAAATGTTGTTTAAGTACTTGTGGTTTTATTATTTTTGCCTGTACCCCTTTGTTAAATTAATTTATATCATGTGTTGTATAATTTTATTGTTTTACACCACTTGGCATTGTTTTATTTTTGGGCCATTTAAAGTGAATTTATGACTCCCTAGGTGAACCTTAGTGTCCCAAAACTTACCCTAGGTGGTTACCCATGGGTCTAGGGTCAATTTTGACCTAACTAAACCTTGGGGTAACTCACTTTTGGTCACTCTAAACTGAGGTTTAGTCAAAGTGACGAATTTTGAAATGGCTAAGGGTGGGAGATGAGTCGTGCTTTGGGAAAGACTCATCTCCTTTCCCAAAGTTTGGGGATCCCTTCACCAAGAAGACTTGGGAAGTCTCCAAGACTCCCAAGTGTGTGGGATCTCCCTCCAAGACTCTCACACACGTGTGAGAGAATCTTGGAGGGAGATGGCTCTCTTGGAGAATAAGAGGATGCCATATGGCATCCCTTTTCCTCATGGAGGCTTGAAGGGGATTGCCACCTCACCGCTTGTTCTCTCACACATGTGTGAGAGCACAAGTGGATAAGGTGAGGATTGGGATGGAATTGGAGGGTGACACTTGTCACCCTCACACTTCCTCTCCCTTTCAAGTGGCATGGGAAGAGGAAGGAGAAGGTGACAAGTGTCACCTTCTCATTCATCAAGGCCAAATTAGAAGGCCTATATTACCTCCTCTTGTTGAGGAGTGTGGGGTTCTTGCATTTTAAATTTTCTTTCTATTCTTGGAGTTTCTTTTGGGAGTTAGAGAAAAATTTAGAGATTGGATGATTTGGAGAAGCTTGGAGCTCTTCACCAAATGTGCTTCCATTTTTAGGGCTTTTGAAGGTAAGCTCCATGACTTTGATCATTTACCCTTGCATATTTCATTTATGTTGTGTTTGTGGTATTTTTGTTGTTTGTTGTTTTCATTTTTATGTGGGTTGGGAGTTTGGTGAGAGCACCTCCATTTGGAGGTAAGGCTCAACTTGTTTGGGGTAGGGGAGAGTGAACCTCCTCGAGGTCACCTCCATATTTGTGCTATTTATAGCCTTGAGGCTTTTTCTTGGTGTTGAGATCATTTTGATGGCAAGAGTGCAATGATAGTTTTTGAGTTATTTGGAGATATGTGTTTTGGAGGTTTTGGCTTGAGGCCTTGAGACTTGGTGTTTTGAGATCTTGGAGTGGCAGCTTGAGTAGAGGGGTCCATTCCCTACCCCCATCAAACTTATTTTCATGAGTTTTGTTATGTGTCAATCCTTGAGTTATTGTTGAGTTGTTTTTGTGTTGATTGTTGTGGTGTGTGTGTGCAACCGTGTGATTCCTACCTTTCTAGCTCGGGGGTGACCCACTTGCGGGTCTACAGTAGGGAGGAGGGTATTTCATAGTGGCTTGGTTCCCCTTTTTGTTGTGTTGCTTCTTGCAGGTTTGTAGTGGGAGAAAAGGAACTTGGAGAAGCTCATTTTCACCTCATTTGCAATATTATTTTTTAGATGGCTATTGTGAGCCATGGCCTTGGAGGCCTTAATGTTGGAGTTGTAAAAATTTGTACTCCTTATTGTATGGGTGTGAAAGGAGTTTGTATGTGAGTTACTCTTTGCTGTATATGCAAAAAAAATATGTTCATTATGTATGTTGTTGTGCTCATGTGTTTATGGAAAACTACCAAAGATTATATAAATTTGTTGTTGAGTTTATGAGTAATGGAGAAAGGCAAGAAAAAAACACACTTGCTGTCAATTTTACTTTAAAAAAAATATAGGTGTTGCTGATAAAATTTTAGTGTATGCTAGAGAAAAAAAAAAGAAATTAGATGTATAATTTTTAGTTATGTTTGCACTGAAATTTCATGTTTATTAATATGCTATTTGTTAAAATATGTTGTTGAAAATTTAAGTGAAATTATATTTCCTACCTTATAGATTTTGTCAAAAAAAAAAGAGTATTTCTGTATATTTATTTCAAAAAAAAAAAATACAGGTGCTATTGAATTATTTTATGATACAAAACTAAAAATTAGTATTCAATGTTATTTAAAATTATTGTTATTGAGAAAGTTAGTTTAATATGTATATATATAAATATATATAGGGGAATATATATATACATTATTTTGGCAATCCAAACTTGTTGTTCATTTTTATTTCACTATATATATATATATATATATATATATATATATATATATATATATATATATATATATATATATATATATATATATATATATATATATATATATATAAAGCATATACATTTAACTTTATTGAACAAAATGTTTGTTTAAAACTGTGTGTGTGTGTGTATATATATACAGAATGGCTTATTCACATTTGAAATATATCAAATACAAAATAGAATATAGATTAAATGAGGACCAAACCCTAAGAAGGGTCTGTGTTAAGCTTATCAAAGATAAACAAAAAGTATGGACGGACTGAGATGGGCGACAACGCCCATCCCAGTCCCTCCCCATCTCCCCGCCGCGGCCGTTGGTATTACTGTGGGTGTGGGGAGGAGGTTGTGCCTTCACCCACACCTAAGGGTGTGGGTGGAGGCACAACCTCCTCCCCACACCCCTTCCCCGTGTCAATCCCCCTCACCACCCCCTTTAGCCTCCCCCTCCAACACTTCGCTGCCCCCTTTAAACTTTCGACAGTAGAAAATAAAACAGCCGACAGACCTCCAAAATACAGTCTCTCACTCTCTTTTTTGTTTCAATAATTTTTCCTGCAAATTTATATATATATCACTTTGTATATTATTATTTTTTTAAAGAAAACTTATATATACATTCTCAGATTTAACTATATGTATATATATATATATATCAAAAAAAAACCCTAATGTGTATATTCAAAGAAAATATACCTCCATGAGGTATTTTCATGGCTGCCAAGCCATTGTTGAGGAAATCTCCAACCTGCAAAATAAGAGAGAAAAGAAAACAAGAAAGGAGGAAAGAAAAAACAATGAGAGAACAAAACAAAATAACATGTTAGGGTTTTGCCAAAAAGAAAATAATAAAATAAGAGATTAGGGCTTTTCCTTGTGGAAATGATTATAAAAATGGATTAGGGTGAGTTGAGGATGCGAGGTTTTTGTTTTATTATTTAATTTAAATTCTTTTTTGCCTTTCCCTTGTGCATGGGAAATTATGTTCCCTCCATTTTTGCCCTTGGATCTTTTTGATTAATTGATTTATGGAAGTTGTTTTTCTTTGGATTAATATTCACTTGGGGAATTGAATTTTATTTTTTGGGAGATGGATTGTTTTCCTTTTTATGGGGTTCTTGACCCTTGTTAAGCTATTTAATTTTAATACTTTCATTTAAATTATTTAGTGTGTTTTAGATTTTTGTGTTGGGAAGTCCCTTTTATTAAATTTCATTTTAATCAGTTTTATTATTATTTTACGGGGAAAGGTATTTTAATCTTTCCCCTTTTTCTATTATTTACAAGTTAGTTAATAAATATAATGTCGAAATTATATTTATTAACGGACTTAATATTGAAGTTTATTTTTGTGTCATTTAATTATTTTTGAATTTTAATATTTAATTGTAGGGTCGATTTATTTGGCCTTGGAAAAATATTTAATTTTTCCTTAAGTTTAATTATTATTTTTAAATTTTACTTGAATTCTTGTTGGAGTTTTTATTTTAAAATTTTTAATTCGATTATTGAAAACGCGTTATGCTATCGAATTTTTCCTAGATTTTAGGGTTTTATTTTTATGTCATTTTATTGACTTTCATTTTATCACTCCATCTTATCATGCATCCATTATGCCATTTATCTTCATATTTTATTTATTTGATTTCATTTTTGTATTAGAGATAGGGTTTGGTTTCGAATCTAACGAAATCACCTTCTCATCTAGGAAACTTAGGGTTCAGACTTGAAACGTCCTAACCCTAGAAGCGGCACGTTTTGCATCACCTATCCCCCTAGTCAACTTTGATCATGCAGGGGATTGTGAAGGAAGGCGCACTTCCCCGAGTATGTTTGACATAATTACGCCTCACGCGTATTGTCACCGAGCACGTAGACGCATGTAAGGGGGTTCCTAGGGACATGCAGAAAAGTTTTTCGTATTTCGTGTCATGACCACATGTCAAATGTGGACATGACACATGTGTTGTGTATCGTGACTGCATGGGAAATGTGGGCATGACATTTAGTATTAGAGCCCAAGTTTAAACACTGGGCTTGTTTAGGGCACATTATTATTTCCACAACTTTGATTAATTTGTGGTTACCTCATTTTTGTAGATGCCTCCCTGATGAGTTCCGCGAGCGCAATCCTGCCACATGACGTTCGCCGAGGTGCACAGTGATTCTTCAGCCAAGGGACAGGCACCTCCTGCCCCACAGGTACCGCAGGCACCACCAGCCCTACCTATACCAGATATTAGGCCACAGATATTACAGGCACTATTGGCATTGTTAGATAAGCTACCACTGGTCATAGTTGAGCTGCACATAGAGCCACGTGCTGAGCCCCGCAATGATCCGCCAGAGGAGCCACGCATGGAGCCACGAGCAGAGTCACGTGTCGAGCCATATGTTGAGGTACTAGATACAATGGTAGAGGGGTTGGATCGGTCGATAGGGCCCGTAGCAAGAGCCCTCCACATCATGCTAGGCGTGAGGAGGTAGTGCGAGTGGAGCAGATTGTTCACAGGCCTTATGATTATTATGCAAATGAGCCTATTAGAGGGCACAGAGACCGAGAAGATCCCATCAGGGATTTGTTGAGGTTGAATCCTCCTACATTCATCAAGACTATAGAGGGAGCTGAGGCAGAGGCCTGGCTCATCCGCTTAGACAGATGCTTCATGTTACGTCCTTACGAGGGCAACACAAAGGCACATGTGGTAGTCCACCTATTGTGAGATGCAGCAGCTACCTGGTGGCGCACTAAGGAGTGCAAGCTCCATCTATCATTGGACACACTCACATGGGAGACTTTCATTAAGCGCTTTAATGTACGATATTTATCAGATTACTATAGGCAGCGTCGCATAGACGATTTTCACGACCTTCAGCAGAGAGGACTTACCGTTGCTCAGTATGAGGGTAGATTCATCGAGTTGTCTCGATATGCGGAGTATCTCCATAACGAGAAACTCCTGGTTCATAAGTTTATCAGAGGATTGAACCATAGCATAGCAGGGCCTGTACGCATGGCAAAGCCCCAAACATTGAGTGATGCTACCGAGAAGGCATACATAGCTGAGGAGATACAAAGACGAGGGCAGAGTTCATGCCCTCAGTTTTAGGATTGTGGGTAGCAGCAGCATCAGCAGAGTTACCGCAGACCACCACCACCACCTCAGAGAGGAGGATTTAGTTCCGCATCCTTACCTCCTAGGCCCCCATAGTAGCAGTCGTAGCAGCAGCAACAAAGACCCAGGCCACAGCAGAGGGCACATGGGGGGCATAATTGCGGTTGGCAGCAGCAGGGACCACCTGCGAGACCCGCAAAGCCGCAGCAGTCGTACAGGGGTTCACATGGGTCCATAGGTAGATCTGGACAACAGTAGTTGAGTAGGACTCAGACTAGACAAGTACAGGCTAGGGGCCCATGTTATGTGTGTGGTGGAGCGAGACATCTATCTAGAGAGTGTTTGCAGGGCTTTACAGCAGGGGGATAGCCTCATGCAGGAGGATCAAAGCAGACGGTTGGAGATGTGGGTAGGTCCCACCGTATGTTCACAGTGGTTGATAACTGCTAGGCTAATTTTTAGGCATCAATGATTGAGACATCAGGTATGATAGGGTGTGTCCCCATTTCTATTCTTTTTTACTCTGGTGCTACTGACTCTTTCATATCTCCATCGTAAGTGGAGCGTTGCAGGGTGATAGGTGGGTGGTTGAGTTGGCCTCAGGGGCTAAGATGATAGTAGATGCCTTAGTCCACGACTGTGAGATTTCTTTGGGACCCTTTTCCATGGTTTGTGACCTTAGAGTTATGACATTAGGATCCTATGATGTGGTTTTGGGTATGGACTGGCTTGCGGCTCATCGAGCCAAGCTAGATTGTCATTGAAAGGTGATTAGCTGCTTAGATGATCATGGTACATCAGTTGAGATAGTGGGCATGCAGAAGCCCACAGTAGTACGTATGATATCCGCTCGGCAGCTTAAGCACTGCATGCAGAAGGGATGCCAGATGTTCGCTATTACAGTGAGTGACAGATCAGATGACGAGCTTGAGGCATCTTTGGATGACCATCCCATCCTGAAAGAGTTTGCTGATGTGTTTCAGTAGAGTTACTAGGGATGCCACCCCGTCGTGAGGTAGACTTTCATATTGACTTAGTGCTGGGTGCCGAGCCAGTGTCTCGTGCACCCTACAGGATGACCACTCATGAGCTCACAGAGCTCAAGTTACAGCTTGAGGACTTGCTCGAGAAGGGGCACATCCAACCGAGCATCTCACCTTGGCGCGCTCCTATCATCTTCGTGAAGAAGAAGGATGGGTCTCTTCGATTATGCATGGATTATAGGCAGTTGAATAAGGTGACGGTGAAGAACCATTATCCTCTGCCCAGGATTGACAATCTCTTTGATCAGATGCAGGGAGCCAAGGTGTTCTCTTAGATTGACCTAAAGTCCGGTTACCATTAGTTGCGTATCACAAAGGTGAACATCCATAAGACCGCCATCTGGACTCGATATGGTCACTATGAGTTCACTGTGATCCCCTTCAGTTTGACGAACGCCCCTGCAGTGTTCATGAGTCTCATGAACGGGGTGTTCCATACCTTCTTGGATCAGTTCGTGATCATTTTCCTCGATGACATATTGATCTATTCGTGGACCGAGGAGGAGCATGAGGAGCACCTACGTCAGGTTCTACAGTGTTTGAGGGAGAAGAATCTTTATGGGAACCTGGTAAAGTGTGCATTTTTCAGGACAGAGGTATAGTATTTGGGGCATATCCTATCTGGCAATGGAATCTCAGTAGATCCATCAAAGATTAGGGCTATCAGAGATTGGCCAGCACCCACTAGTGTGACAGAGGTCAGGAGTTTTATGGGGTTAACTGGTTACTACCATAGATTTGTTGAGGGTTTTTCTCAGATAGTGCACCCCATCACTTCCCTTCAACAGAAAGAGAAGAGTTTTCTATAGACTGAGCAGTGTGAGGGACTTTGGGGTCCTCAAGGAGTGTCTTACCAACGCTCCCATTTTAGCAGTTCCTGATCCTACAGTAGATTTTATGGTTTGCATAGATGCATCACTTTAGGGCTTAGGAGCCATGCTAGACCCATGAGCTGAACTACCCCACTCATGATTTGGAGTTAGTGGCAGTGGTTCATGCTCTAGTTCCTTGGAGACACTTCTTATTGGGTCATCTCTTTGAGCTTCATTCAGATCACCACAGTCTTCAGTATATATTTACACAGCTGAATCTGAACACCTGTCAGCAGCGTTGGATGGAGTTTCTTTGCGAGTATGACTTTGATGTCCACTACATCAAAGGGAAGGAGAACGTGGTTGCTGACACATTGAGTTAGAGGCACCATGAGATCTTGACCTTGACTCTAAGTGTGGACTTGAGAGGATGCATTATTCAGCATTTTCCTGAGGATGAGTGGTTTCTTGAGGTGCAATAGGAGATCCGTTCATAGAGGGCCCTTGTGGGCAAGTTTGCAGGGTATTCACTTGAGGCAGATGGCTTACTTCGTCATCGACATCGCATCTATGTACTCCGCACAGGTGACCTACATATTATAGTGTTATCAGAGGCTCACAGAGCGCCATATGCGGTACATCCAGGGGTGAAGAAGATGCATGCCGACCTACGACAGCTGTACCATTGGGCGGGTATGAGACGGGATATTTCAGAGTTTGTTGCTTGATGCCTTGAGTGCCAGAGGGTCAAAGCTGAGCATCAGCATCCAGTGGGTCTTTTATACCCTCACAAGATACCTGAGTGGAAATGGAACACCATTTCCATGGATTTTATTTGGTCTTCCTATGTCTTTGCGTCACCATGATGCCATCATGGTGACAATCGACAAGTTCACCAAGGTGGCGCATTTCTCACCTGTACGCACGACGTATAATGTACCAGTAGTGGCGAGAGTATTCTTAGACGATATTGTGAGATTACATGGAGTACCTTGCCGCATCATTTTTGATAGCGATTCAATGTTCACTTCAGCCTTCTAGAGAGCCTTGCAACAGGCGTTGGGCACACAGCTCAACTTTAGCTCCGCTTATCATCCCAAGATAGATGGATAGATAGAGCAGGTGAATTAGGTGTTGGAGGACTTGGTTCGTATGTATGTTATGGACATTTAGTCTAGATGGGAGGAGTATCTGTATCTGGTTGAGTTTGGCTACAATAATGGGCATCACAGCTCGTTAGGTATGCCTCCTTTTCAGGCTTTATGCGGTAGACCATGCAAGACACCATTGAGTTGGGATCGGATAGAAGACAGGGTTGCCATTGGTCCAGAGTTAGTTCAGGATATGGAGAAGCAGGTCACACTGATTAGGCAGAGACTTCAGGAGGCACAGGATAGACAAAAGAAGTATGCCGATGCTAAGAGAATTGATCGGAGCTTCTCAGTGGGTGATAAGGTATTCCTTAGAGTGCGGCCACACAAGAGTCTAATCCATTATGGAAAGGGCTCTAAGCTCACACCATAGTTTGTAGGACCTTTTGAGATCTTGGAGCGGATAGGACCTGTTACCTATTGTCTAGCATTGCCACCTAGCCTGTCACGTATCCACGATGTCTTTCATATTTTTGTATTGAGGTGATATATATCTGATTTATCTCATGTATTGGACTGGAGTGCTCTACAGGTAGAGGCGGACTAGAAATTGGCTTTGGAGCCAATTCGCATATTGGCTCGTCGGATGTCGAACCTTTGAGGTTGAGAGCTGGACCAGGTTAGGGTCTAGTGGGATCATTATGATGAGGTCACAATGACTTGGGAGGATGCAACTAGTTTGAGGGCACTCTATCCTCACCTTTTTAATGACTTCTAGGAGGAAGTTTAGTCTTAGGGGGGAGGATGTGAGGCCAATTACTTTTCCTTCCTTATTTTGATCATTTTACATTTTAGTTGATGACATTATCATACTTTTAGAGACTATTGTTCCATTATGCAAATTTGATTATATCTCCTGATTTTGTTTTGACATTGATTAGACATATGGTGATTCAATTTGATCATATTTTGATGCTATGTTGAGACTAGACATGCAAGATATATTAGATGATGTTTATTGATGTGATTTCTAGTTCTTTATGTGATGACGATTATGTGACATTAGATAGAAAATGCAGTTTAATCTAGATGTGCAGGAGTATATTCCCAGGCCATAGGAAATTGGAGGTAGTATTCGCACATATGTTATTCCCTGTGAAACTGATCCATTCCCAAGAGGGATGAGGATCATGTTTGATTCGAATGTTGTTTAAGCACTTGTGGTTTTATTATTTTGGCCTAGTACCCCTTTGTTAAATTAATTTATATCATGTGTTGTATATTTTTATTATTTTACACCACTTGGCATTATTTTTATTTTTGGGCCATTTAAAGTGAATTTATGACTCCCTAGGTGAACCTTAGTGTCACAAAACTTACCCTAGGTGGTTACCCATGGGTCTAGGGTTAATTTTGACTAACTAAACCTTGGGGTAACTCACTTTTGGTCACTCTAAACTGAGGTTTAGTCAAAGTGACGAATTTTGAAATGGCTAAGGGTGGGAGATGAGTCCTGCTTTGGGAAAAACTCATCTCCCTTCTCAAAGTTTGGGGATCCCTTCACCAAGAAGACTTGGGAGGTCTCCAAGACTCCCAAGTGTGTGGGATCTCCCTCCAAGACTCTCACACATGTGTGAGAGCATCTTGGAGGGAGATGGCTCTCTTGGAGAATAAGAGGATGCCATATGGCATCCCTTATCCTCATGGAGGCTTGAAGGTGATTGCCACCTCACCGCTTGTTCTCTCACACATGTGTGAGAGCACAAGTGGATAAGGTGAGGATTGGGATGGAATTGGAGGGTGACACTTGTCACCCTCACACTTCCTCTCCCTTTCAAGTGGCATGGGAAGAGGAAGGAGAAGGTGACAAGTGTCACCTTCTCATTCCTCAAGGCTAAATTAGAAGGCCTATATTACCTCCTCTTGTTGAGGAGTGTGGGGTTCTTGCATTTTGGATTTTCTTTCTATTCTTGGAGTTTCTTTTGGGAGTTAGAGAAAAATTTGGAGATTGGAAGATTTGGAGAAGCTTGGAGCTCTTCACCAAATGTGCTTCTATTTTTAGGGCTTTTGAAGGTAAGCTCCATGACTTTGATCATTTACCCTTGCATATTTCATTTATGTTGTGTTTGTGGTATTTTTGTTGTTTGTTGTTTTCATTTTTATGTGGGTTGGGAGTTTGGTGAGAGCACCTCCATTTGGAGGTAAGGCTCAACTTGTTTGGGGTAGGGGAGAGTGAACCTCCTCGAGGTCACCTCCATATTTGTGCTACTTATAGCCTTGAGGGCTTTTTCTTTGTGTTGAGATCATTTTGATGGCAAGAGTGCCATGATAGTTTTTGAGTTATTTAGAGATATGTGTTTTGGAGGTTTTGGCTTGAGGCCTTAAGACTTGGTGTTTTGAGATCTTGGAGTGGCCTCTTGAGTAGAGGGGTCCATTCCCTACCCCCATCAAACTCATTTTCATGAGTTTTTTTATGCGTTAATCCTTGGGTTATTGTTGAGTTGTTTTTGTGTTGATTGTTGTGGTCTGTGTGTGCAACCATGTGATTCCTACCTCCCAAGCTCGGGGGTGACCCACTTGCGAGTCTACGGTAGGGAGGAGGGCATTTCATAGTGGTTTGGTTCCCCTTTTTGTTGTGTTGCTTCTTCCAGGTTTGTAGTGGGAGAAATGGAGCTTGGAGAAGCTCATTTTCACCTCATTTGCAATATTATTTTTTAGATGGCTGTTGTGAGCCATGGCCTTGGAGGCCTTAATGTTGGAGTTGTAAAAATTTGTACTCCTTATTGTATGGGTGTGAAAGGAGTTTGTATGTGAGTTACTCTTTGTTGTATTTGCAAAAAAAAATATGTTCATTATGTATGTTGTTGTGCTCATGTGTTTATGGAAAAATGCCAAAGATTATATAAATTTGTTGTCGAGTTTATGAGTAATGGAGAAAGGCATGGAAAAAATACACTTGCTGTCAATTTTACTTTAAAAAAAAATATAGGTGTTGCTGATAAAATTTTAGTGTATGCTAGAGGGAAAAAAAAAAATTAGATGTATAATTTTCCGTTATGTTTGCACTGAAATTTCATGTTTATTAATATGTTGTTTGTGAAAATATGTTGTTGAAAATTTAAGTGAAATTATATTTCCTACCTTACAGATTTTGTCAAAAAAAAAAGAGTATTTCTGTATATTTATTTCAAAAAAAAAAAATACAGGTGCTACTGAATTATTTTATGATACAAAACTAAAAATTAGTATTCAATGTTATTTAAAATTATTGTTATTGAGAAAGTTAGTTATATATATATATATATATATATATATATATATATATATATACATTATTTTGGCAATCCAAACTTGCTGTTCATTTTTATGTCACTTTATATATATCTATATACAAATATAAAAAAATGCATATATATTTAACTTTATTGAACAAACTGTTTGTTTAAAACTGTGTGTGTGTGTATATATATATATATACAAAATGGCTTATTCACATTTGAAATATATCAAATACAAAATAGAATATAGATTAAATGAGGACCGAACCCTAAGAAGGGTCTGTGTTAAGCTTAGCAGAGATAAACAAAAAGTATGGAGGGACTGAGATGGGCGACGGCGCCCATCCCAGTCCCCCCCATCTCCCCGCCGCAGCTATTGGTATTACTGTGGGTGTGGGTGGAGACACAGCCTCCTCCCCACACCCCTTCCCCACGTCAATCCTTCTCACTGCCCCCTTTAACCTCCGCCTCCAACACTTCGTTGCCCCCTTTAACCTCTTGGTGGTAGAAAATAAAACGGCCGACGGCCCTCCAAAATACAGTCTCACTCTCTTTGCTATTTCAATAATTTTTCCTGCAAATTAATATATATATATATATATATATATCACTCTATATTTTTTTTTAAAAAAGAAAACTTATATATACATTCTTAGATTTAACTATATGTATATATATATATATATATATATATAAACCCTACTGTGTATATTCAAAGAAAATATACCTCCGTGAGGTATTTTCATGGCTACCAAGCCATTGTTGAGGAAATCTCCAACCTACAAATCAAGAGAGAAAAGAAAACAAGAAAGGAGGAAAGAAAAAACAATGAGAGAACAAAACAAAATAACATGTTAGGGTTTTGCCAAAAAGAAAATAATAAAATAAGAGATTAGGGCTTTTCCTTTTGGAAATGATTATAAAAATGGATTAGGGTGAGTTGAAGATGTGAGGTTTTTGTTTTATTATTTAATTTAAATTCTTTTTTGCCTTTCCCTTGTGCACGGGAAATTATGTTCCCTCCATTTTTGCCCTTGGGTCTTTTTGATTAATTGATTTATGGAAGTTGTTTTTCTTTGGATTAATATTCACTTGGGGAATTGAATTTCATTTTTTGGGAGATGGATTGTTTTCCTTTTTATGGGGTTCTTGACCCTTGTTAAGCTATTTAATTTTAATACTTTCATTTAAATTATTTAGTGTGTTTTAGATTTTTGTGTTGGGAAGTCCCTTTTATTAAATTTCATTTTAATCAATTTTATTATTATTTTACGGGGAAAGGTATTTTAATCTTTCCCCTTTTTCTATTATTTTCGAGTTAGTTAATAAATATAATGTCAAAATTATATTTATTAACGAACTTAATATTGAAATTTATTTTTGTGTCATTTAATTATTTTCAAATTTTAATATTTAATTGTAGGGTCAATTTATTTGGCCTTGGCAAAATATTTAATTTTTCCTTAAGTTTAATTATTATTTTTAAATTTTGCTTGAATTCTTGTTGGAGTTTTTATTTTAAAATTTTTAATTCGATTATTGAAAATGTGTTATGCTGTCGAATTTTTCCTAGATTTTAGGGTTTTATTTTTATGTCATTTTATTGACTTTCATTTTATCACTCCATCTTATCATGCATCCATTATGTCATTTATCTTCATATTTTATTTATTCAATTTCATTTTTCTATTAGAGATAGGGTTTGGTTTCGAATCTGACGAAATCGCCTTCTCACCTAGGAAACTTAGGGTTCATATTTGAAACGTCCTAACCCTAGAAGCGGCATGTTTCACGTCGCCTACCCCCCTAGTCGACTTTGATCATGCAGGGGATTGTGAAGGAAGGCGCACTTCCCCGAGTATGTTTGACATGATTACGCCTCATGTGTATTGCCACCGAGCATGTAGATGCATGCGAGGGGGTTCCTGGGGACATGTAGAAAAGTTTTTTGTATTTCATGTCATGACCACATGTCAAATGTGGACATGACACATGTGTTGTGTATCGTGACAGCATGGGAAATGTGGGCATGACAAAAGTTCTACCAATTGGTCCATTGCATGTCAATTTTTTAGATTAGCATTATATTTGATAGTGCATAGATAGCCAAGAAGGTCTTGAGCTCTACAAAGCATGCTTCAGATGAGAGATAGAATGCAAACCAACATGTAGACTGTAAAGGTGTTAACCATGGTCTAGTGAATGCTCTGCAAATTTGTGTTGTATCCTCAAAATGCCATGGCAAGTAATGTAGAATGAGATTTGCAAATAGTTCAAAAGTAGAATAGAGATTTTCATTGCTGAAGAGATCCCTATGGTAGAAAGATCCAACAATGATGTGAGAAGGAGCTATATGACAATTGATACCAGGAACTATGGGTTGAGCTTCCTAAGTAGATTTTTTACTTGATGTTTAAATGGCTCAGACAACACTAGAATGAACACCAAAGATAATTTTCCTAGACACCAAAATTGATTTCCCTTATGAAGTATGCCAATCTAATATGGACACATGCAATTAACACCTTTATTGTAATATTCCCTTTTAATAATTTCTAAAAAGGATCTTTTTTTGTTCTACTGAATTGCAATATTTATTTAAATAATACTAAATATCAAATTATATTTGCAACTAATAAAATATTACAAATTACAAATAAGGTACAATAGGTACCTTCTTATACAAAATTCAATAGTTGTCCAACAAGATTTTTATATTTTTTTAAACAATAATAAAAAACACACAAAAAAAAATTGAATTTTGGATTTGAAATAGTCTTATTGCATGCAGACCTATATGGTCGGTTGAAGCTATTGTAATCTTTTAAAAAACTGAAAACACTTCACAAACTACCTATTTGAAATGGTACCCACATACATGTATGACCTACCAAATTATCCTTCAAAGCTATGATTCCTTAAATTTTCTTCATGTGCCTCCTTTAATACATAGTATAGCTGCTATGATTAGGATGGCTAGTATCTAGAAGTTGTATGACCCAAATTTATTAAATTTCAATCAGGTACGATCTACATAGGAATTGGTACAACTAGCTTTAAAGGCGCCCCAAAAATATTACGAAGTAATCACCATTTGATTCTAGAATATATCAATTGAAATTTGACTACCAGAGACATTACCAATAAATAAAACCTTCAACATAATTACAAACTTCCAAACTAAAACTGACAAATTCTTCAATCTCGACACAATATGATTTATGGATGAAATCACTAGAATTGAATCAAAGGGGTTTCAACCTCTAATCCTCTAGAAACCATGAGGGTTTTCATCTGCTGGTAAAAGCTAAACAAAAATGCTCAAACTCTACAAAAGGGGGGTTTTTGATAATAAAATGTTATAAACTACTATGAGGAATTTCCTTTATAAATCTTTTTTTTTCTACTTTTCCTTTTTCCCTAAAAATCTCCTTCTTACAAGATCTTGTATTATCTCTTTAAAGATCTCTTAATATCTCATTGACATGATTTTTAAATTAATAAAGAAAATAATAATAATACTTAAGTTATCCCCTTTTAATATTTGAGAATAAAATATAAGGATAAACATAAAACATTATTATTAAAACTATTTCCAATTCAACACCTTTAGCCCACAAGAATAATTAATAGGTCATGGTTCCATCCCATTAACTTAAATTAGAAATGGGGACATGAAAATCTACCCTTCCCAAAATTTCTTGTCCTCATGAAATTTCAGATTGGGATGTTCAAGTATCTTCACATTCTCCCATGTAGAATCTTTGTGGGGAATATTTTGCTAACATATAAGATATTCTGTGATAGTTATGTTTCTTAAATTTTTATATGGTATCAATAATAGCTTATGGAACCAAGATCAGTTTGCCTTCATCATCTAGAGGAGGCAACTCTATTGAAGGAATAATCTACTTCCCAAGTGCTCTCTTGAAGCACAAGACATGAAAAACATTGTGTATCCTACTTTGATCTGGTAGCTCTAGTTCACAATCCACTTCTCTAACTCTTTTTGAGATCCTATATGGTCCATAGAAGTGAGGTTTTAGCTTCTCTACTCCACTTCTATTGGGAGAAGATTGTCTGTATGGTTATAACCTCAAGAAAACTAAGTCTCTGACCTCAAAAGATCTATCAATATGGTGCTAATCAAGATACATTTTCTGTTGATTTTGAGCTCTTTAGATATTCTCCTTAAGCGACTCCAAGATTTCTTGGTTTTGTTTAGCCATGTCTTTAGCCCATGGTACTCTACTATCAATCAAGACTAAATCAACAAAAGGTAAGGGGCCATAACTATATAAAGCCATGAATGGAGTCATTCCAATAGACATATGATATGAGATATTGTAGCAATACTCCTCCAAATAGAGCCATTTGATCCAAGAATATTGTTGTCATGCTACATAATTTCTCAAATAACCTTCTACCCACTTGTTTACAATTTCTGTTTAGCCACCTATTTGTGGTTGGTAACTCATACTAGGACTTAACTCTAATCCTACCAAGCAGAAAAGCTCCTACCAAAAGACACTAAGGAACCATCTATCCCTATCACTCACTATATTTTTGGGCAACTCATAAAGTCTAATAATTTATTTTGAAAAATAATTCAACTACCTATGGTGCCTTATATTCTGTAGTTATTACGAAGAGATGTGAAAATTTAGTGAGTCTATCTACTACAACGAATATGCAATCCTTACCATGAGTTTTTGAAAGACTTTTAATGAAGTCCATATAAATGCTCTCCAATTTTTGATTGGGTATTGGAAGGGATTGTAGTAGACCAGCTAGAAGTTCCTATTTTGTTTTATTTTGTTGATAGGTAACAAACTCCCTGACATGCTTAAGGACATCTCCCTTGAGTCCTTTCCAAGAAAACTTTTTTGATTTGTTTCTAGGTTTTGAAGTACCCTAGATGACTAGCCAAGGGTGTGTCATGTACTGCTCTCAGAATTTTGTTCTTTAGCTTAGACTCTAGGATTAGATACACTCTATCCTTATAAAGGATAAGATCATTTTCTACTTTGTATCTGCATCATAAATTTTCCCTTCAAGAATTTAGTTAGAAAATGTGGTTTTTTGCATACTCTACTATTATAACAACTTCCCAATCAGCAAAGATTTCAGACATAGAGTTTAAATTTGCATTCTAGACAAAGTGTCAACAACAATATTAGTCTTGCCTATTACATACTCTATATCAAAGTCATATGCCTGAATTTTACTCACCCATTTCCACTGTCTATCATTCAAGTCTTTTTGGTTGAGAAAGAATTTAAGACTATTATGGTTAGTTTTAACCATAAACTTACCCCATACTAAATATTGTTGGAATTTGGCCAAGGCATGCATAATGGCCAACATTTATTTATCATAAATGGAAAATTTTTTTTTTTTCATTTCTCTAATTTTCTGACTTTCAAAAGCAATAGGATGTCCATTCTACATTAAAACAACTCCAATTCCTTCCCATAAAGCATCACATTCAAGAATAAAAGGAAGTGAATAGCTAACACTAGACATGAACTCATAATCACCTTGAGTTTATCAAAAGCTCTTTGTGCAGATTATGACCAAGAGAAGGCTACTTTCTTTGTCAATTCAGTCAAAGGTACTACAAGCTATGAAATTCTTTTGATAAATTTCTCATAATAAATACAAAGACTAAGGAATCCTCTTAATTGAGTAAAGGTTCTAGGTGGTGGCCAATTTTTTATTGCTTTTATTTTCTATTGGTCCACTTGGACACCTTTGGCACTAATATGTCCCAAGTATAAAATCTCAGTCATTCCAAATTCACATTTGGATTCTTTTGCATAGAATGATTATTGTTCTAAAATGCTAAGAACCTTATCCAAATGTTACATATGGTCTTCCCATGTCTTACTATATACCAAGATATTGTCAAAGAAGACTAAGATAAATTTTCTCAATTGTGCATGGAATATGTTATTCATGCAAGATTGGAAAGTTGCTAGAGTATTTGTCAAGCCAAAGGACATGACCAAAACACTCATAATGCCCATAGTGACTTCTGAAAGTTGTCTTATGAACATCTGCATCTCTCATTTTAATCTAATGGTATCCTGTTCTAAGGTCAATCTTAGAAAATACACTACTCCATGAAAATAATGATTTTTTATAGTCTTTTGATTAAGGGACATGTAGTCAATGCACATCCTCATTGTGTCATCTTTATTTTTAACCAAGACTATAGAAGAGGCAAAAGGACTAGAGCTTGGTCTAATATGACTCATATCTAAAAGCTCTTTGATTGTCTTATCTATCTCAACCTTATGTAACCTAGGATGATGATAAGGTGTGGTAATAACAAGTTTGGAACCTATTTCCAACTCCACTATATGCTAAAATCCTCTATCTAGTGGTAGTCCTAGAAGTATATCATTAAACACCATGTTGTGTTTATTCAAAATGGATTGTATGTCTACATGATAGGACTTCTACATGGTGGATGAAGCTAAAGTAGTTATCAAACAACGTGTTGCCCAAGCCACTTGACTTCTATGAAATGACCTTCCCATTTTCTTAGCTAAAACAATTCTAGGAATCCAATTGGAAATTACATGGAGTACTACATCCTTACCAACTAATTTGAATTTTAATTCCATGGTTTGTCAATTCTCTAAAAATTTCCCAAGGGAATGTATCCATTGCTCTCTTAAAACCATATCGGTCTCACCCAAACCAACTACATAAAAATCATCACATTATTTGTGACTTCCCATTGTAATATCTAACTACTGGATTATCTGTGTACAAGGAATTGTGAAACCATCTGCCACTACAACATTAAATCCATCAAAGGATTCTATTTCCAAACCTCTTCTGGTAACCAATCTTTCATCTATAAAATTGAGTTGCCCCACTATCCACTAACACAATAAGTTTTTGCCCATACAAAATTCCATACACTCTAAAAGGATGGTATCTGGGAGCACCTGAAAGTGTGGCAAGGGTGCCTCCTGAAGTTTCATCCTTCTCATTCCTCTTAGTCATTAGTTCCTCTCATTCAACTTCCACATCCTACTCCTCTACATCAATCTCATCATCAAAGATTATCTCTATATAGTGTACTTGTCCTCAACCTAAACATCGATGTCCAGGTTCCCAAGGCACTTTGCAAGAGAAACATAGTTTTTTCTTTGAAGTTCATTTCTTGTTTCATCATCTTTCCTTGCTATGGGTGTTGTATTTTGTGAAGAAGCTACACCTTTCTGAAATGGTTTCCTCTATTGTACTACCAGTGGTGCTTTTGGAACAGATTTATTTTTGGTACTAAAGCTTCCAATGTGAATGAAGTTTTTTTATAGCTTCCTATAGTGATGGTGGATTGAAAGCATTTATCTAACCTCTAAGAGGTTTAGATAAACCTTCCATAAATAGAAAGGTGACTCTCCTCTCTGATATATCTGGGAACATCATAGATAGTCTTTGGAACTCAGTCACATAATTGTTAACAATAGTAGATTGCTTTAACCAAGCCAATTCCCTGAAATGTGTTTCTAGATCTTGTCTATCAAATATTTCAATGAGTTTGATTGAATTCTTCATAAGCTCCAATAAGATTGTGACTTTGGGTAGTTAACCCATGGTACCACCATTTGTGTGCTATACCTTCTAGATGAAGTGTAGCAAATTTAATAGTATCTTCCTCATACATTGGATTTAGTGATAAGCAAGTATCCAATTTTTGGATCCAAGCACAAGTGTGCATTTGCATGAGCCATGAAACAACAGAATGATCAACTTAATCTATCTATTCTACAATTCTCGACATGGTTGATTTGTATTCTGTCTTTTATCAATTTTTTAGTCACCTTTGATCTTCAATATACAAAAATTGGCAAGTGACATCTCTGCATGAAAATCTAGACCAAGAGACCTATACTCACAAAAATATGCTACAAAGCTTTTACCTTCAAGTACCGGTTCTTCTTCCTTTGGTTGTTCTTCAATCATCGAGAATGTAGGCTAGGAAGTCCTAGATGTAGATCCAACCATGGTTCTGATGGTTCTATTATTTATTGTTACACTTCCTTCACCTACAGGATTTGTTTCTTGCCAAGGCATAGTCAAATTATGCATTGTTTATAACAATTGTACCATAAGATTCATCATTCATTGTTGCCCTTGGATTATGTTGACAATTGCATCATAATGAATCTTAGCCTTTTCCTTATTTGTTGGAATCCTTTCTCATCTTTCTCTTCTATCACCCATTTCTAATTCTTCAATCTCAGATTTTGTATCTTGATTTTGTAACCTTCTCTAATAAGTTATGTACTTTCTATCACTGGGTTGTATTAATTTGTAATTTCAAACCCTCAAGTTGGTAAGAAGACAACTCTAATACCATTGTAATATCCCCTTTTCATAATTTCCAAAAAAAAATGATTTTTTTGTTCTACTGACTTACAATATTTAATTAAATAAACACTAAATATCAAATTGTATGTGTAGCAAATAAAATATTGGAAATTACAATTATGATACAATAGGTACCTTCTTATACAAAATTCAATAATTGTCCAATGATATTTTTTATTTATTTTAAATAATAATAAAAATCACAGACAAAAAAACTTGAATTTTGGATCTAAAATAGTACTACTCATGTAGACCTATATGGTCTCTTGAAATTGTTACAAACCTTTAAAATTTTGAAAACACTTCACGAACTACCTATTTGAAATGGTATGATAGACCCACATACATGTACAACCTACCAAATTATCCTTCAAAGTTGTGATTCCTTAAATTTTCTTCATCCACCTCCTTTAATACATAGTATAGCTACTATGATTTGGGCGGCTAGTATCTAGAAGCTATACGACCCAAATTTATTAAGTTTCAATCACTTTGAATAGTATGGCTTGCCTAGGAATTGGTACGACCAGCTTCAAAGACCCCAAAAATATTACAAAGTAATCACCATTTGACTTTGGAATATATCAATTGAAATTTTCACTACTGGAGACACTACCAATAAATAAAAACTTCAACTACAAACTTCCAAATTAAAACTTACAAATTCTTCAATCTTAGCATAATATGATTTAAGGATGAAATCACCAGAATTGAATCGAAGGGGTTTCATCCTCTAATCCTCTAGAAACCATGAGGTTTTTCATTCTTTGGTAAAAGTTGAACAAAAATGCTCAAACTCTACAAAAGGGAGGTTTTTGATAATAAAATAACATAAACTACTATGAGGAATTTCCTTTATAAATCTTTTTTTCTCCAAAAATTCCCTTTTTATAAGATCTTTTATTATCTCTTTAAAGATCTCTTAATATCTCATCAATATGATCTTTTAATTAATAAATAATAATAATATTTAAGTTATCCCCTTTCAATATTTGAGAATAAAATATAAGAATAAACTTAAAACATTATTATGAAAACTATTTCTCATTAAACACCTTTAGCCTATGGGAAATAATTAATAGGCCATGGTTTCATCCCATTAACTTAAATAGAAAAATGGGGACATGGCATTTATCAAAAGCACGATTGGTTTGAACATTCTTCAATTTGTTGTCACCACTTATATGTCCACCAAAGAAGCTCTCCATAAATTCCTAACCATCTAATGCAAGTTCTTAAAGCAAATCACTCTATGGGTAAAAATGATGCTAATGGAGAAGTGTGTGGAAACATTCACCATGGAGTAGTCACCTTCCATGCAAAAGGGGCATGTGGATGAGGTAGTAGTCAATTCATGAGAACAAGTGGAAAACATAATTTAGACCAGTAGTGTTAATGTTGAGTGCATAGAGTGCAAGGATAGATAGGTCAACCTACTCCAACATCGGAGGTAGGTCGACCTACCCAAACACACTACACACAAAGGGGGTGACACAATAATGGAGGTATTGATAATGTAGATCACATGAAGGTGTCAATGTTAGAGGGATTGATTGAGTGTGTTTGGCTAAAGATTAGAAACCTACTAGATGGAACACATGTCAATGAATTAGAGGTAATTATTGAAGAGGTGGAATATATGTTCTTCTATGGTGACAAATCATGTTGCAACCCAAGGTCACTATCTTGCATGGATTTTAGAAGGGGTAAACCTTCATTAAATGATAGTGACAAAAACTAGATGCAACAAACTGTCACATGCACCTTGCACCAACGAGCTAGAAGAAACACTGAAGAAGAAGATGTATCTTCATATAGTAATATTTTAAATAGAATTCTTGTTGATTTTAAAGAGTTTTCTCATCCCACAAGTTCACACATAGATCGAAGGCATTGCATGGTGCCAATAATGGGATTTGCTAACCATTGATTTCCTTGATAATTTGAACTTGTTAAGTTTGATGTTCTTGTTGATGGTTGTTTTGGCACATCAACTCAAGTAGAATGAAGATCCCTCTACTTCTCCTAAAAAGGTAACCAACTTGAAAGATTAATCGCCTCCAAGGTCTTTGTCTATTGGGTCATAGCAATGTTGGAGCAGCTAAGTGGTCTATGTAAGTGTTTTTTCAAGGGGAATGTGCTGGTAAAACAAGCCTGGACCAAATGTATGAAGTCTCTGAATAGAGAAGTGTGATCTTTAGGCTCACAGTTTCTAGATCTAATCCTAAACTAATCTAACTATATCAAAAAGTATAAAAGGAAGTTAGGGTTAGAAGAAAGAAAGCAAAATAAAAATGGGCAGCCTCTGTATCTTATTCCATTGTACTTAATGAATTTGATGAGAGTTAAAATAACCTAAAATGAAATGACAATCTTTCACACAAACATGAACATATCAGATGCAAAAGTCTAAGGAGTTTTGAGAAATTGGAATGAAAAGTATGAAAACACCATATTACATGCACAATAATCAAACTTTATTCCTCAATCCCATGTAAAGATATAACAATTAAGCTTTGACCTCGCCAAGATACACCAAATACAAATGAAAACTCAAACACATTACCACCAAATGGCAACAACATATAAAAGACTGGGTATTTTCTATTGATTAGCACCAAAATTGGTAAATTACATGCAACAGTAGGATTCCCACATTGTAGATGTGTTACAAGCCGCCCTTACGTGCCTTGTCGAAATTACAAAATTGCGGCCTTGTAGCAAAATCTCTATAATCCCCCCTAAAACCAAATGACACTCCTTTTATAGAGGTGATGTTTCGTTACATTCATAACTAGGTCAGCCTAATAGGACAAGAACTATTTTTAAGTTACATGTTTGCTTCAAATTTTCAAAATTAGGTTAGCCTCATACCTACACTTAGGTCACCAACATTACAAAATTTACAAGTTATCAAATGTGTTGTCGTCATAGGAGCTATATCAACATCAATTCATTTTTGAATTGAGTTATTACATCTTTGAAAGAATAAAGAATGAAATAATTTGAAATGAATGGAAAGGATATCAAGCCTCTCTAGGAAAATGGTTGTGGAAATTGACGGTGACCTCATTTATGTCATTACAATTTGGTCCCCAATGGTACTTCATCTTCATCCTCTGGGAGAAAGTTGATTGCTTGATCTTGCCATGCAACTCTGTGAACTCAGTCAACTATCCTTGGAAGTCTTTGAATGCATCTTTTAATCTCATCAATTCATCGATACCATGTCCAATGAGTTGTTGATGAAGGAAGTCTGTGAACTCCTTTACCATTTTGGCTACATGAAGGAAAATGGTGGACTTGTCCTTGAAGGTGCAAAGGATAGCCTCAATGAGTTTCTTAATCTTTCCCATACCTCCATCTGTTGCATCCCTTCTAGTTTTGAATTTGTCTTTGCACTTTTGCATCACCTTGACCCTCAACTTGCCTACCTGCAGCCACTCAATTACCAGCCCTTGATCATCCTTATCAAAGATGCCCAGTTGAGAAAGTTCACTTGAAGGCATTGCCTTCATTCTCTACAAAACTGGGAGGTATTCCTCCCATACTAGCAACTCCTTATCAATAGAAGCTTCCAATTCTTGTAATTTTTCTACCTCATCACTGATATTGTGATAGGCTCTCATTGCCTCCTTATTTACCCTACTGTACAGAGCCTCTAATAAATCTTTCTATGCAGTGCCAGCAAGGAGGATTCCTTAAGGATCTGTAGGATGACTATCCTTATGCAGGGCTTCCATAATGGCCGTGCAGGGGTACTTGAATCAATAGGACCAACCAGATGTGTGATGTAGGCAATGAGTTGTCATACCTCCTTCAATTCTTTTGTTACTTCATCCTTCCTCATCCTTTCCAAGATGGTAGACACAACTCCTTGCAACGTCTTCTTTTCTTCTTCTCTTGTCTAGCAGCCGAGGTTGATCTGTTGTATGTTATAGTCTATAGGGGCCATTAAGGATTCTTCCTTATCTACCAATGGGGTGGCCACCTAATCTATCCTTGCTCCCTATGCATCATTGATTATAGTGGAGAGTGTTCTAGTTATTTTAGGCTTTGTTTGAACCTTGAACACTTCCACCACTATTGAGAAGTCTTCTTCTTTAGTGTAGCTTCTCTTTCTATTCTCAACAATGTGGTTCAACCACATTAGAAGCCCTGATCTTGCAATTGTTGCGCTTGTAGGAGGAGATGAAGCTCTTGTCTTCCTCGGAGTGGAGTTAGGTGATGGATGAGGAGAAGAGTGAGGAGAGGGAGTCAACACCATAGTATGCATTGACTCTTGTGATCCCTTAGCATGCTTGGGAGGTGAGGAAGGGATCTTGCATGAATTGGTCTAGATTCTCAACATTTGCCTTAAGGGCAAGGGGACCTTCAATTATGTCTTCTCCTCCCAACTGCTTATCATCATCTCCTAGTGGTTTTTCTGGTTTAGAAATAGGGGGAGATGATGGGATCTTTGCTTGAGGAGGAAGGGGAGGAACAGGTGAAGAAACAGGTAGTTGAGAAAATGGAGTGGGTTAAGGAAGGGATGAAGAGAATGGTTGGGAAACTTGTGGAGATGGATGAGTGGTAGCTTGGACGGATGGTGATGAAGAGAGAGATGGAGTTGTGGTTTGGGATGGTGGTTGATGATCTTGTATAGACAGTGGTTGTGTAATAACTTGGGTAGATGATGTGGGAGACTATGTGGATGTTTGTGGAGGTAGTGAGTAAGGAGGTGTATGTGCGGGAGAAGTGATGATAGCTTGCATAAGTGGAGAAGGCAGAGAGTGAGCAGGCAAAGCTACAATGGTCACTCCTGCAAAGGCAAGCTAGTCCAGGAATTGTGTCATTGTGGGAGAAGATGCTAGGGATGCTTCCTCTAGCTCAGGATGATCTGGGCTTTGAGCAGTAGGAGGAGGTCAGACATCCTTCCTCTTCCTCCTAATCAAAGGTACCTCATCCTCCTCATCTTTGTTGGATTGAACATCCACTACTTTAGCCTTGTCTTTCTCCTTTGTAGTAGTGGCCACTCTGGTTTCTCTCTGCTCTTGTCCCATTGCTTCTACGATAGCTTTTACCTTGGGTGGGTCTGAGGGACTCCTATCCTTCTTCTACTCCTTTGACTCCTTGGGAGATGGGTAAGGGTCAATCATTGCATATGGCTTCTTCAACCATTCTAGAGTTCTATCGATCAACCCTTTTGCCCTATTATCAATGGAGGAGTCCTCCACTATAGTCCAATCAATGTCATCCATGGGCTCATTGAATACTTTATTCCTATTGTAGGAGTGATCCAGGACCCTACCATGCTCCTTAAATCCTTTGGGGATCCTCCCCACATTGCAAGCCTTGACCATGTGCAAGGTAAATTTGAAATAGTCCCTCTTTTAGAATTCATGATCATCAAGGCAATATGCCAAATGATCTTCTAGTGTTGGCACATGCTTATAATAGGCTCCTATTAATGGGTTGACCTTGCCAATTGGGTTGTACCTATTCCATATGTGGCCATATAGGTCCAGAGATAGGGGATCCATTTCTACCTCTGCAGTCTTGGCATTTATCATGTTAAGGTAGGAGTACTTCCCTACCTTGATTGAAAACTAGAAGCTTGATTTGTGCTTTCCAGCCACCAACTTATATACCTCTGACAACTATCTGCAAATCTCTAACAAAATTATCCTATCACTAGGATACCCTGGTAGTTTATATGGGGCTTTATGGAATCCAGCCTCCCTGATGTATGTGAATGTCTTAAACTAGATATACCAGTTGTCCCAATTTACTAATTCACCAGTCGCTTCCACAAACAGTCTCTTTGCATAGTCATTCTCCAGTCCCCTAATGACTGCATAGACAAATGCATCATTGACTAAACAATAATTTTTCCAGCTCTTCTTGAGCTCAAGTTGAAGAAAGTTATTATATACCAAGGTTCCTCCCAATTGGAGAGAACCAGCCTGCTTCAAACCTGGAAAACTAGCTTGGTAGGCTAGGAGATATACTAGATATGATGTCATATACAATTGATTGTTGTCAAGTACATCCACAAGCTGATCATGAAGATTATCATTAAGGATGGTGCCCCAGTCAATCTTCTTTCCTTCTACAATCTTTGCACAAAACTAGCACATCCATGGGTGCCATTCCTTGGCAGTAGCTAGCCCAAAAACCTTGTTCATGAGTGTGATTGCATATTTTCCATCTTCTTTAAATTCACTCCTATGTTGTACCTTTGTCATCCTCAAGGGGTTCTTCCTTTGTGTGATGAGAAGATGTTGATTGATATAGTCAGTCGTTGTTTTAGGCATCTTCTCATACCAATCCAAAGCAGTCTTCATGGTGACTTTATCATACTTAGCGTAAGTGGAAAGCCCAAAGACTCTCATGTCTACACTTATGTCTAGTACCACTTGCCGAGTTGGACCAAGCACTTTCCTCTGCCTCTGGTCATAATTTTGGGTACAAGTAAGGACCAACTCCAAAGACTATAGGGATACAAGAAATGCAGTAGCTTGAACCAATCCAGAGCTTGCCATGCACTGCGCTTGATAAGTTTGCCTCCTTCCTTGTTGACTCTTTGTAGGAACTCCTAGATATCAACATGTCCAAGATCTGTGTCTCCAATCTTTAGGTAAGGAGAGAACATCTTAGATGGGGGATGATACCCCTTGAAATCGTATTTCATTTCTTTTACTGGAGGATCCTTCTACATTTCTGCAATGAGCACTGAAACTGACCATTAGAAATCATACATAACTCAAAATATGTTTATCGGCTTAATCAATGTTATCATATATTCCTTTAAAAGATACTAACTTTGAAGTGCATAAAGGAATAAACAAGAAAAATGTGAGGATTAGCATTAATCTAATATAAAGCATCAGGAAACCCAGGGGTTTGATACCTACCTTAAGGGTAGTATTGTGAGACACCATCGGGCATCAAGGCTCAGGAAGACCCTATAATCCATGCCAAAAGCACCCAAGGATTAAAGGGTAGAGGATGTAAAGTTTGTCGGGGATCAGAGGTTGGAGACACCACTAAATCCATGCCAAAAGTGCAAGCGAAACTCCACAATCCTAACCCACCAATCCTGAAAGCTTAATTAGTTGATGTGTCGGGGATTGAGGATCAGGGATACCTTCCAACTCATGCCCCAAAAACAAAGATAAATGACCAAACCTGACACCGCGATCCCAAAAGACTTGGTTCATTGTATTGTCGAGGATCAGGGATAAGGACGAACTCGAAACACACATTTAAAAGGCAAGAGAAAACAATCAAGCTCGACACCGCGATCTTAAGTGTCTTACTACATTATATCATTAGGGAGCGGGAGTTGGGGAGACTTCCAAACTCATGCACAAAAGGTAAGTCAAAGTAAACCAACCCAACACCACAATCCCGAAGAACTTAAAACACTATAATATTGGGGATCAGGGATCGGAGCCAAACCATGCCACATACCAAAAAGAAAATGAAAGCGTAAAAAACTTTAGAGCCCCAAAAAAGCATGACATCATTACAAACAACCTCGAAAGGTGCAAAAAGGGCAAAAATGGATTCAAATGGTCAGAAAACTAAGAAAACAAAAACATGAAAGGGGGAAAACACAAATACAGAAATTGAAAACCCTAAAATGATTAAAACACGAGGAAAGGACACAAACAACAAAATGCACAACACAAACAAAGAAAAAGGCAAATGAATTAAATGCACAAACAAGCACGTCATTAAAATGCAGATAAGTTCAATGAAACCCTACCTAGAAACGGACGAGTCAAAAGGAAGTCGAAAACCACACAACAATCACACGAAAGCAACAAATCACAAACTCAACCCTCAAATGCATCGGTAGCTTCAATCTCACGCCACAATTTTTGAAACAACATCAAATTAGCAAAGATATGAGGGTAACAAATGCAAAATGCAAAGTAAAAATGAAAAGGGATCAAACAACAATAAAACCCCCCTTGCACGTGCGTGGGAAAACTACAATAAATGTAGGGCCGAGGGTAAATCAGAGTTAGGGCGAGAAAACATCGGAGATGCTTTCACTATCATGTCAAGATGACAAACTCTGATTGTTTGACAAGGGTGATGTACAAGACCGACACTAATGTCCTCGAACATTAGGATGTCAAGGATGCTTTCACTATCATGCCAAGATGACAAACCCTGACAGGTTGATAATTCAACCACGCAAATGTACAAAGGGAAACCATCATGTTTGCGGGGATGATTATATTGTCACGATGAAATGACAAACTGTAATACTCGGACAAAGTAGTCAACAAGGAAAACTAAGTAAAAGCATCAAAACCAAAATATCAAAACACCTAAGAGCAAAAAAGGGGTGAAATCTAAACCAAAACACCAAAACAAAGATCAAAATATACAAAAGCAAAAAGGAAAATTCTAAGGCATCAAAACAAAATCAAAAGCACACTACAGGGAAAGGGAGAAAAAGCAAAGAAAAGGAGGGGGGTCCTCAGTTTGCCAAAATGGGGTGTGTGTGTGAAGCACATGTCCCATAGTAAATAATAAACTTTGAGTAGTATACAAACATGTGGATGAAGTCTAGATTTGTGTGGAATCTCCACGGGGTGTCTCATGTGCTTAATTGAACATCATGGTTCTTTGAAAGATTCTCACTAGTGCCTATAAGTGCCACGTCATCTTGGGAGTTGGTTTCTTGTTGCAAACCACTATTCTATTGCAAGTATGCATACAAATGGTCCAATTAAGGAGAACTATTGTGAATGAAGGATTCTAGGTTATTTCTACTTAGTATAAAAGCGATTTTGTCCTTGGATTATTGATCGTTTGCCAAATTTGTGTATCTAAGTATTTGTTTCATACTCTTTGGCGACAATATAAAAGTCTAGGTTAAGAAATTATGTAAATGTCCGCGTGTAAATCTCCATGAAGGATTATTAAGAGGGAAACCACTTTGTAGGGATAAGTTATCCATAGGTATCATTTTATTTTTGGGAGTAGCAATTGTAGTGCTTCTAGGGTCACACTCTGGATCTCTCATTTATCTATGATTAGTTTCTAATGATAGGTGTGGGCTTCTTGGCAAAGAAATGCCTAATCAGTGGATTTACATGTGATTTTCAAGATATACATAAGGGATATGGTGGAGCATTCACAAATCTTTAAGTATTTTGTCTATGTATGATGTTGTCTATTCATTGAATGTATCTAGGATGAATTTGCAACTAGACTAATTGGGTTCTTGGATGAATTTTGGTTTACTTTTTGAAATGTATGTCCAATCTGTGCATACTTTGTTAACCTTTGGTTGTCTCCAATGGAATAGGCATTGATTATGAAGGTATCTAATCGAATTTAAATTCCTTGAAATCTTGGTAGTTTGTAGAATAGTTTATGATTCTTAGTTAGTTACATCAGTCATTGGCAAGTTACAATTGATCTACATCTTTGGGAAAATTTATTAATTTAATATTTATTGTTTGACCATGTTTAAACTAGGTTATTTCATCTACTTTTTAGAGATCCTAGGTATAATACAAACCTAATATGTTAGCACGAGGGGTAATTAGTGACAAATAATTAGGTTATCCTTGTGCACAAGATGTAGCTAAGTTGTGTGACCTTGTTTCTTTCATTTCTATTTAATTGTCCCTATAGGATCTTTAGGAATACCCTCCCTAGTTAGTAGAACCAAAAGTGTAGATGGGAAACCCACTCCTATTAATTGGCTCAATTTTGTCTATGATTTGATAATGAATTTCACTTGAGTTTTTAGTTTGGCATGTCCCTAAGAGTTGGTCCTCAAATGATTCTTCTAGAATTATAGAGTTCAATTTGGAGCACCACCACTCTTCACATTCATGCTTACATTTAATTTGTGACCTTGTCTATTCCTAGTGATCACATGATCTAACCACTTCATTCTCCTACAAATCCTAGGTAAGTCGAGGTATGTTCCTCAAACTCTCAATAGATAGGGACATCCCTTTGCAAGAAATGATGCCACCCCACTCTAGGACAAGATGTCTCACAATAGGACAATATTGAAAGACCTAAATTTGTTGTGATGCCAAATTTGTGGTTAATGACTCATAGAACTAATATCATAAATTTGTTCCTTACCCATTGTTAGGCTGGTTCAAATGCCCTCTCTCTTTAGTTAGGATAGTTCATTTGCTCTCTATCTCACTTCTCAACTTTGATATGTGATGATCTTGCCTCAATCTTTCTACAAGTACATCCTTCCTTGTTCATTATATCCCTTTCTAACTTCTAGAAATAGTAAAACTACAATATGGGTTGCAAACCTACCATGATCGTTATGCAATCGCCACAACAATTGTACAACCATAATGGTGATCTTGTCACATCATATATAGCATATTTTAACATCTTTTTGGGCATCATTAAATGGTCAAAATGGAAGATGAAAGTGACTTTAGCACTTTGTTCTTGTCAACCAACCCTTTCAATTTCACCTAACAAGCTCAAGTGCCTATTTTAATGTGTAAACATTAGAGGTTCTAAGGAATCAATAAAATCATAAGCACAATCCATTATCCATTAAATTGCAATATATAGCCTTAATGGTGTTGTTTTTTTACATTTTTAGTTTGAAGGTTTACACATTAGAACAAAGCTTTGGAGCATGGAATTCTTGTTTTTGAGACTCTCATGAAGGATAAACAAGACAACCCTCCCAAAGGCAATCATTTCTTAGGACATCATACACCATGTATCTTGTTTCCCTTAGTTTTTCATTAAATCATTGATAGCTTAGGGTATTATTTAACTTTCAATTGGGAATTTGTTATCAATTAGCATACTAGCTTAGTTTTGCTTTGTTTTCACTTTCCATACTACTAGTGATATTTTTCTTTATTGGTGTTACAAGGTTCCTAAATGCCCTCTCTGTAGCAGTTGTCTCAACTTGTTTACAACCTCTAGACACTTTATCAATATTTTTTAGCTCTATTTTTATAATTCCTATTTGTCCTTTGTGGGTTGATGGGATCATAGGAGATTCAAGAATCCCTCTTAGATGGTGGTTGTTGCAAATGTTGTCATCGATGTCAAGAAGGAATTCGTTGTCCAAGTTTGTTGTCATTGATGCCAAAGGTGTATGGGAGATTGTTGGCAAGTTTATTGTCATTAATGTTCGAGGTGATGTCAAAGGGAAATTGGCATCATGATTCATAGCGATGTAGTCAACTTTGGTTTGAGTAAAAATGGCATTGAGCATGACTGAAGATAGCATATTTTTTAAGGCACTGGACAAGTTTTCCTTACTATGATGATGACAACCAAAATCTAGATCATCTTAGAGACATATTGCTCCTTGTACACATGATGGAGTATGTCCAATGGATTTAAGTTACGTGGTGATACCTAGAGATGCAGAAGATGTGGTGTTAGTGATAGGAGGAAGCATAAATAAAAGGATGAACATGAAAGTTGATGCGAGGTGGTCTTGGAATTTGAAGTCAGTATGTGAGATCTCCAAACCAAGGAAATAGTGTAGAAATCCCAAGTCCTACATATCAAACTGTTGCGGAAGGAAATAATACATATCATCAAGATTATCCACACAAAGAACAAATAGAAGATCATCATGATGCCATTGAATGTCGATGGTAGGATTGGAGCAGCAGAAAGAGAATCTAGAAGAGAGAAGAAAGGAAATCAAAGTTCAAGTAAATTATGCACTAATAATGGGCCGACTTTTGAAGTAATAATGGTGGTCGACTAAAGAATATTAATGTTTAATAAAGAAGATCAGCCCTCATAAGAAATTGGAGATTTAAAGTATTGTTTAAATAAATTTAACATAAAGAGGAACACATGTCTTAAATAAGTCCCCCTCTTGAAAAAGTAATGTTTTAATCATTAATAAATCATTTATTAAAGAGGCTGCCTCTCTTGGGAGAAGTCGTCTCCCTTGGAGAAATCACAACCCTTTGAAGAAGCATACGATGGGGTATAAAAGGAGAAAAAAATGTGATTTGAATAGAAAGCCTTACAATATTATTTCATTCGAATATTGAGCAGATGTAAGGCAGATAAAAGGCAGAATTATAGGAAGATAAAAGGCAGATTTATAGACAGATGTAAGGCAGATAAAAAGAAGATTCATAAGCAAGATTTGTAAGAGAACCTTATATGTGCTGCAGCATCTAAAATCAGATTTTATGAAAGCAATACAATAGAACTGTATTCAGCAGATCTCAAGGCAGAAATACATGTGAAAGCATTGCATTATTTGATATGAGATTTGTGGAGGAAAGTATTGCATCATCATCAAGTACATTTGTAAAGGAAAGCATTTGTATGATAACCGTTGGATCATCTACAAGCAGATTTTGTGAAGGCAATATCATCCATTGAAGAATTTGAAGGTTGGTAACTGTCAAAAGAAGAGATTGGCGTCTCTTGCTGAGTTGGTGCTCAATTGTGGGGATTGGTGTTTCCAGTGGCTTGGTGCCTACAAATAGAAGAGATTGGTGTCTCTTGCTAAGTTGGTGCTTAGTAGTGGGGGTCGGTGCCTCCAGTAGGTTGGTGCCTACGAAGTTTGTAAGAAACATTTATATATAAGCAATATTTTGCCGTAGTTTTCTCTCGTAAGGGTTTCCATGTAAATCTTGTGTTCTTCTTGTGTTGCATAATTGGTAGATCTTGTGTGATTGATATTGTTATGGTTGTTAAGTTTTGAAAAATTAAAAGATTGTATTATACTGATTCACCCCCTCCCGCCTCCCTGCCCCTCTCAGTATAATCGTGTACTCATCAGTGGTTATGCTAGAATTTTTTAGACTCCAATATCTAACCCTCTTTTTCATTCCAAGAAATTTTTTATTTGGTGTCAAGTTTTACCATCAATTGTGAGTAGCTGCATACATACCATTTGACAAAATCCTCCTTTCTAGTTTCTTTAAATTGTGTTGCTTCTCATGTGAACATGTTTCTTTCTCTTCATATTAAGCAACTTTAATTTATCTAGGATGTTTGAGTGCACATCTCTCTTTCTTCTCTCATAGTGTAGTTCCAAGTTTGTTTACTTACATTCTTGCTCTTGCATTGCTATTTCCTCTTAAATCAACCCTCCTATGACTTTCATACTTGTGTTCTATAGGTCAATCAACATTTCCAAAGATTTAATCATCATACTCATCTCAATGCTCATATTTTTCATCATCATCCCTCTCTTGTGTGTTTCACATGTTTTTACATCTTAAAAATATTGTCATAGTTTTACAACATAAACATCTCTAGTTTGTATGTGAAACCTATCATCTCTTGTCTTTATCTGTTTCCATTTGTTCTTCTTGTATGTACCAACCATATTTGATCATTTCAAAGTCATTTTAGTAACCTCATATCACTTTTGCACATATTTTTCAATCCTTGCATCCAATTGACAACCTTTGCAACAATTCTTGCTTTGTTGTCCCATTAATTTTTAATATTTTCAGCATGTTCCCACTCATTTCTAGCATATCCTCTATTACGATAAGTGTAAAGCATATCTTCTTTCTTCCTTTATCACACTCTAGTTCTCATTTAATGAGGTCCTTCCAAGCCAAACCAAGCCAAAAGGATCCTTGTGTTATGCAATCAAGCCTTGTGGCCAATAATCTAAATAGTATTGATCAACAACTTTAACAATTATCCACTTCATGCCCACATATCATATTTCCTCAACATTCATTAAAAGGATTCTAAATAGTTCTAGAAATTCCGAGCCTGTGAGCAAAGACATGCCTGATCCTTCTCATAGACAAAATCCTCGATGCCCAACATTGATGGCTTAACTATCTCAACCCATCTTTGGGAAATTAAGTATGTGACAATGAATCATGCAGTTTAATTTGCACACAAGTGCTTAATCAAGAATTACATAAAGCTGCTAATTCCCACCATTGATCTTAAGAGCCCAAAGAACAAAATTTACAGTAATTATTGATTTTGGAATCTCTAATAGCATGTGCTTTATTTTGATTTCTTGTAACCATATAGTTGATGATTGTTCCCGAAAGATCAAATGTCATAAGGTTTGTTGATTTTGTAGACACCCTAGAAATTTGAGAGATGTTGCAACCCATCTTGAGCCCACATGACAATTTGGATTTGATACCCACATGAATAATTACATTTTTTGTTCTGCTTCTGAGTAACTTATCCCTAATTTCTTGGTTATGAGATTCTTCTCCTATTTGGGTTAGGCCCTTCTTAGACAACCATTACAATAACACCTGCCTCATCTGGGATATGTTCTACAGTTGTAATTTGCTTACCTAAAGCCATTTTATGTTCTTAATTTGTCGGTAAAGGAATAGCTGATGTTGCCTCCATTTGTTCTCATTCTGTGCTCGATTAACCCAGGTTGGATATTTTGACCCCTTCCACCTTCAATGGTGTTGAATGGTTAGTTTTAGAGGCATCTTGGGCTGCTGCAAAGGAGTTGGATATTTATACCTTAGTCACGATCTTTGCATCCTTCACATTTTTTCTTTGTAGTTTTCTTCTTTTGTACGAGTTGGAATTCATCATTAGATTTTGTTTTTGTACCTAAATTTGCAATAGTGTTGCATGTCATGAAAAGTTGGATCCCTTACAACGAGTTCAAAAGATTAACATATGCATGAAATCCATGGCACTTAAATGGAATATTTCACTGTCCATTTATTGCTTCCAAGTAAATCTTTCACATTTTATAGTTATTGTTTCTAGTAAAGCCTTTGAAATATCCAAGTCAATAGGATCAAATGGTATAGGTCATCACCATAGGACATAAAAGAAGATACCCAATAAAAAGCCTCGTCATGGGACTATACTGATGAGATTGCATCATCTATTCAAATTTCAGATAGATCTAAATAGGTTCTACCAAATGCATATGGTATAACTTAACAATTGTTTAAACAAATAGATGAATGGGTGTACTGGAAATGACTCTCTCTTGGTAATTAAAATGATAGAACGGTTTGAGGTAGAAAAGTAGCAGGTGATAAGGAATCAAATGATGAGACAAATCAAAAACTGCACAAGAGCCTGAAGGAACATGCATGAGGCATCCAGATAGTTGCCCCAACAAATGAAGGAATATAGTAAAATATGCCTTTAAGATTGTGTTGTAATCTAGACAATTGACCATAATCAAGAAAAGTGTCTTAGAGTTACAAATACACTAAACAAAGTCAGTTAGAGTTTGCCCTTTAGTCTCTTTAGGCAAAAGCAAAACAGAGATTGCTCCTAAGAGAAGTACGAATTCAAACAAAAGAATGGCCAGCTTTTGCTGACAAACTTTAACTAGCCAAATGGCAATTAGAGGGCATAATACTCCACCCATTCTTGCAAATGAACTAGCAGTCCCTAAGCCTGTTGATCTTATGGATGTTGGGTATACCTGCACAAAAAGCAATACAAATCTACTAAATTACTAATGGTATAGCTGTTGTAATAAGATAATTTTAAGCAAAATTCTATACAATACAGCAAAGAAAAAACATAAATACTCTTATCTATTAAAACAAAACAGTATATCGAATCTAGTATGGAGGCATAGTTACTAGACACAAAACAGAAAACTATTAATAAGTAAAAGACTAAAAGCTGACTCAATACTCTAGAAAAACTAGGCTACAAATTCAACAAAATTAAATGCGATAGAACAATAGAAATTTCTCAAAACTAAATGGGAATTTTACATTCCTTATGAAATTAATCCCGTAAACCTCAAAATTAAAATATATATAAATCCATGACAACTTATAATTATATAGTCAAATCAAAATGTACATCAAAACTAAGTCAGACGTGAACTTCAAAATTATTTGTCATGTTAAAATGGTTGAAAATTTATTTGTAGAGTCCAAATTACACAGATTGTGAAAAGTAAGTACTCATATCTGATGTTGCCTTGTTTGTTTAGTTATGTACTCTAATATTGGATTAACTCGATCCAAAATGCTTTTTCCTTCCAGTTGTTCATTATGGAGCCAACAGTATAATATGAAATTATTCATTCTCTTTTATGTCAATGCGTTGTACTCTTGGAGTGTGTATGCTGAAAATTGCTGAAATACACTCCAACTACTCTCATATCCACAAGACTTGCATGTTTTTCTCAAAACTCTAGTACTTAGCTTATGGAGTCCAGAGTTTGGCCACCAAATCAGTCCCACTATACAGATGGAAGAAATGCGTAATGAAAAATTTCAAGAAAGAAAAATCATGATGAAATCAGATATATTCAAGATAAGAAAATGATTTTAAGAATCTAAAATCGTTGAAATTAGAAATGTACCTGATAATACAGTTTTCCTTGATCAAACTGTAGCAGCAAATCCAAAGAGGCGATTCTTATACCTTAGGCACTTTAGATGAAATTTTTCTCAGATGGTTAGTTCAATAAACAAGTGGAAGCACAAGTATAGACCTGTATTGACCTCTATATCCAAAAGTCTTAGTAAGTTAATAAAGCTACATGCACAGGTGTATGAAGTCAATGTCTCCACTTGGTATTGGTGTTTCCCATGAAGGTTTGTATACCATTCCCCCATATGGCTATAATGTATCAATACTCTTATTCATGGCATCATTAATATAATCCATTGGAGTTTATCATAAATTACCTACATCAATAGTTCTGAGGTTCTTCCCACCTGAGCAATCGTCCAAGTAAAAAAATATCCCCAACTTCATTGTCATTCACTTTTATTCCATAGCTTGATTGTGTCCAATCTTGACAAAAGCGTTCTCTTATATTTTCATTTTTTATCATAAATAGGCGGAATAGCCGACCAAAGAGTTTGCAAATATAGATAATATCTTGCATGCCAGTTTGAGAAACAGGACAATGAAGTCACTTCAAGAATCTTTGTCAAAAATGTTACAAACTTTGCAGGATAGGAAGTTGAATCAATTTACATGTCTGGTTAAACAGGACAGAATAGAAAAAGTTTGTATAAAGAGCACAATTTCCAAGGATCAGTTATTGGAGCAATTTTCTGTCAGCTATAAAGCTCTAGATTTATTTAGAGGAAGTTGACAAAAAGATCCTATTCAAAGGAGAAGGTTAGAAGAATAGTGTGACAGAGATGAATGCAAACCTCTTGCCTTTGATGAATATGGAAAGCAGTCAATTATCTAGAAATCTTCCACTACCTTTGAAGAGCACTTAGAAATATTCCAAGAAAACAGAAATAAAAGGAAAGGTAGAACCAAAATCCCTAGAAGCTGCTAAGGTGAAAGAGTCCAAGAAAGCATTCCTAAAGGAAGAAGGCCAATGCCTTGGAACAAATGTCATGCTAAGTCACCTCCTCCTAGCCAAGAGAAGAAGACATTCCCTACCACAAAAGAGGAGAGAAGAAATGAACTTCAAAGAAATAAATGTTGTTTTTCATACAAAGAAGCTTGGGAACCAAACCAGAGATTTCAGGGCAAAGGAAAGGTCCACTATGTAGAGTTGATATCAGATGAAGAGTTAGAAATTTCAGACAAAGAACCAAAAGAGAAGTTGGGACTAGAAAGCATGATGGATACACCTGAGCTAGAATTACACGTGAATGTTAAGGAGAAAATTGTGATAGTGGAGCATAAGGAACAAGAAAAATCAGAGTTGCAGGAAATTGAGAGGATGCAGACCTTGGGGGAATCCACCATACAAGTAGAAGATATGAAATTTAAGGAAGAAAAGGATATCTTATGGACTCCTGAAATTGCAGACCAGCAGAAGATTTATCTTGATAAAGTCAAGGAGAAACAAGTATCACTTGTTGATTGCACACTTGAAAATATTCATCAATCTTCAAAAGATTGAGACAGTTTCAGAGAAGAGCAATTTTTAGGATAGTTGTGAAAATGAAACTGAGAAGAAAATTAGTGTTGATGCAAATCTCTCAGAAGTGTCAACTGAACATTCTTATGATTTTAGATTGGAAAATGAAAAGAATGTTCCAATCCAAGAGCCATATCCGATTGACTTCCAGAAAGATTTTGTTGATTTGCATGCTCTTGTTAAGGATGGTGTTGAGTTCACAAAATCAGCAACTAGTGGTAAGCAGATTGATTATCTCTATGATTATAGTTCAGGGCATGTGAGTAATGTTAGAGTCACACAAGGACTCACAGGAGCCAAGATCATCTGCTGGAAATCTTCTACAAGAGAGAGCTGCAAGAAAATATTGCAAAAGCCAAATGCATGCGTGAATTAGTGCTTCCCATTCCCATTGTATTATTCAAAAATAAATACAAAGGATATACACAACCATTGTCCAAGAATAGACAAAGTGGGGAAAGAAAGCATGTGACACGTCACAATGCTCTCAAGAGAAAATAAAGCCTATGACACATGTCATAAGGCTCAAAATAGAAAAAGAATCTCCCTAATTAACTTATGTAAAAGAGAAAATATGATTTTTCACCAACACCCCCCCATAAGTGCAACTTAGGAAGATTACACAAGCTAAAAAGAAAGAAAGAAAGATGGGTCCCGGCAACAAAGGCCATGCTAGGTACACCCATGAACAAGAAGAATCTCTCATAAGGTGGAGAAAAGGAGAAAAACCCAGTGGGAGAAAACTCCTCTCCAAAAGAGAGAAAAAACAAAAAGAAAGTACAAGAACATGTGGTGGAAGGACACTAAGACCCCCCATGGAATGAATCCATCACAAGAGTACAATCATGAGTGCCCCCCATAAAAGAGCAAATAGAGAATATGAATCCCCTCGAAGAAGAAGCTCCAGAACCAATGAAGAGATCTTGAAGACAGAATCCAATCCACTGCCTGCAAACAACATTTCTCCCTTTCGGAAGAAACAAATCCACTGGTGAATGTAGAAGCCATTCCCACATCTTGGATGAATAGGGAATCCATATCGAAATGTGTGCCTCTGAATGCAACTCAAGTGACCTCATACTGAGAGAATATGTCTTCTCCAAAACAGAAATTGTTTGCCCAATTAGAGAAGAACCAGGAGAGAATGTGATCTGAACTGCATCAAGAAAAACAGTAGATGAAGGTGGTGATGCAAAGCCAACTGAGATAGCATCAAACAAGAGAGATAAACGCTCAAATGTGTCCTCCAAATCAGCAATGTGAGACTCCACAAACAAGGATGATATGTCTGCAAGATTAAAGTCCCAATGAGGTGGATCTGAAAAACTGATATTGACCTACTGCACAGAATTACTAGAAGCCAATGATAATACAACACTGAATTTTGAAGTAGCAACAGGTGATGAAGAAGATGTGATCTCAATAGGAGGAGAAGAGGGAGCAAGAGAGGTCTTTGTCTCTTAACATTCAAGACATGCCATATACTCAAGCTCCTCTAAAGTATCATCATCATAAGGTATATTATCTGCATCATCAAGTGGAATGAGGCAATCTGCTGTAGGATCATTTGGAAATGATGAGACATGAGGGTCTCCATACAATTCCCAAATTTTTGTCCAAAGTGTGCATGGGCTCTCATAGATGGGAAGATCACACGCAATATCATAATCAACAGTGGTACAAATTAAAACTACAACATGATCTCGATTGTTACCCCAAACAGATTTCTTCATAGGTGTCTTTGGTTCAGGTATGAGCCCATAAAGATGAGGCAAAAGATGCAGCCACCTGAGATGTGTCAAGATGCCTCTTTGCCAGGACTTATAATTGTCCTTAGTCAGATTGACCACAGAAGGATGAGTGGCGAAACCCATGATACATCCTCAAAATGATAGAGATCAAAACATGCAAATAGATTTATGCTGATAACAGAAGCCTATCAAAGCAAACAGAACCTTTCTAAGAGGCAACATGTCCAGGATATCCAACAGAAGCCATAAAATTGACAAACTGAATAAAAGATACCTGGGCTAAATCTGAAAAAATTACATAGATGGTTGTGTAGAGCTCTCTGATACCTTTCCAACGCCTATTCGTTTTCGAAAAACAGAGATTCTGGGCGCAAGAACGGAGCTCGGAAGCCAGAAATGATGCCCTAACTTCAAACAGTAAAAACAGGTTTCAAACAGAAAAATCTGGGAAAAAGACCAGCATTATTGGATAGTGCTCAGACCTAGCTTTCCAACGCTTTTTCGTTTGCCAATTTTCGAGTCTGTATGCTCAAGTTATGGCCTCTGGAAGAAAACTGCCTTACTAAGCCTGCACATAAATGCGGCACGGGAATCGAGGCAGATTTGAAAATCAAGATATGCTCAAAAAATTTGGGCACGAAAATCGAGGCAGTTGTACAAAAAATCTAACACGAAAATCAAGGCCGCTGTACGGATTTTACCTACACAAAAAAATCAAACCCCAAAAAATGGCCAAAAAAAAAATTCAGCAAAATATAGAGTGCCTTATATGAAAATAGGGGTTTTGACACCTTCTGAGTGCAACCGTGAGGTTTGTTTTGCACCAGGATGCACAAATTATCTGCTCATGGCTAAAACCCTCTTCGATTCGAGAAGAAACTGACAGATCTGAAGCTCTGATACCATGTTAGAGTCACACAAGGACTCACAGGAGCCAAGATCATCTGCTGGAAATCTTCTACATGAGAGAGCTGCAAAAAAATAATGCAAAAGCCAAATGCATGTGTGAATTAGTGCTTCCCATTCCCATTGCATTATTCAAAAATAAATACAAAGGATATACACAACCACTGTCCAAGCATAGACAAAGTGGGGAAAAAAAGCATGTGACACATGTCACAATGCTCTCAAGAGAAAATAAAGCCTATGACATGTCATAAGGCTCAAAATAGAAAAAGAATCTCCCTAATTAACTTATGTAAAAGTGAAAATATGATTTTTCACCAAATCAGCAACTAGTGGTAAGCAAATTGATTATATCTGTGATTATAGTTCAGGGCATGTGAGTAATGATATCAGTAGATATTTGACATCTTTGCAAGATTCTTGTCTTCATGGAAAAAATTATGAGGATGAAAAAGTTCAAACGTGTCTATACAAGTTGAGACACATAAAGGGCAATATAGAAGATCACAGGGTACAAGATTTTTAGAATCCTCAACTTGCAATTGTATCAAGTAGTGCAGCAAAAGCATGCTAGTGAATGCATTTTCTATTTGAAGCAACTCCCAGGGAACTCTAAAATTGCAAGCAAGATGAGGACACCTAAGAAATTCCTAAAGATGATTTCGGATTCTAGTATCACGGAGGTGGTCAGTGAGAAGAAGTAGAGCAATTGGATCAAAAAATGCTTGAGGGTAAGCAATCTTCGGGAAGGGTGGACTGTCATGTCCCCTTTTTCAATTAAAGAAAAAGAAATAATAAAGTTAATATTTTTAAGTTTTCTAATGATTTACTTTTTGTTTTATTAAAAAGTGACAACTTAATATTTCTTTATTAAAATAATTTTAATAATAATGTTTTAAGTTTATCTTTATATTTTACTCTAAAATATTAAAAAGGAATAACTTAAGTATTATTATTATTTTTATTAAAAATCATTTTAATGAGATATTTAAAGATCTTTGATAAAATTTTACGAGATCTTGCAAAAAGGAAACTTTTGAGGAAAAAAGAAAAGCAAGAAAGAGAAGATTTATAAACGAAGGAAATTCCTCATAATTGATATGTTATTTTTTTTAATCAAAAACCCCCTTTTTGTAAAGCTTGAGCTATGTTCATCTTTACAAAAGATCAAAGGACGAAAACCCTTGAGGTCTTTGGGAATTCAAGAACGAAAACTCTCAGGATTCCAGTCGGTAATTTCACCCAAGACTTGCATTTCATCTTTAGTTTGAAGTTTATCAGTTGTAGTTTTCAGTGTGCTTCAATTTCAAAGGTTTGATATCATTATTATTATTTGTGGGTGTAATGTCCCCATTGCTGACATGAAGAATTACAGAGATCCTTCGCCTATTTTAATTCCCATAGGCTAATTGGAATGTTGTCAGCAAATAATTTATTAATTAAGTTGTCTAAAAATGTTTTTGATTAGATAAGCGCTTTTAACCGGAGCTATGAACCAGAAAGGGTTTTGAAACGACCCAAAAACCTTGTACAACAAGAGTATCCAACAACCACAAGAGACAAGAACACAGAATCAAGAACCAACAACAACATGAGATAGAACCAACACAAAACACAGGACAAAAATAGCAAGGCCACAACAATAGGATAGCCAAGAGCACAATCAGTCTTAAGTGGAGTCAAAGCTTGACCCAAATTAGGTAACCTTCCAGAAGAGTTAGGCTCAACCAAGGTACAGTTGTTATTCTTCAAATGATACCACCTCACTTCCCCTATGGGACCTTCATCCATATTTCCTTCACTCCTTGTAGCATAGCACTCATTAACAACACTTTGACAATCTTTCCCATCATTCTGACAATCTTTCCCAGCATTCTGACAACCTTTCCCAACATTCTGACATTCATTCCCATGCTCAAGAGGAACTTTTGTCTCTTTGCCAGAATGGGAAAAATGCCCAGCTTTGCGGCAATGGAGACAAATTTTCAAAGATGGCTCATAACGAATTCTCTGCTCCCAAACACCTAATTTGGAAGATAGTTTTATGACTTTAGGCAACACCTTATCAGTATCAACACTCACACAAAATCTAGCAAAAACCAATCATTTCATAGATTTCGTAACATTATCAATAGATAAAAATTGACCAAGAGCATTGGCAATACTTTTTATTATCCATTCATGTCAGTACTCTAAAGGAAGACCTGGTAGCCTAACCCAAATAGAAACCCTATTAAAATTTTCCTTGGCAACATCAAAACCAGTTGACCATCTTTTCAACCAAAGAGTAGATTTACCAAGGAACCAAAGGCCTCCCTCTAAAATTCTCATACTTACCTTAAGAAATTGAAAGGAAAAAAGAAAAAATCTGTTAATCATGGAAGCCATCTGAATTTGACCAGGCTCACACCACCTTTTATGAACCCAGTTACAAACAACATCAATATTTAGGCAAAAGCTTGAGAACCTCCCAATGAGGGCATTCTCCATGCATGCAATGGCACTATCAACATCTTCATCGAGGATCTTCAAAATGCAAGATCCATCCAACCCAAAGGGAGCATCATCAGAAACATGCAAAGGAACTGAAGAGAAACCCCCCATTGCCAGCTCAACAGAGGGATCCCCAATATGCTTAATAGAAATGGGATCCAGAGTCTCAGGAAGATCCTTTCCAGAAACACCCTGCAACACACAAGGTGGTGAAACCCAAGCAAGGCTCACCTCAGCCAACAAGGAAGCACATCCATTCTCTTTATGACAAACTAGAGCAGACCCAGAGTGGATCTGGGTTGTAGGAGCAGGGGAGAGAAGAAACCCCCTTCGTAGCCCCTTGACAAAACCACCAGAAGATTCTTCTGTAGAAACCTCCCGAATGGCCACAGGCGGTAGCTTCTTCTCCTTCAAACAAGCCTCTATAAGAAGATCAAGGAGCAACTCATCCTCCTCATAAAACCACTCGTCGGCGTCTGCATCATCAGAAACACAAAAATCTCCATCTGCCCTCTCGTCGTCTTCATTTGCCTCTTCAGAATCTTCATCTGAACCACCGTCAACTGAGGAAATGCCTGCAGGAGGCCTCAAGCTCTTGTTGCAGTTCACTCCTCCAGCTGCATATCGCTATCGCTACATGTTCGCTCCTATTTGAATCTCGCCAATGTTTCAGCTCAATGCTTATAGCCAGCATTTATCTAAGATCAGAGCGCTATACGTAGCATAATCCATCAGTTTGACTTAAAAAGATCGAACAAAACGAAGGCCAAAAAGAACGCGGCCGATGGCAATGCGAAGTTGTCTAAAAATGTTTATTTTAAAGACACCATATGTTTAATTAATAAATTTAATGAAAGATGGACAACATTGTAAAAGTGACTTATTTCAGGGTCCAAAAATTAAATTTAAATTAAGTTACTTTGAGGGGGGAAATAAAAGGTTGTGAAAATAATATTTCAAAGGAATATAAAAAGGAGAGTTTGAGAAGAGAATTTCATATTCTGTGCATTTTATCAAACCCTAGCATTGTGAGATTGAACATTGTCCCACATTTCTGGCCTAGGATGAAAACCCTTTGGCAAAGAATGGTTTCGGGGATGAAAATGCTCCTAGCCATTTGAAGAGTGGATTCATCCAGAGTTCACCTGTGCATTGAAAGTTTGCAGTTTACAAATCCAAAGTTCACCTATGCATTGAAAGTTTGTAGTTTGTAGAGATTTGGTGATTGATAGGCATCTATCATTCCTAGTTTGAGTTGATAGATTGAAGATATTTCGAATACATTTTCTTGCAAATAATAATCGATTTTCTTGGACTGAGAAACTTGTACCAGCTGCTAGGCGTACCATTTTACCTATTAACAACACCACAATCAACAAGGAAAGCAATCATACAAGTTTGGAACTGGGACGTGTGAAGGATAGGGTGAGTCAATTCATGTTTTGGGGGTTTTGGAGCTCCAAAACCTTGACCACACTTCTATAATGTAACTCAGATTGTTGTATACTGCCTGTTATAAGGGAGATTTGGGAAGACATATTGCTATATACAGAGGGTCATACAGTTTAGAGAGGTTGCCTGCAACATTTTTCCAGAAATTTTGGTTTGTTCATAGTGATTTCCAATAGATACCAGCTCCCATTAAGCCCCAACATAGCCCAATTCGCATCCTACATTATTTTTTGAGCAGCTACAGCTGATTGGATATGAATTTCTGTTCCAACAATTAGAGGAATTGTATATACACATTTATATTCTGAATCTGACTCCAACATGCACATTCATTTGAGTATTGAGGTTAGACATGTATCATTTTCAGTTTTGTATTTCATCATTACAGCAGTAGTACTTAGTAATACATGTGAAATCTGAGTTTATTGTATTCGAATTAAATCATTGTTACATTCTATTGAATTGTTAAAACTTAATACAAACTCAGTTTCCAATTTGAATATCAAGATTGTTATTTTGTCAAACATTTGTAAAAATTGCAAAAAAAATAGTCTAGGATATTTCAGTGGTATCAAAGCTGGAGATCTTGCTAGCCTGTTTAGGGCGAAAAATTAATTGTGTGATGCATAAATACATAACTTATGCAACCTGGTGAAAGAGCAAACAAATATTATCAGAGGGAACTTAGAAGGGCTCAGTTTTAGTTTCCCGCAGATTTAGAAGCAAGGGTTCCAATTGCAGAGTGGGAGGAAGAAGAAATCATGGCTGATAGAGACAAGAGGAATACTAATGAGGGTAATAATATAGAATAGCAGCTCAATATGCTCATCTAGGGATAGCAACAATTAACCAACTTATTGACAAAAATGTTGCAAAACATGAACATGCCCAAGGCTAGCCTGAACAACAATGGTAACAATGGTGAGCAAGCATCTCTACACATAATAATAATAACCATAATACCATAACAGTGATTGGGTAAGCACCAAGAACCCTTATGCCAAAATTTTTGGGTAGAATAGAAGACCTTGAAGGTGATGGAGAACAACATAATGCAAGAGAGAGCTATTTGGATTACCTACACGAGTTTAGATCTCTTGGGGATGAGTTTCATGTAGCGATGTCTCTTACAAATTTTTGTCAAATGAAACTAAGAAATAGGCCCAAGAAAGAGAGAGGAACCCATAGCCAAGACTTACAATGAAGGTTGAGTAAGTTGTCCATAACTACTTTTGCTGGCTCAAACAAATGCACAACACGTTCTTGGATCCAAAAGTTGGATACATACTTCTCTCTAAATCCTATGTTTGAAGGTGAAGCGATAAAATATGCCACATTGTATTTGGAAGGAGATGATCACAAGTGGTGGTACCATGGAATGGTGACCCAAGGTCATAGTCTCATAGACTCTTATACAGATTTCAGCCAGAGGCTAATTGATAGGTTTGACAAGAAAAATCCAAAACTGCATTTTAGGGAGCTAGTACAGTTGAAACAATATGGCTCAGCTGATAGTTATGTGTCTGAATTTTAGGGATTGTCAATGATGGTTCTTGATGTATTAGAGAGGAGGCTTATTGTACTATTCATTGAGGGATTGATTGAACCACTCAGGGGTTGGGTGAAGGCATTTAACCCTCCTTTACAGGATGTGATGAAAAGGGCAAGGAACATGGAGTTTTCTAAACCAAAGAACAAATTCCAGCCTAAGTCATTTCCACCTAAGAAGGACAAGAAACCCTTTCACAAGGAATGGCCCAAAAAGACAACTATGGATGAAAAGACAAAGAATGAGTTGCAGAGAAAGAAACTATGTTTTCATGTAAGGAACCATGGGAACTAGGTCACAGGTGCCTTGGACGAGGCAAGGTTCATTACATCGAGGTTGTCTCTAATAATGAAGAAGAAAACGAGGAAATTGATTCAGGAAGAGATCATGAAGAAGAAGATGTTGAACCAAGATACCAAATTGTTGGAGTTATAGGAGGGACTTTTGCTACACTTTCAAGTACACCCAGGTACAATCCATTCAGAGTTAGAGGAGTCCTATATGGTCAAAGAGTGACAGTTTTGATTGACAATGGGACAACCTACAACTTCATAGATGAAGGATTGGTGCTAAAACGTGGACTGGAAGTAGAGGACTTTGATAGATTTAATGTGATGATTATAGATCGATTCACTATGTCATGCACCAAAAAGATATCACAGTTGAGTATCACCTTAGGCAATTATAAGGTGACTAATGATTTTTATGTTGTTGGTATTGGGGAGACAAATGTGGTTTTGAAAATATAGTGGCTGCACTCTCTTGGGAAGTATTCTTAGAATTTTCAGACAATGGAATTGAAGTTCAAGGCAAATGGGAAAAGGGTAGTACTCTGAGGTATGTCCAATGGAGCTCCAAGAGTAGTTATTGCAAAGAAAATGGAGGCTATTTTCCATCATGGTGAGGTTACATGGGCATCTCAATGCTTTGTCTCCACAAAAACTTCTTCGGAGGGTGAGAGGGCTTATCATGTTGATATCCAGTCATTACTGGACAAACACATTATGGTGTTTGGTGATATTCCTCTAGGCAGACCACTAGACAGGGCCTTTGAGCATGTGATTGAGTTAGAGGAAGGCGCCAAGCCTGTTATAACTACTCCTTATCGCCGCCCAAAAAAGCATAAGGAAGAAATTGAGCAGGTGATTAGAGAGCTTCTTGATATGGGGCATATTAGATCTAGTTCCAATCCTTTCGCTTCAATAGTTTTGGTCAAAAAGAAGGATGGAACTATGAGGATGTGTACAAACTACAGAGCTCTCAACAAAAGAACAATCAAGAACAGGTACCCTATTCCTAGGATCAATGAATTGATTGATGAGTTGCATGGGGTAGTTTACTTCTTGAAAATTGATTTGAGATTAGAGTATCATCAGATCAGAGTAAGGGAGAAAGATATACATAAGACTACTTTTAGGTGCCACTATGGACACTATGAGTTTCTGGTCATACCTTTTGGGCTGACCAATGCTCCAATCACATTCTAGTCTTGTATGAACCAGGTATTTAATAAATAGTTAAGAAAATATTAATTTGTCTTCTTTGAAGACATATTAATATACAGTAAAACGTGGGAGGCCCATTTGAGACACATTGATGAAGTCTTGGGAATCATGGAGGCATAGCCATTGTATGCAAGGGCATCTAAATGTGAGTTTGGCATGACAAAGAAATTGTATCTAGGGCATGTGATTAGTGTTGGAGTCAAGTGGACCAGGATAAGATTTAGGCCATTCTAGATTGGCCGCCACCCAAATTATTGTATCATTTGAGGGGATTCTTTGGGTTGTACAACTACTATATGAGGTTTGTTAAGGGTTTTTCATAATTGGTAGCACCCTTGACAAATTTGACTAATGAGGAGGCCTTCTCTTGGACATGTGTAGCACAACAAGCTTTCAACAAGATTAAAGAAGTGATGAGTTCATGCCCAATTTGAGCATTGCCAGAATTTTCGCAAGCCTTTCTTTTTGGAGTGTGATGCTTCGAGTGAGGGGATTGGAGTTGTCTTAATGCAAAATAGACATCTCATAGCCTTTGAGAGCGGAAAACTCTAGGAAATAGAAAGAAGGTACTTTATTTATGATAAGGAGATGTTAGCCATTATGCATGCATTGGCTAAATTCCGGCAATACCTGGTAGGAGGAAGGTTTGTGATAAGGATCAATCATAACAGCCTAAAATACTTCCTTAGACAAAAAGATTTGAACGAGAGGCAATATAAATGGGTAAGCAAACTGCAGGCCTATGATTTTAATATTGAATACATTAAGGAGAAAAATAATATGGTTGCAAATGCTTTATCCAAGAAACCTACCTTGTGTTCAATGATAGAGATGTCAACATATTGGAAGGCTCATCTCTTGGTTGAGTATTCCAAGAATGTATTTGCATGTGATGTCATGGAAAGGAAAATATAGGATGACAGGTATAGGGTAATAGATGATCTCATTTTATACAAGGACAGGATCTACCTTGTTCCAAAGTCTAAGATGAAGGACAAGATCTTGAGAGCTGTTCATGACACGCCCTTAGCAGGACATCAGGGCTACTTTAGAACTTACAAGAAAATCAAAGAGAGGTTCGCTTGAAAGGGACTCAAGGATGATGTCCTGAGACATATAAGAGATTGTCTGGCTTGTCAACAGAATAAGTCAGAACATACTTTTCCAACATGACTATTGCAGCCCTTACCTATCCCAGAGCAAAAATGGGAAAGCATATCTATGGACTTCATCACTGGTCTTCCACAGGTATAGGCTAAGGATTGCATTTCTTTTGTGGTAGATAGATTGACCAAGTATGTTCATTTCTATGCCATATCCTCCAAGTTTAAAGCACCTCAAGTTGCAGAATTGTTTTTTAAGGAGGTGTTTAGAGTCTTAGACTACATGGTCTACCAAGAAATATTGTCATTGATCGGGATAGCAAATTTCTTAGTATGTTTTGTAGGAACTATTCAAATTGACAGGTGTAATGTCCCCTTTCAGGATATTCTTGATTCCTTAACCTGCACACAAGAATAACTACTAGAAAGGGACATTAGCAATATTAAAGATCAATAAATTAGAATATAGTAATGAAATCAATACATCATAACATAATTAATGATATAGCATAAATAATATTTAGTTCAACATATAGTTATCCAACCCTCAAGCCGACTGATCCTATGATGGGTTCCATAGGAATATTCGCAAGTTAGAGCATGATGGGGGGCATCCTTCCCACCTATCACCTCTTATGTCCACCTTGGCGGCACACCCTACCAAGATCAAGCTCACAGCTCAAGAGTGTGATGGGGGGCACACTTCCCACGTATCACATCTTGACAGGAGCATGATGGGGGGGGCATACTTCCCACCTATCATCTCTCATGGATTGGAAGGACCCACCTTCCTACTTGTCTCTATACCCCTATCCAACCCAACATAGTTTGCTTGTAATTGAATAAGATAATTAATTATAAGTACCTCTTGACCAATAAATATAGTTCAGTTCAGGGATGGCAATATATCCTCTTGCTGTGTCACAATTGTTTATATGACTTGATTGATTGATAATTCCAATCTGCTGCTATATATATATATGAGGGTGACTGATTTATATTTTTGTATGATCTTTCCTATACTTATGCAGATTTGAATATTAATTCAGATATGTATATTTTATTCAGACATATATTCTTCTTCTTCTTCATAGAATTATATATATTATTCTTATTTTGTATAACTGTTTCTCAAATCAGAATATATTATTATTCCTTCATTCTTCTTATCCCTGCTGGAACGATTTCACTTCCTTGCTGATCTCTCCTACTATTATATCTGAGTATATATAACATATATCTTTATTCTCCATCTCCCTTCTTATATTCAGAAATATATATGTTTCAAACTCAGAAATATCATTTTTTATTTGCTATTTATATCAGATATGTCTAGTACTTAAATTCAGAAATTATTACTTTTAGCTCTGCTTTTAAATCCAATGATATTCCTTTTTATTTCTACTCCCTATTCCCAAAATAGATATTGTTGTGTGCCTTCTCCTAACCATCAACTCCTCTTCTCTTATACCTACCTCATGCCTCATTGTAGGGACATACCTCATGGATTCCAATTGCTGCCTGTTTAGAAATGGATCGCTATTTCTTTGATAAAGATAATCGCTCCTATCATTTCGTCTTAACTATCTTTTTATTAACTTATATATAGAGTGCTCCATATATGGGGAGGTCGGCTTCTTGGGAAGTCTTAATTAAATTCAATTGTTGTCTTAACAAAATGATCATTGCCTTATGTCATTCGCTTCATTGTCTTGTTATAGAGCCGCTGACCATTTAATGAACGCACTACATTTCAAGAGGATGGCGTCAACTATGGAGGGAGTCAGTCAGCATGCCTGAGCCATGATTAAGTTATTTGTCTTAGCTTGTATTATTTACAATTCGTGTCTCATGATATTAACCGCTGCCTACAAGTCGCTGCTTTATGTTATATGAGTTGCTTCTATAAATATATTCATTATTAGTATATACTTAATCACTGCCTCCTTATTAATAATCGCTGACTTTGTCTTTCCTTATTGAAATGTATTTTTATGTAAATATATTTATTAATATATATTATGTTAAATGATTATAATAATATTTAAATATATTATATTTTAATTATATATTAATAATATTATATATATATATATATTTATTAAATATTAATATATATAAAATTATAATTCAAATTGACGATGGAAGGGGCACAACGAACACCATTTTTTCAAGAAAGCAATTTCATTGTTTATCATGATGTTTAAATCTTTAAATTAAACAATGCCTTAACATCGGGATATCACAACAAGTATTGAATTAACACTGAGCACTAGTGATCACCCATAGACAAATGGGCAAACTGAAATTGTCAATAAGTGGGTGGAAGGATATTTGAGGAACTATGTAGTAGGGCAGCAAAAGGCTTGGATTAGGTGGTTATATTTGGGTGAGCACTGCTACAATACTACATCACATGTCCATTAGCATGACTCCATTCAGAGTTTTGTATGGATATGATGTCACATCTTTTGTAGACTTAGTCATTGCTGATAGAAAGGTTATGAAGGCCAAGGATTGGGTCCAAGAGAGTTAGGACATTTTGAAGGCACTTAAGGAAAATCTCCAACAAACTCAATATCAGCAAAAGATTTATGCAGACATACATAGGTTGAAGAGAACTTTTGAGGTTGGTGACTTGGTTTTCTTGCGGTTGCAACCCTATAGACAACCTTCTCTGAAGAAAAGGGGCAGAGAAGCTGACGCCACGATTTTATGGACCTTATAGGGTAGTGAGGCGGATAGGAGAAGTTGCCTATGAGCTTGAGCTTCCAGAGCACAACATAATTCATAATGTATTTCATGTTTCGTGCCTCAAGAAGGCACTTGGATAGTATATTTCACCTTCTCAAGAGCTTCCACTGTTGGATGAGGAAAGTAAATTGATTTTGGTCCCTAAGGCTATTTTGGATGTATGGGAGAGGAAGTTGAGGAGCAAAAGCATCACAAAATACTTGGTCTGTTGGAAGCATGGATGGAAGACTCTCCGAGTACTCGGTGAGTCTTAAAAAACTTGCGAGTTTTTCAAGCTGGTGAGTCTTCCTAGTGTTTACTCTCCAAAAAACTTGTCGAGTTTCTGGCAAGTACTCACCAGAAACTCGGCGAGTTTCTAGCGCGGTCTCCCCCTACATTGTTAGGTTTTCAAGAAAAACTTAAACCTCTTGCATTAGACATTCCATCTCCATAGAAGATATTGACTAAGATTCTTGAGTGCATTGAAATTCTTTAGCCTTGTCGTGAGAAGGTTCTCCAAATAGCCCCTCAAATGAATAGAAAAAGTAATTTGACTCATCATCATCCCTTATGCAGTCATGGTCTTCTTGCACACCAATAGGAACTAGAAGACCTATTTGATCTTTGGATACTTGCATACCCTCATCTTCTTCAAACAATATATGACATATATTGGTGTTATTGCACTTGTATCTAGTATTAAATATTCTCTTCCTTAGTCAACAATCCTTCATCAATCTCAAAAAACTTGAGCAAAGCCAACAAAACATGCAAAATATCTAACTCCTTTCTATAACCTAACAATGTAGGGAGAGTCATGATATTCTAAAAATACTATTGCTTCATTTTGAGAAGCAGGCATTGGAGGAGGTGGGTGCAGGAGGAGATCTAGGATTGGATGACATTGATGAGGCTAAGGAGTAGTCATTGCCATCTACTACCAGGATGGAGGTCGAGCCACTGCCTTCCATGCCAAGTGAGGAGCCACAACGGACTCCAAGAACTAGAACCTCTACCTCTCCCCTAGTTTTCAGTAGATTAGGGAAGAGGAAGATGTAGAATGTTGTATTTAATTTTAGTTTTACTATTTTTATTTTGTCAGCTATCTATTGTATCAGGCTATCAGCCATCAAGGTTCCGCATGAGCATGCAATTTTGTATTCAATTTGCATTCAAATCAATCAAATTTAATAGAAAACACTTTTGTACTCATTTATGGACTCATTGGATACATCTTGTCATTGAATTTTGCAAAAAGCATGTGTTTCTAATGAAATTTAAACAATTTTTTAAGTTGCCGAGTCGATTTTTTTGGGCCTAGCGAGTTTTTGCTGAGTCCAAGTTATCCAACTATGGTTGCAAGGATTCACCTCCAAAAGATGCCACCTAGGAAGGAGAACAAATTTTCCAGCATCCAAATCTACAAATTCTTGAGAACAAGCAATTTTGGGAAGGGAAGACTGTAATGTCCCTTCGTTGACATGAAGAATTATGGAGACCCTTAGCCTATTTTAATTCCCATAGGCTAATTGGGATGTTGCCAGGGAATAATTTATTAATTAACTTAAGTTGTCTATAAATGTTTATTTTAAAGACAACTTATGTTTAATTAATAAATTTAATAAAAGATGGACAACATTGTAAAAATGACTTATTTTGAGGCCCAAAAAGTAAATTTAAATTAAAAGTACTTTTGAGGGGGAAAATAAAAGGTTATGAAAATAATATTTTAGAGGGATATAAATAGAGAGTTTGTAATGTTCCCTTTCCTAGGCGATGTTCGTCTATACTTGGTTCCCATAGACTAACCAGTATGGTTAGGGAACTCTTGGAGTGTTCGTTAGATGGTTTTGGACATTTTGGCTAGAACTTACTATTTTTAGTTAGGGTTTTGACCGTTTGGGGAAATTCAAGATTGGAGGTGGAGTGTTTCGGAAAGACCTTTCCAACGGTCTATAGCTCATTGGATTCCGAGTTCATTTGGCCATTCATTTTAAAGTCCGTAATTTAATATTGGGACTTTATAATGTTAATGTCGGTGACTAAGTAAAAATGTTAAATGCAAATAGAAGTCACTTTTGGGACTTGGACGCCTCTAGAGAAATAAAGTGAATTTTGAAATGTTATATTTCTCCTTTGTGGGTCGACCCTCTTGGAGGGAGATATAAAAGCCAAAAAGAAAAGAAAGGGCTTCATTCTTGACTATGATTTTTTATGATATTTTGCTCTACAAAGAGAAGGGTTTGAGAAAACCATCCTTGGCTTTTGGAGATGAAATCCTCCATTAGTAGCAGCATTCCGGAAGTGTGAGAGACTATTGGAATTATGTGCCTCAAATTCACTGATGGAACCCCAATTTGGTCATCATCAAGTCAGATTACACCAATTGTGAATTCTTGCTGTTACCGCCGTCCCGCGGAGTTCCCATGTTGGCTTGTGCCGGCTTGTGGTGTTACCGCTACCCCGTAGAGTCTCATGGATCGACTGGCGGTAGAGCAATTCATACCGCTATCCCACGGAAGTGCACGAAGTGGTGTGCGGTGGTGCAGTTTACACTACCACCCTGCAGCTGGTCAAGCAGTAGACCGGTGGTAGAGCGGTATAGACACCGCCATATTGCAACGGTCTAAGAGTCGGTTGGCGGTACAACGGTGGCTACCCGCCACCCCGCGGTGGTCTTCGTCTGACTGTGCGGTAGTGCGGGGAAAGTCTTTTATCGGCATACCGCGATAGGCTATTTTGGACGCAACAATGTAGCAGTGGACGGTGATATGGAATTTGGCGGGACGGTTAGTGTTGGTTAAAATGTCTCTGGCCGTTTGACTGTGGGAAGTTGTAACGACTGTTGAGAATGTATGTTAAATGAACATTGAACATTCCGTAAGTTGAGAGTATCTGTTCGATTGGAAGAACGAGGTTGATCAGAGAACTGTTTTTGCTGCCATATTGGTTACTGTGAATAAACACCTATGAAAGCACAAGTCTGCAACTCTGTATGTAAATATCATTTTATTGTAATACAAAGTGACTACTGCTTGGTGTGTGGGTTTTTCTCACGTAAGGGTTTTCCCACGTAAATCTGGTGTTCATTCTGTGTGATGTTTTAATTCTCTATTCTGTTATTTTTTCATGTGCATCTTAAGTGAACTGTAATTGTGAGAATTGAATAAACTTTCTGTATCTCTCTCCTAAAATTGGCATTAGGAAGGCGTATTCCGCACTTTTCTTTCCTTACAAGTGGTATCAGAGCCTGGCTAGTTGTGTTATCCTTGTGGGTGAGTCAGGTTTTTTGTGCTGATTTTGTTTAGTGGGAGTTTTGCAGAGAAATCTAGTTTGAAATCTTATTGCAGATTTAAGATGGCAAGCACATCCGGAAGAATAGAGATTGAGAAGTTTAACAGTGGCAACTTTGAGTTTTGGAAACTCAAGATGGAAGATTTGCTCATAGATCGTGATTTATGGGTTGTGGTGTCCTCTACCAAACCATCAACAACCTCACAAGATGACTGGGATGCAATGGATCAAAAAGCCAAGGGTCTGATCAGACTATGCTTGGTCGATTCTGTTCTCTTGAATGTCCATGAAGAGAAGGCAACGAAACTTCTGTGGAAGAAGCTTGGTGACATTTATCAAGGGAAATCTCTGGTAAATAAGCTATTTCTGAGGAAGAAGCTGTACTCTTTGAAAATGGAGGAAGGAATGTCCGTTGCAGATCATTTGAATGCGTTTAATATGATCATTACTCAGTTGGTGTCTGTGGGTGTGAAGATAGAAGACGAGGATCGTTGCATGCTCCTGTTATGTTCGTTGCCTGACACATGGGATCACCTGGTAATGGCTATTGGGAGTACAACAACCACTTTCCAGACGGAAGAGGTGGTTGCTTCGCTGCTGTTAGAGGAAATGCGAAGGAAGTCTTCTAAGATGGCCAAGGAGGCCCTTGTTGTTCGAGGCAGATTGAAGGAGAAAGGCAAGAAGAAAGACAAGAAGTCTAGATCCAAGTCAGAGGGGAGATCAAAGTCTCCTGGTAAAAAGTCCAAGGTGAAGTGCTGGAATTGTGGGCAGACTAGACACATCAGAAAAGAATGCAAAGAGGAGAAGAAGAAGAAAAAGAAGAAGAATTCTTTTGATGATGAATCTTCTCAGAGTGAGTCAGATGCCTTCATTGCAGCCTTGGCAACTCATGCATTAGATGATGTTCGGTTGATTGACTCAGGTGCGTCCTTTCACATGACCTCTCCCAGGGATTGGTTCTCAAAGTACGAGAAGTATGTTGGTGGAAGGGTGTATCTGGGCGATGATTCTCACCTAGAAATTGTAGGCCGTGGAAGAGTCAGAATTCGGTTTCTTGATGGAAGAGTGAAGGGAATCGATGGTGTGATGCATATACCAGGTCTGGCTCGAAATTTATTTTCTGTAAGTAAGCTTAATGATGCTGGTGTACAAGTCTCTTTCTCGAATGGTATTTGTAGAATGACTAGAGGCTCTATGGTGTTGGCTAAGGGTGCACGAATTGGCACTCTGTATAAGCTAGATGCACATGCAGTTCAATGTAATAGTGCTCCTGCAAAGTCAAGTAAATCTAATCATGTAGAGAAGGAGGACGTTGTTCCTGTGGGTGCTAATTCTTTGGAGATGAAGCTCCCAATGGAGAAGACAATGTTGTGGCATCAAAGGCTCGGCCACATTGGTGAAAAAAGCTTAAAAGCCTTGAAAAATAAAAGTATGGTTGAAGGGCTTGATGATTGTAATCTTGAGTTCGATTTTTGCGAACATTGCATATATGGAAAGCAACACCATGTTTCATTTTATTCTAGTCATAAATCTTCTAGAATTCTAGATTATATTCATTCTAATGTATTTGGTCTAGTTAATGTTCCTTCGTTATCAAAATCTATGTATTTTGTTTCGTTCATAGATGATTATTCGAGGACATTTGTTTATTTTCTCATAAGTAAAACTGAAGTTTTCAGTTGGTTTAAGGAATTTAAAACCTTGGTAGAAAATCAGACTGGTAGAAAAATTAAGTGCTTGAGGACAGATAATGGCGGTGAGTTTTGTTCTACAAATTTCAATAAGTTTTGCAAGGATCACGGAATTAAAAGACATAGGACGACTCCTTACACTCCACAACAAAATGGAGTTGAAGAAAGGATGAAGAGAACCCTGATGAAAAGGGCGAGAAGTGTGTTGAACAGTGCTGGTCTAGAATGAAGTTTTGGGCTGAGGCTGTAGCTACAACATGTTAATTAATCGATCTCCCATTTTGGCGCTCATGGACAAGACACCTATGGAAGCATGGTCTGGTAAGAAGCCCTCTTTGAGACACATTAGAGTCTTTGGTTGTGAAGCATATGCATATGTGCCTAGTGAAAAGAAGTCTAAATTGGAAAACAAGGCTGTAAAATGTATCTTCATCGATTATGGAATTGGTGTGAAAGGGTACAAGCTTTGGAACCCAGTTACAGAGAAGGTGCTGTATAGTAGAAGTGTGATCTTCCGTGAGCTGAAACCTTCTACTGTTGGTCTGCAGCCAGAGGTGAAAGAAGCAGAAAAGGAGGTAGTTGAAATCCCTCTTACTCCAGATAAGGATGAACTACGTACTCCTAGTGGACCTGTTAGTGGGAGAGCTCAACCAGCTCTGAAAATTCTGAACATGATGAAGAACCTCAACCTCTGCCAGTGAGGAGATCTACACGTGAGAAGTGGCAACCTAAAAGGTTTGGTTATTCTATGTTGGATTCCAGTTGTGCCTATGCTTTGATTGCTAACACTAATGAGCCTAGGACTATTAAGAGAGGCTATGGGTATGTCTAATTCAGATTCCTGGTTGGAAGCCATGAATGAAGAAATGGCGTCATTGAAGAAGAATAAAACTTGGGATCTGGTACCTTTGCCTGAAGGTCGAAAGCCTATTGGGTGCAAATGGGTGTTTAAAAAGAAGATTGGTCTAGATGGCAGTGTTGAGAAGCAAAAAGCAAGGTTGGTCGTGAAAGGGTATTCCCAGGTGGAGGGAATTGATTATGGAGAAATATTTTCTCCTGTAGCTAAGCTGACATCTATCAGATTTCTATTGTCACTTGCCGCAGCATGACTTAGAAATTGAGCAAATGGATGTGAAGACAGCGTTTCTTCATGGTGATTTGGAGGAAGAAATTTATATGTCCCAGCCAAAGCACTTCGTTGAAAAAGGTAAGGAAAACCTGGTTTGCAAATTAAAGAAATCTCTGTATGGTTTGAAGCAGTTGCCTAGAATGTGGTACTAGAAGTTTGATACCTATGTGTTGTCTTTGGGGTTTGTGAGATCAAAGTCTGATCATTGTGTTTACTTTAAATCTGAAAATGGTCGTCTTCTTATTATTGCCCTGTATGTGGATGATATGTTGTTCATTGGGAATGGTAAAGGTATGATTTCTGAATTGAATTCTCAATTGTCAGCACAGTTTGAAATGAAAGATCTAGGTTCAGCTAGGTATATTCTGGGGATGGAAATCAGAAGGGATAGGGAAAATAGAAAACATTGGCTCAGCCAGAGCAAGTATATTAATACTGTCCTAGAGAGGTTTAATATGACATATTGCAAGCAGTTAGTTGTTCCAATGTTGCAGGGAATGAAGCTATCTGTTGAAGATTGTCCAAAATCTCCTACTGAGATGGAGGACATGAACAAGGTGCTTTATGCAAGTGCAGTTGGCAGTTTAATGTATGCAATGGTCTATACCAGGTCAGACATTGCCCAAGCAGTGGGAGTACTTAGTCGATTTATGGCTAATCCAGGAAGGCCGCATTGGGATGCTGTGAAAAGAGTTTTCAGGTATTTGAAGGGTACTTCTGAATATGCCTTGTGTTATCATGGTAACTCTGTAGGATCACAGAGATCTGTTAGCATTCGTGGATTTGTGGATTCTGATTGGGCAGGGGACATTGACAGCAGAAGATCCACCAGTGGATATGTATTCACATTGTTTGGTGGTGTAGTTAGCTGGATGAGCAAGTGGCAGGCTGTAGTCGCTTTATCTACTATTGAGGCAGAGACATGGCAGCAACTCGTGCCTGTAAGGAAGCCATTTGGCTTAGAAGACTGTGTTCTGATATTGGTTTTGATGCAAGGCAGATTGTTATTTGTTGTGATAGTCAGAGTGCCATTTGTTTGGCAAAAAATCCCACTTTCCATGCCAGGATGAAACATATTGACGTACAGTATCATTTTGTTCGTGATATGGTGGAGGATGGAAAGATTAATCTGGAAAAGGTGGATACTCTAGAAAATGTTGTTGATGCATTGACAAAACCGGTGAGCACAGATAAGTTCAGGTGGTGTGCCAATTCAATGGGCCTTGGGGCCTATGGTTTACAGTGACTTCAAGCATTGGAAGGGGTTCAGTGAATTCTTCATCAAGTGGGAGCATGTTGGAATTATGTGCCTCAAATTCACTGATGGAACCCCAACTTGGTCGTCATCAAGTTAGATTACACCAATTGTGAATTCTTGTTGTTACCGTCCTCCCGCGGAGTTCCCATGTTGGCTTGTGCGGGCTTTGTGGTGTTACTGCTACCCCGCAGAGTCTCTTGGATCGACTAGCGGTAGAGAGGTTCATACCGCTACCCTGCAGAAGTGCACGAAGTGGTGTGCGGTGGTGCGGTTTACACCACCACCCCGCAACTGGTCAAGCAGTAGACCGGCGGTAGAGCGGTATAGACACCACCATACCGTGACAGTCTAAGAGTAAGTTGGTGATACAGCGGTGGCTACCTGCCACCCCGCGGTGGTCTTCGTCCAACTGTGTGATAGTGCGGGGAAAGTCTTTTATCGCCATACTGCAACAAGCTATTTGGACCCAGCGGTGTAGCGGTGGACGACGATATGGAATTTGGCGGGACAGTTAGTGTTGACGGTTAAAATGTTTGTGGTCGTTCGGCTATGGGAAGTTGTAACAACTGTTGAGAATGTATGTTAAATGAACATTGAACATTCTGTAAGTTGAGAGTATCTGCTCGATTGGAAGAACGAGGTTGATCAGAGAAATGTTTTTGCTGCCATATTGGTTATTGTAAATAAACACCTGTGAAAGCACAAGTTTGCAACTCTGTATGTAAATATCATTTTTACTATAATACAAAGTGATTACTGCTCGGTGTGTGGGTTTTCTCTCGTAAGGGTTTTCCTATGTAAATCTGGTGTTCATTCTGTGTGATGTTTTAATTCTTTATCTTGTTATTTTTTCATGTGCATCTTAAGTGAACTGTAATTGTGAGAATTGAATAAACTTTCTGTATCTCTCTCCTAAAATTGGCATTAGCAAGGCGTATTCCGCACTTTGCTTCCCTTACAGAGACCACCCAAGGGTGCTTTGGGTAGCCATATTCAGTGGTTGTATTTGTGCTTCATTACAAAGGAAAATAGATAAGAAAAATACAACTCCAAGTGCAAAATAGATTGAAGGAGTCTCAAGTTCAATACAAAGGAAAACATGATCAACATAGTTGAGCAGAAATTCCAAGTTGGGAACAAAGTGTGGCTATATTTACACAAGGAAAGACTGCAAGGTGAAGCTAAGAAGCTTAAAACATTTGGGCATGGTCCATTTGAGATTTTTGAACAAGTGAGCACTAATGTTTTCAAATTAGACATACCTCTATATATGTAACTATATTGAGTTGAACATATAGAAAACCTATGTCTCTTTTAGCCTTCTATTGTAGATGTAGGAGGCCTTATGTTGCTTTCCATTGAGGACATCGTACCTAATTCTCAAGAAGGGCTTGATAAGAATGTTGTTTTGTAGAAGACAAGAATATCAAGGTGAGGAGAACAAGAAAGTGGGCAAGTGGGAATGAAAGGACAATTGCCAAGAAAAGCCAAGTTGTATTCTAAGGTTAAAGTTGTGAAACCATTCCTTCGTCTCTTGATTCCTTAATCTTTTGGGGACTAAATGCCTCCTAATTGAGGAGTTGTGATCAATAATTTTAACATGAGGATTCTAAGGTAATTCTAACACCTTGGGGCCATGAGTGAATGAAAACAATGCATACTTGACAGGTTAGGCTTAAGATGAAGCCATACAAGAGGTTTGGCTGAAGACAAACCCATACAATATAGAAAAATAACATACAAGCAGATTCATACCATGCCAAAATCTTATCTATTAAAACAAGGACACTGATGGATCCAACGAAGCTAATGTATCCAAGGGAGCCCAAACACTTGAAAATTCATTCTTTCAAAGGCTAATGCCATTTGGGATCTCTGTTCAATCTGTAATGTCCCCATTTTCGGGTTCTCTTGCTTTGCAATTGGCACTGACCTTGTGGATGTGTGTCAACGTTATCAAAGGAGTTATTTGATGATTCCATTGAGCTCAGTTGATCTGGAGGACTCATATGCCACTTTTCGGGGTGATTTCCGACTTCAGGTGTGCTCTCCAAGAATCTTGGAGAGGCCGTCTATTTATAGTAAATCATCTAGATGGCATCATTCTTCATCCCAAACCTTCAAGATCATGTTCGTATGATTCATTTTGCAATTCGCTTTAGTTTGGGATTTTCTGTAAAATTGGGTGAACTATTGAGCTATTAATTATTAAATTCACTTAAGTTATCTATTGTCGTAAATATTTTCAAAGATAACTTAAGTGTAATAGCTCTTCGGAAGGGTAATTAAGTGTTTTAAAAGATAGACACTTAAAAAGGGGACCTTGCACATGAAATATTAATATTATTTCAAATAAAAGTCTTTTGGAGAGGGAAAAAATGCTTTTTTGAAAAAAAAACAACAAAAAAGTAGAAAAATGCATTTTTGAAAAAGCAACGAAAAAGCAAAAAACACTTTTCCCTAAAGTAGCTCCAAAATGTTATAAAAGGGAGTTGGAGCTCATTGTTTTGACTAAAGTAACCAGGAAAGGCCCGAACCCATATACAAAAGCCAAAAGGCAAACTAATCAAGTTTTACAAGGAGTAAAACACACTAACCACAACTAAAAACCTGCTTAAACATAGAAACAGCTAGCTAAACCCAAAAAGACCAGCAAAAGACCAGAAAAGAAAGTCACTGATTAGCCAAAGTCTTCAGTCCACTGATCGCCTACCACTTACGGTTCAGAAATTTTAGTTTGTCCTCGAACGTGTTCTCCTTTTCCTTGTCCTGTTCCTCCCGAATATCCATGTTGATTTGCTTGCCTTTCGAGATTTTGCTTTTGGCTCTAGTTCTGTTGGTCGGGCCTGGGTTAATCTAGTTCTCATTGTCTTTAGCAATCACCCCTGTTTTGGCTTCTCTCAAATCCCACCTCTTTTCCATCTCCTTTTGGAAAACATACAGGGTAGTGGCTGAATTTTTCACAATCTCTACTGAATGCCACAATCTCGGCCATGTTTTTCTTGATCTGTTCTTGGTTGGCTTTTAATTTGTCAATTTCAACCTCCATGCCCTCCCATTTCTCGAACTTTCTAGCCAAATTCTGAACTTCAATCCATAGCTGATCATCATTATCATTGGGCCAGTCCGTCATCTCAAGTTGAGTTATCACCTCAAGATGTCGAATCTTGCGCTTTGCATGATGCAAATGCACCAACTGTCATTTTAGGACCTTATTTTGCAAATTGTAATGTCCCCTTTTGGGTATTCTTTTTTTTTTTTACCTTGCACACAAATATAACCTCTTAAAAGGAACATTAGTAATTAGTAAATTAATAATAAAATTGTTGGCGTTTCAATTCGCACCTCTGAAATGCGATTTGGAAAAGGATAGCTATGCATAGATAAACTGCTCTCCTATTGGAAGGGGGAGTTCCCTTTCTTGCTGATGTTCGCTAAAAAGATAAATTAAATGAAACTTCGCCTATCTTCTTTTTTATTCTCAGCTGCGAGCACAAGGTTATAAAACTCTAAACGCTGCAGAAGAGGTTTTTTCCTTTTTTAAAACTTCAACTACAACTAAGCAAAGACTAACGACGCTTTTAATCTCCTGAGTAAATTCAGAGCAAAGGAAATTAAAAGTGAACAAGGAATGATTGTTTTAACAAAAACTTAAGCAATTTTCTCACAGATTTACATTACAAGACTTATAGTACTTTAATGATGAAAGCTGAAATGAAAGCTACGAAAGCCCCACATCTGACGATGAAACTTGATGAATCGAGATAGAATATCAGAGCAAAATAGGCATGAGACTTCTATTTAATATCACAAAGTTGGTACAACTCCAAGACGGCAATACTATAGCAAAAGGCAAGCATACAGCAAGCGATCAAACACCGGAGAACAGATTACACAGAGGGAAGAAGCACTTTCAATAACAATTATGCAGGCTAGAATAGGCACAACAAAATATGTTATCTTCAATACCGCTTCCTTGCAATGAACACAGGGTGAACAGACAGTTGGAATAACAAGGCTTGCAGGCTAGAATAGGCACAACAAATTTGCTATCACAAAGTCGATCCTTTACAATGGGCAAGGCTGCCCTTATTTATACTAAAATCAAAGGAGTAGGGAACCCTAAAATCTCCTCGATTAACCCTAACTTGCCAACTCGCAAGCTTTATTTCTATTCTAAGACAAGGATTACAACTAACAAACACTTTAAAGCAAAGAAAATTCCAACTATTACAAAGTGATTTCTTTCTAAATAAAGAATGGATGAGCTTTGGATGAAAGCAAATGTTTTAAAACAAAAAGCATATGATTTAAAGTTGCTTTCTTTTGAATCACATCTTCATCAACATTCTTGCTTTATGGTGATGTCATCCATTGGTTTTTTTGCTGATTTCTTCTAAAAAGTAGATTATGAGCGAAAAAAGCTGGCACATGGGTTTTGTAGATAATTCCATTCTGAAGCAACCCAGTTTGTCAGATTATGAAAAAGCGGAGGATTTCTCGAAAAAACAGCAAAAAAACAGATTCTTGAAAAAAAGCAAAACTCCCAATCTTCAAGAGGATGATATTCTGGATGGACCCATCTCGATAAAAACTGAAAAAGCTTCGGTTCAATTTCTGAAAAACGATCCCCTAGAAAAAAGGACTCTAAAAAAGCGAGCCTCCCTGCTTCCTCAACCCAAAACTATGAAGAACGTTGAAAAAGCACTTCGTTTGGGTCTTCGAATCTTCATTGAAAGAAAAATAAAAATCCTTCCTCTAGATGCAACCTGCAAAAGATAATGAAATAAAGAAGCCAAATGCTTGTCTTTATAGATCTTTAGGGCGAAAAAACAGCTTTATTTGTGTGAGAATAAAACTTCACTCTCATCCATGAAGAAAGCAACTTTTAAAGCACAAATCCAAGTGGATGTCTTCGAATAGGAAGAATCCCTATTTTGTAGCTACCTATGGCTTCATATGTAAGATGGTGAAAAATATCTTCTTTTGATGATGTCATCGAACACGCGAGTTGAAAGAAGTGCTAGCCAATCTTTCTTCGTTTTCGACACTTCTACACTCATTTTGACTCAAATATGGCCTGTCTCCGACTTCAACAAGATGGCAAAATGTCACTGTTGACTGGAAAAGCTAACTGATCCTGACATTTAAGAGACTTACCAACTGAGATTCCATCCCCGGCCTCCGACTGACGATCTGGCATCGTTTGACCAAGTTTGACCTTTGGAAAACTGCCAACGGACAAAGATTGGGAACAAAGCTGTCGGAAAACACTGTCGAATCAGGAAATATTCTAACTCTAGGCAAGTTGGGCGCCCCAAGTCACCTAGGGCGCCTGGATCCTCATGCCTTAGCCATTTTTCTAAAAATTGCAACTTCTTCAATTTCTCGATTTGCGTGCGCATTCCGGTGGCTGATGACCCCTGTTTGGCTGTCGATTTCTGTCCGCTGAGACAAAACTGAGTCTGATGATCTGGCAGATAGGCAGGCCTGATGAAAACTGAGCTGACTATACTTTCCATCTGCCTCGAGAAACGCACCAAACTGACCTATTCCGAATCGTACCGGGCTGACGAAGGGAGACTCACATTTTTCGAGGAAAACTCAAAAATATTCTAACTTTGGTGAGTTTGGGCGCCCCAAGTCACCTGGGGCGCCTATCTTTCAATGCCTTAGAAAATTTTCTGAAAATTTCAAATTTTATGCCATTTCTCGTATTCTGCCAAATTTCGAAGGTCCTGCCTGACGTACATTTCAAAATATATTTAAGTATATGTTTAGATATTGAATTTCCTATACTTTAAATATTTTGAAATATACTTTCAGGATGTTTGAGATAGGTCTCAGATCCATGGGATTTGACATGCAGATTCTAGATTTTTGAGGATCCGCCAGATTTCAGACTTAGTCAAATTTTCAGGGCTTCAGGACATCAGACTTAGTCAATTTCAGGATTCCAGGGACAAGCATCAGGATGAGGGTAGACTGAATAGCCTGAGCATATCTGAGATGAATCTCCTACTTTTACGGGCCTTTTGACTGAGTTTGACTGCTTTTAACCACCTGGAAGCAGGCTGATAGACACACTTCTCGCATTTTCTCAAAAAACGCGTAAAATTTCTAACACTGGTGGGACTGGGCGCCCCAAGCCTCCTGGGGTGCCTGAAATCTTCAAACTTAGACAAATTTCATGATTTCCAGATTTTCACCTCACCTCGGATCCATTCTGCTCGATTTTGAATGCTTCGTCAAGTCGACGACTATTCGTCGGTTCTGCGTCGTTGGAACAGCGTTGAAAACTCGAAAGCGAGCTCTGGTAGATGAACTTCCTCTGTTGACGACTTTAGAGCTCATGCTTCACCTTCCGAAAAAGCAGAATTGACCCGATAGAGAAAACTTGGTCGTTTACAGATTTTGTCTGGACCACGCTGATCCTGAAGCAAAATCAACCAATGAGATCAAGCGCGACACATGAGTCAAAGATTCTATTTTTAGAAAGTTTTCCCAGCATCCATATCTCAAGAAACCCAGAAAAACTAATTTGACGTCTATTTTTAGAAACTTTGTAAAAATAGAAATTTCTATTTTTAGAAATTTTGCTCTTTTGACTTTTTGACAAAAAATTTTCTAGACTTGTTCAAAATGCCTTAATGAAGCAAAAAAGTTTGATTGGGTACAACAAAAATCAAAACATTAATTTGGATTAGTAATAACATGAACATTAATGAACAATTATATATAATTCATACTCATTTCCTCTTACTTATTCATATGGAGCCTCATAGTGTACTTCGGGAATGATAGTGCCTGGTCACTAATCTAATCTAGCCCTAGTGGAGGATAGGTGTATGTTTATTAAGGTGCGGGATAATAATACCCAAGGGCTTCATTGCACGCCCGACAATACTTCACCTCTTGGCTCAAGAGCTTCATTGCACGTCCGGCAATACTTCACTACTTGAGGATCGCGCCCCACTGTCATAGGCCCAAGGGTTTCATGCTCGACCGGCATACTTCACCACTTGGCTCAAAAAGGCTTCATGCTCGCCAGGGATACTTCACCATTTGAGAGTCACCTACCGTGTAAGTCATCTCCATAGGTATAGGCCCAAGTGCTTCATTGCGCACCCAGCAATACTTCACTACTTGGCTCAAGGGACTTCATTACACGCCCGATAATACTTCATCCACTTGAGAGACACCTACCCTATGCGAGATTGATCATAATAATCTGCACTTTCTTACTTAACCGTCCTCCTAGGGAAATAGATAAGATTAAGGACGTGGCATGACTTGTTTGTCCCTAGTACAATATGAGTAAGGTTAGAGAATGTATACCAATAAAGAGCTTGTCCTCTCGATTAGTGATCTATGGATCACAAGGTTAATTATCATCTTAGGATATCGTTCCTCTATGGGAACTATTGCAATACCATCATTCTAGATGGGTGAATGTAAGGCTTATATGTCTCTCATAGATACAATGTTATTGGTATGTGTTTATGCACAACTCTTTTGGTATATGCTGATATGATCATTGTTTGTAATGATAAGGAAGTACCTTTGGACTGTCGTTGCTGATTGATCCTTGATGATGATAGTGATTTCCTCTCAAGATATGAAGGAACTTCGTAGACTGTTGACTGAGTGATGAATCTGTAATAAGCTGAAGATACACTCCAACTTATATTGCAGTTGAATATATAATGTATGTGTTGATCAGTGATTGATGCTATAGACTTGATATTGCAGATATATATGTAGTGAACGCTGTGCTTGTTGCGAGTGTTGGATCCGTGATGTATTTGTAAGATGCTGTTATAGATTCGAATTCCAAGTATGGATGCTGGATATGTTCTTATTTCTTGCTGTATTGGTTGCTAAGTATTAGATAACTGCAGAACTGTTTTGGTATGTGAGAATGTGATCGATCATGCTGATATAATACTTGGATATTCTTCCTTTGACGTGGACTGATACTCTCTTGCTGATCACTGGAATTGTGAGTTGATGAATACAGATAAGATTGTATATTAAAGATGTGTGTGAATGAATCCCCTTTGATTGATCTTCCTTCCTCCATAAATATCTTTCAAAAAGACACCTTGTTATGATGATTCGCATCTCTTGGCAAGCGCTCTTTTGTTAGGATCGGTGTCTAACAAGTTATTTGTTCTTTAATATAATTGCTTATTAATTTGGAAATGATTACCACTTTAGAGGATCGCATGATTATGGTATTATAATCTGATCGTTGTTTTACAATAATTACTGCCTTTTTATACTAGTTTGTCTTATTTGCCATCTCATTTGTCTTTATTCCTCCAAGTGTAGTTCTTGTCTAGCGATGGATTTCCAAATCGATTCTTTGGAGATAGCTTCTTGATTATTATATGTTTGTTTGACATGGATTTGGACTCGATCCTCTACTCAATGGTGGTCTTAAAGAGGGACATCACAGTCTTCTGATCATTATTTATATTTTGAGATTTATGTTTAGAATATAATATTATTCATAGATATATTATTATATAATAAATATTACTATTATAATTTATATTTATATTTAATAATATAATAATATATCATATTATATATATATATATATATATTTATATAATGGTATTTAATATATGATATTTATGAAATATCAATACATATATAATTATATTATTATGGGGACATGACAGTCCTCCCCACTTCAAGATTGCTTGTCCTTATATCAATACTAATAAAGCATGTTCTTATATGAAAAGATCGTTGTCAAAGACTCTTACCACTATTTTGCATTGTACGGGAGATCTAGATGATGAAATTGCAATTACCCCAATGGTTCCAATGGCAATATTAACTTGGAGACTAGATTTGTTCAAGTTCATGAAGACCTTACAATCACATAATTGTCAATGTATCTTTACAAGATTTTTAAAGTATTCCATCTTACTATCAATGCATGTCTTGTGACATAACATGAAGGGGTATAATGACTCAAATTTGGTTGCCCTCAAGGTAGCTCACTAAATTCCGAGTGATAAAGGTTGTTATGGAGCTGAAACATCTAGTTAAGATCCCAATTCTGATTATAATGAAGATTGTCATGATTATTTGGAAGTAACAGTCCCAAAAATAGTAAAGACAGCTACGAAGAGACACTGAATCTTATAGGTCTCCCTTGCTACCCAAGGTTGATTATATTTTACCTTAGATACTTGATTGAACATAGTCTATTATAAGGGCATAGCATAGTGCTAGATCTCTACATAATAGTTATGTTGTGGTCACTACATTGTATCAGTCCAATAAAAAGATGGAAGTAATAGTAATAAGGCAAAATTGTATGACAACCCATAGTGAAAATTGAACCTAGCACTTATATTTCAGAGTTAAGGCATAATGTTTGATCATTATATCTAGACTAAGATCTGCAGAACTAAATTTGTGGACGATAATGGTTAAACTATCTCAGCTATTATATTGTAACTATATATAGTGTTGTAAACTCTTAATAGTCTCATGATTGTGTTAATCAAGAAAGAATGATGAGAGAGTAAAATTACTTTTGTCTATATCATGATGAGTGAGGCTCTTTGGTTTGACACTCCAAATAGAGAACACCATCGGAGAGAAGATCCATGTTGAAGCATATGCACACAATTATATTTGAAACGCAAAGCATAAATACACGTAATACATGAAGCATACTCTAAGCTTATACACTTAACACATGATACACAAAAGTATATGAAGCATGAAGCATGAACATAGTATGTAATACACAAGTATACACACGTAATACATGAAACACATAGCATACACTTGATACACAAAGTACAAAGCATGCAAAGTATACGCACGCAATACATAAGGCATGAAGCATACATGTAATACACAAGTATACGCACGAATATGAAGTATACACATGAATACAAGTCATGAAGTGTGCATTTGAACATACATAAGTCATAGAGTACACACATAATTCATGCAGTATACATTTTAACACACAAAGTCATGGAGTATACACTCGAATACACGAAGTCATGAAGTATACAATTGAATACACAAGATCATAGAGTATACACTCAAATACAAATACAAGTTCATAGAGTATACACTCAAATACAAATACAATCATAGAGTATACACTCAAATACAAATGCAATCACAAGTCATAGAGTATACACTCAAATACAAATGTACAAGCACTCAAATACAAATACAAGGTCATAGAGTATACACTCGAATACAATTACAAAGTTATATACACTCAAATACAATTACAAAGTCATAGAGTATACGCTCGAATACATATACACTCGTATATAAAATTATAAATACAAAGTCATAGAGTATACACTCCAATACAATTACAAAGTCATAGAGTACACTCGAATACATAGTCATGAAATATTTGAATCATAGAGTATACACTCGAATACAAATAGAGTACACACTCGAATACAAGTACACTCAAATACATGGTCATGAAGTATATTGTCGGACAATTGGGAAGAGGATTCGGTGCATCCCATACTACACCGTGGACCCGTCCACCATCCCAAAGTCACCAAGTATACACGAGTATGAAGCATACGTAATACACAAAGTATTCACATGAACATATGTTACAAAGCATACACATGGATCACAAAGTAAACCTTTGAATACACTTGAATACACATAAATCACAAAGTATACACTTGAATACATGTAAGGCACATGTAGTATACACAAGATGGCAGGATGACTGCTCTGATACCACTTGTAATGTCCCCTTTTGGGTTTTTTTTTTTTTTTTCTTGCACACAAATATAACCTCTTAAAAGGAACATTAGTAATTAGTAAATTAATAATAAAATCAAAACATTAATTTGGATTAGTAATAACATGAACATTAATGAACAATTATATATAATTCATACTCATTTCCTCTTATTCATATAGAGCCTCATAGTGTACTTCAGGAATGATAGTGCCTGGTCACTAATCTAATCTAGCCCTAGTGGAGGATAGGTGTATGTTTATTAAGGTGCGGGATAATAATACCCAAGGGCTTCATTGCATGCCTGGCAATACTTCACCTCTTGGCTCAAAAGCTTCATTGCACGTCCGACAATACTTCACTACTTGAGGATCGTGCCCCACTGTCATAGGCCCAAGGGTCTCATGCTCGACCAACATACTTCACCACTTGGCTCAAAAAGGCTTCATGCTCGCACGGAATACTTCACCATTTGAGAGTCACCTACTATGTAAGTCATCTCCATAGGTATAGGCCCAAGTGCTTCATTGCACGCCCGGCAATACTTCACTACTTGGCTCAAGGGACTTCATTACACGCCCGGTAATACTTCATCCACTTGAGAGACACCTACCCTATGCGAGATTGATCATAATAATCTGCACTTTCTTACTTAACCGTCCTCCTAGGGAAATAGATAAGATTAAGGATGTGGCATGACTTGTTTGTCCCTAGTACAATATGAGTAAGGTTAGAGAATGCATACCAATAAGGAGCTCGTCCTCTCGATTAGTGATCTATGGATCACAAGGTTAATTATCATCTTAAGATATCGTTCCTCTATGGGAACTATTGCAATACCATCATTCTAGATGGGTGAATATAAGGCTTATATGCCTCTCATAGATACAATGTTATTGGTATGTGTTTATGCACAACTCTTTTGGTATATGTTGATATGATCATTGTTTGTAATGATAAGGAAGTACCTTTGGACTGTCGTTGCTGATTGATCCCTTAATGATGATAGTGATTTCCTCTCAAGATATGAAGGCACTTCGTAGACTGCTGACTGAGTGATGAATCTGTAATAAGCTGAAGATACACTCCAACTTATATTGCAGTTGAATATATAATGTATGTGCTAATCAGTGATTGATGCTATAGACTTGATATTGTAGATATATATGTAGTGAATGTTGTGCTTGTTGTGAGTGCTATATCCATGATGTATTTGTAAGATGCTGTTATGGATTCGAATTCCAAGTATGGATGCTGGATATGTTCTTATTTCTTGTTGTATTGGTTGCTAAGTATTAGATAACTGCAGAACTGTTTTGGTATGTGAGAATGTGATCGATCATGCTGATATAATACTTGGATATTCTTCCTTTGACGTGGACTGATACTCTCTTGCTGATCGCTGGAAGTGTGAGTTGCTGAATACAGATAAGATTGTATATTAAAGATGTGTGTGAATGAATCCCCTTTGATCGATCTTCCCTCCTCCATAAATATCTTTCAAAAAGACACCTTGTTATGATGATTCGCATCTCTTGGCAAGCGCTCTTTTGTTAGGATCGGTGTCTAACAAGTTATTTGTTCTTTAATATAATTGCTTGTTAATTTGGAAATGATTACCACGTTAGAGGATCGCATGATTATGGTATTATAATCTGATTGTTGTTTTACAATAATTACCGCCTTTTAATACTAGTTTGTCTTATCTGCCATCTCATTTGTCTTTATTCCTCCAAGTGTAGTTCTTGTCTAGCGATGAATTTCCAAATCGATTCTTTGGAGATAGCTTCTTGATTATTATATGTTTGTTTGACATGGATTTGGACTCGATCCTCTACTCAATGGCGGTCTTAAAGAGGGACATCACAGTCTTCTGATCATTATTTATATTTTGAGATTTAAGTTTAGAATATAATATTATTCATAGATATATTATTATATAATAAATATTATTGTTATAATTTATATTTATATTTAATAATATAATAATATATCATATTATATATATATGTTACATTTATATAATAGTATTTAATATATGATATTTATGAAATATCAATACATATATAATTATATTATTATGGGGACATGACACAAATCCAGAGCCTCAAACCTTCTTGTAGATTCTCTTGAGGACAAAAGCCCTCTTGTAGATTGGGTGTGGTTTCATGTCAGAAACTACCGTTGTGCTGAACAGTTTGTGCCATTGTTATTTGTGTGAAGCTCTTCCATTTTTTTCTAGTAATTTGGAGATTCAATTTTTATATTTCATGTTAGTGATCAACACTTGCATGTCAATTCTAATGGTTGCATGTCAACGCTCGATGGTTGCATGTGTGGTATCAATCATTGCATGTTACTGTTGGTGATCGCATGTTAGTTCTAATGGTTGCATGTCAATGTTTTTAGTAGAAGATCAGTGTTGGGACAATTTGCATCATTTGGGTACTTCATAACAGCTATCAATGTGAAGTTTGGGAGTGTTTCCTTTTCTGTTCAAACCTGATAAATAGTATATTTCAGTCACAAGTCTGAAATCAATGTTGTTTTGGGTTGAATAAATCAGATTTGTGGACTATTCTCTGCTAGTTAGGGTTTGCAGTGTTTCATTTTCAGACCCATAGCCTGCTGCAATTTATATCAAACCTGTGATTCTACTGTTTCAGTGTTTTCAGAAGGGTTTACAGTGATAGTTTGAGCTTTCTTCATCATCTACAACACTAGAACTTTGTGGGTATGACTTCATATGTTGTTTGGATGATTTTTAATGCCATTTCTTCATGATTTTAATGCTATAGCAGTGATAACAGATTTATCTTTCTGTGAAAGGTTGCAGCAGTATGTTTAATTTGAAAATCAAAATTATTTGATGTATTGCAGCTTACATTTATTTGTGATAAACATTTATATTTCATTATTGGGTGATTGTAACCCCTAGACGGTAATACCGCCAGTGGGATTGATATTTTCTTGTTTATGTTACTCACCCCACTGAATAAGTGGTTTCATTGTAAAGGCTTCCCGCTGAATAAGTGGATGTGCATATGCTCTTCCTTTCAATACTCCCACTAAATAAGTGGTGATTTCCCACTGAATAAGTAGATGCCCACTGAACAAGTGGAAGTTGTTATTTGTTGTTCTGTATTTTAATTACTAAGTCTGAAGCACTTGTAAGCTCTCACCTTGCCCATATCGGGAACTTGGTGATCAAAAGGTGTGGAGGAGATTACAAGGTTGCATTTGATTTACTAACATTGTTTGATAATGTTGTAAAAATGGAAAAAAATTGGGGTAGAACATTACACGGTCCTTTGTTGATTTTATGTAAATGACAATATGTACACCCCTTGTGGGTCATGCAATTCTTCTTGATTGTATTCTTTTGGAATAACAGCATGTAATTGCAATGTGCAAGAGTGTGTTGAAGCAAGATAAAAAGCAAAAAAAAGATAGAAAAAAATGTTAAAGTGTTATTGATGTTGAAGGCCTCATGGCCTCATGAAAGCAAGTTGACTTGTAATGTTGCAAGGATATAGTGGCAAGAGAACACAAAACCTTACTCATCTAGAGTTTTTCCACATTGAGTTTCTACACAGTAATCTCTCTTGTTGAGCTCTGTTTTTTTTTTCTTTTTACAATTCTTACTTGTTTCATTTCATGTATGCAACTATCTAAAATCAATTCTAGCACTTGATAAAACACAAATCTAAGAAAATTTACTATTTTCTTAAGACAGATACTGTGAGAAGAGCAAACATGATCAACTAAGATGAATTTGTGTTGGTGAATAAAGTATGGAATATTTATGCTAATTATAGATCCATATAGAAGAAAAGAATTAGCCCTAGGCAAAAATAAGACAACATCAAGGTTAAGAAATTCTTCTACCAACCTCTGGGGCATAAATATAAGCAATTGTATTAGTTCCTGTGATACATAGCCGAGCTCCAAAGAGGAGTATAGTTGTCATAGTTTCATGTTGAGGGAACATTAGTGGAAGAAGAAATATACAACAAGAGAAAAACATTATTGCCATTGAGGATTTGCGACCAAAATAATCCACAACAGTCGCTGCCAAAAGAAGCCCAGGAATTTCTGCCAGCAATAAATCCAACTGTATGAAGTTAAAATCAATACAAGATAAGAATGTAGTGTCTTAAATAGAACACTATATTAAACATTCATTCACTTTCCTTTAATACTATTTGAATGTGGTCTTTACAATCTTTACGTTTGTCTTTGAACAAAATTAGTATACAGTAATAGTCAGTTAAAAACTTGGAATGGTGTAATAATTTTGACTCACGGCAGCAAAAATGCAATGATTACCTCCACAGCTTGCCACAAGAATGTCTCTGTAGAGACTGTTGTTTATAGTAGCAGAAGTCATGGTGTTTGATGCACAATTTTGATCTCCACCACCAAATTGGGAGGTAAGCAAGACAAGTCCATAGTAACAAAACGCATTTGAAAAGAAAACTGACCATAAAAGAAGTGTTGATGTTCTTAAGGATGGTGACAAAAGAGTACATAATGATGAGAAAACTCTCATTTGATTCCTTGTTTTTGAGGGAGTTTCACTTGATCGCCCTTTGACATCCAACAAATGGGCTTCTTCCAATTTGTCAACACCATCTACTTCCTTTGTTTTGGTAGTGACACAAGCAGCATATGTCCCAGGTGGAAGATGCTTTCTATTTACATGTGCAATCTTATTCAGTATCTGAAGTGCATCTATTGTTCTACCTTTCATGATAAGATATCTTGGAGATTCTGGAACCACACTATAGAAAAGGAGCAAGATCAACAAGGGTGTTGAGGATAATCCAACTAGCCACCTCCAACCTAAAGTTGGCATCACAATCTGCAAATGAAATAAAGATAATCTGATTGAAGTATTTGACATCAAATTCAAGAATATATGATACAAACCACATTTGAATATAAAGTGAAAGGGAAAAAAAATTGTAACATCAACTAAAACAAAATGCAAGAAAGCAACCAAGGAGTTATAATTGAAGCAATAGACCAGATGCAATGTGGAAAAAAAGCACAATTAAGGAGGATTCTTGGCTTATAAGTTGAACCTTTGCAGCAATAAACGGTGGTGAACCAAAAACCTTTCTTTGTATACAATTTACAAGATGGATTGTTGTTTAAATTCACTCTGATTTTCATTCAATAAGCCCTTCTCACCAACTTTTGATAAAGGAATCTCACTTATCCTCCAACGGTGGATATTTTGGTGTATAAAGACCTTGCAATATATTCATACTTCTATTGGACCTCTATGCAGAGCAGATTGCGGATTACATTTGTTAGTGCTCTCTTTATAATCAATTGTATTATTCCAATTGAAATCTTGGATTATATCAATCATAACAGGTAGTTTCTTGTCCATGAAAACTTGTTTACATGGACTTCATTGATGGTCAGCCCAACATTCAGCACCAACATGATTGCATCTTTGTCAATGTCTGTCAGTTTCCCAAAATTGCTATATTTATGCCATACTCCAAAACCATTTATTAGATTCCAATTGTTTTTTCAACTTCAAATAGATTCCATGCAAAACAGAAGCAAACTAAAGGTTTTCCATTTGTGTCAAATTTGGCCAAACTTCATACAAAAAATTAGGACATTATACAACAAACTCGAGCTAAATTCAAGGCATTTCATGACCAAAATCTAGGACCTAATTATTTCCAAGTTGGTAATCACATTTAGCTTCACTTGGATAAACAAAGGTTTTGCAAAACACATCACAAATTGAATCCTATCAAATCAAAACTCATAATACTCTTATAGCAATTGAACTTGATGCTTTTTGACTTTATCTTCCAACCCAACTTAGCATCCATGATGTTGCTAATGTGAGCAAGCTAAAGTTGCACAAGCCATTTCACATGGAGGAAGAGGTTTCCATCACTCATCCAAAAGCTACCATTTCTGATTTTCAACAAGTATTGACCGAAGATACTTTGTTCCATGTTCAGATGCATACAAATTGCAAGAGGAAAACCAATACATACGTTGTCAATCACAAAGGAACCCTATTGACAAGGCCTAGTGATTCTCGAAAGAAGTTATCAAATCTCATATAAATTGAGGGCAATTTCCTCTAAGCAGGCAGGAAATGATGAAGACATCTTGCATAGTAAGTTAGAGATATTTATTAATAAATTCCATGTGTAAGTGGGTTAGTGGAATTATTCAGAGGGTAGACAAAAATTAATTAAATGGTGGACAGCCGGAAGTTGGTAGGTAGGAGTTGGAAACAGTAAATGTCTATAAGATTTTTAGCTTGTAGATACAACTTACTCTTATGAAAATAAGCATTCAAAAATAGAAATCATATGATGAAAACATCTACTATAGTTGGTAAGTTAACAATTCTTATGTGTTAGTAAGATCCATATGCAAGTGGGCTACTGTAACTATTCAAAGGATATATAAAATTAATTAAAAAGCAAGTGGACAGTTGGAAGTTGGTAGGTAGGAATTGGGAATATTAAATGTGTTTTAAGATTTTTAGCCTATAAATACATGCTTCTCTTATGTGAACAAGCAATCAGAAATAGAAATCCCTTTTCCATGTATTCTTAATCCATAGAATGCATTTTCTATCTTAATTGTGAACCCAAGCATGGGAATCCTTGTCCATGTTGGTTCCCAAAATAGCTAACCCAAAACCCTAAAGTATTTTCTAATCTCCCAAGCCAAGGGTGTCATCAAGGAGACAGAACAGAGGCTCATCAATAGACTGAGGGTGATTAAGGGCCAATTGGTAGGAGTGGGTAATCTCCTCTTCACTTTTGGTTCAGCGAAACCAAGGAGGGTGTTCTTAGGGGTATCCCTCAACAAGGATTCATTACAACACAAAATATATATAAAATAATAACACAGCAGCAGTACCCAAATTGTAGTTTTAACCCCTAAGGTCGTCACTAGATCAAAACTAGCCTACTGCGTTAGATAACCTCTTATTGAGCTAATAAAGGCATCTCTATAGCAATGCAAGATGCAAGAATTCATATTTGATTCAATAAGATTGAAGCTTGATAAGTTCGCAAAAGATATACCTTGGTTAAAATGCAGAACCAAAGATGCATACAAATTAGTACCTATTTCTATTCCACATTCGATTGATTTTGTTCATTTTAAAAGGGTGTGAGTGATCAAGACATTCCCAAACCGGTGCCTATCCAATGGGCTACAGAGTCTTCAATTTATTAAAGGAAAACAACAAAGGAAAAATATAGGCAACCTCTCCAACCCTCCTGGACACTCTGAATGGACCATAGAACATGGGCTTAAGCTTCTCTGCTCCACTCTTCTTGAGAGCAGATTGTTTGTATGGCTGGAGCCTCAAATAAACCATGTCCCCAACCTCAAAACTACATTCTACCCAATGTTGATTAGCATTCAACTTCTGTTGATTCTATGCCTGCTGCAAATTTTCCTTCAGTGACTTCATGATGTCCTAACTCTCCTGCACTAAATCTTTTCCTTTAGGCACTCTACTATCCCCAAACAGTAAATCCACAAAGTTGGGTGCCTCATATCCATACAAAGCCATGAATGGCGACATCCTGATGGACATGTTATAGGTAGTATTATAGCAATACTCCCCAAGATGCAACCATTTGATCCAAACTCTCTACTATCCATAAACATAGTTCCTGAGATACCCTTCCACCCATTTGTTTACTATGTCTATCTATCCGTCTATCTGTGGGTGGTAGCTCGTACTAGGAGTGAGCTCAATCCCACTCAATCTGAAGAGCTCCCTCCAAAAAAATACTGAGGAACTTGTTGTCCCTATCGCTCACAGTACTCTTGGGCATGCCATGCAATCTAAATATGTCACTGAAATGGCAAAGAAATATGCAAATTTGGTCAATCTGTCAACCACAACGTATATACAATCCTTGCCCTGTACCTTAGGCAACCCAGTGATGAAGTCCATGGAGATACATCCCCATTTCTGATTGGGAATGGGTAAAGGCTGAAACAAACCAAATGGATAAGTGTGCTCATTTTTATTCTGTTGGCAAATGGGGCACTCTTTGACATACTTAAGGACTTCATTCTTAAGTCCTTTCCAAGTAAATCGCTCCCGGATCTGTCTGTAGGTCTTGAAGAAACCCGGGTGACCAGCCATAGGTGCATCATGAAAGGTCCTCAATATCTTACCCTTAAGTTGTGAAGTAGGCACCAAATAAATCCTTTCCTTATAGATGATTAAATCATTAACCACAGAATACATGTCATCATGAATTGTGCCCTCTATAATTCTTGCTGCCCAAAAATCCTTAGCATATTCTACTGAAATCAGCTCCCTCCAATCAGTAGTAATCTCTACCAACGAACATAAGTGGGGCCTCTTGGAAAGTGCATCAGAAACTACGTTCTTCTTCCCCTTGACATATACAATGTTAAAATCATATGCTTGTAACCTTCTCACCCACTTCTGTTGTCTGTCAATAAGATCCTTCCGGTTCATGAAGTATTTAATGCTATTGTGGTCCATTTTGATAATGAACTTACCCCCAACCAGGTATGGTCTAAATTTGGCCAAGGCGTACATAATGGCCAACATTTCCCTATCATAAACTGAGTAACTCCTCTCCACACCTCTTAGTTTTCTTCCTTCAAACGCTATGGGGTGTTTTTCCTGCATTAGCACGACTCCAATTCCCTCTCCTGAGGCATCACACTCCAACTCAAAAGGTTTGGAGAAGTCTAGAATCGCCAACAAAACATGAACACATCAACTGTTTGAAGTGCTCAAAACACTTCTTAGCTGAATCAAACCACATGAAAGCCCCCCTTCTTCATCAAATCTGTAAGTAGGGCTATGGTCTGTAAAAATCCCTTAACAAACCTCCTGTAAAAACCACACAGACCAAAGAATCCCTTAAGTTGAGAGAGATTCGTAGGTGTAGGCCATTCAATAATAGCCCTGATCTTTTCAGGATCAACTCTCACTCCCTTTGCACTGATAACGTGACCAAGATATAGAAGCTCTTTCATGCCAAAGTCACACTTGGACTCTGTCGATGTGTTTTTTATGCACATGCAAACTCAGAATAAAATACCAAGTATTCTATCCTCTCTTGAACAAAGTCTCTCAAAGCCTAAACAAACTGATCCAATGAAACAACTCCAAGGTTCCTGATTCATAATTTGCAATGGATAGACTCAGTAGTTGATGTGATTTGCCGAAACTCACAAAGGGACTTACGCTGAATTTACTCCTTACTCCACTCAAATATGTTACTTCCTGCTTATGAAATGGAACTCTAAAACCAACTATAAAAGAAAATGAAAAAGGATAAGGGTTGAGAAAGCTATTCTAAGGACAGTGAGATAATGAAACATGCTAGGATAGACCAATTCATCATGAAACCAAACTCCGCTTCACCATGAGAACCAACAATTACACAAAGTTGGTGCAATTTTCTAAGGTAATTCAAGGATTTTCATATTGTAAACCTCCATCCAAACACCCGCAGCTGGCACAACTTGAACGAGCATTCACAACCGAACTAAAGCAAATGAAGGTTCAAGCTAACTTTGCAAAATGAGTTGCCTTCGACAATCCACGAAAAGTATGAACCAGGAAGGAATTCATCAAATATCATTACATATCTCATTACATCAATGAACTTCTAATCTATTTCTAAGCTACTTGGAAACACATCTCCATCATATTCAAGAATTTAGAAACCATGCTAACATTCCAAAACCACAAGATCACCATGGAACTTTCAACAGTGAGCTTGTATTAATCTTGAAGTGTATGATTACAACAATTTCATATGTGTCCCTTCAATGATTTCAAAGAGTCTCCTCTACTCTACTCCTACTCTTGCGCGAGCTAACAACTTCTAACCTTACAAATGAGAGAAATGGACCTTTTATAGACTCCAAAATTACATGAACGGCCAGGATTGATTTGAGAATCAACGGCCAAGATTGAGACAAAAAGAGAGGCAATGAAGGCACATTTTCCATTATGATAAGCATGAGATGGAATCTTTAGAGCATCTTCCACATGGGCGCCCTCTTTGGTCTCTTGCTTGTAATACATTCGTTCAACCTGGACGGGTGACGTGGCAAATTGTGATTGGACTGGTGACGTGCACATGCCACCTCAGCATTTTCAAGCAAACTGGTTTGATTTTCAACATGTTCATACTGTTCGAAATATTTTCCCAAATTGCTAGATTTTCACCTATGGAACTTGGCATCTTTCAAACTTGAAAACTTGGGAAACTTAGAAGTTCTTCATGTAATTGATGGATTGCTTGATGATTGACTCATTCCTCTTCTCATCATGTTCTTGTGCTTGTTCTTGTGCAGGATTATATCTCTAAATGGTGCAGGAAGTAGACCTTGGGTGTGAATTGTTGGAGTAGACTTCATGATTGAAGTGGATGGCTCCGGAGCTTGAATGTGAAACTAGACTCTTGGATTCCTGGACGTGAGCTTCTAGATGATGAAGTGGTGTCGTGCAATGGACCTCCTCCGATGATGACCTTGGTGTTGGATTCCTCCGTGTCTTGTTGGCCTTAAGTAACACTTCTTCCACGCTTTGAATGTTTCCGGTGCAATCTTTTGACATTCTCCTTCCTTGAAGTGAGTTGAGGGGGCTTGCTACTAGAGTTCTTCGTGTGATGAAATCTTCCCTTGATTGCTCAACATCGGATCTTCCTCAAACAAGAACTTCTTGCCTCCAGTTCCTACAAAAGAGAAACAACTTTCAATTGCAAAGATGATAATCATTAACAATATTTCATCATAGATCTCCTAACATTTCACTTTCAGACACCTTGCAAAGGTCTTGGGTTAGATCTTACTTGTTTTACACAACGAAGAAGGTTTTGTTCTCATGTTTTAAAACTTGCCATTTATCCCCTTCTGGCTGACCTGGTAGTTTGACAAGGTTTGAGCACCCTTAAGGCATGTTGAAGAAATTTCCTAAGCTAGAGCACATTTCACCAATGTTAGAGAAATTTCCTGAGGCTGAGCACATATGGGTGATGTTGAAAAAATTTTCACTAAGGAGGGTGCATTTGGCAATGGATGAGGAAATTCTTGATTGAGGGCGCATTTGAGACACGTTGAAGAAATTTCATAAGCTAGAGTGCATATCATGAAGGTTGGAGAAATTTCCTCAAGCCGGGTGCATTCCATGAAGGTTGGAGAAATTTCTTTATGAAGGGTGCATTCCTTGAGTGTTGAAGAAATTTTCTTCAAGTTGGGGGGTTCCTTGAGTGCTGAAGAAATTTTCTCATGAAGGGCACATCTGAGGTAGGGTGAAAAAATTTCTTGTTTGGCTGAGCGCATTTCATGAAACACAAAGAAATTTCACAAGGCAGAGTGCATATCCTAGAGGTTGGAGAAATTTTCCTAAGTGGGAGCGCATATGAGACGTGTTAAAGAAATTTCTCCATGTTGGGCACATTCCTTGAGTGTTCAAGAAATTTCTCCAAGTAGGGCACATTCCGCTCATGGAGAAGAAATTTCCCATACTTAGCCATTTTTCAGTGCCTAAAATCAAGTATATTTCAAAATATATTTAAGTATAGGAAATTTCCTATACTTTAAATATTTTGAAATATACTTTCAGGATGTTTGAGATAGGTCTCGGATCCATGCGATTTAACATGCAGATTCTAGATTTTTGAGGATCCACCAAATTTCAAACTTAGTCAGTTTTCAGGATTTCAGGACATCAGACTTAGTCAATTTTCAGTATCTTAGGACATGCTTAAGTATTCTCAATTGCACCTTGTTAAACTCACTTGATTCATTTCACTCTACTCCAGAGAGGCTCATTCTTCATTTCATGGAAGAGACTAGGTCTGACAACACTTCCTAAGGATTCTACAAGCTCAGAATTGCAAAAAAGGTGGGTCCCCATTTGCAATGGGGCGATGTGTGATTAGGTCACAACAGACTCCTTAGCGTACAAGAACTCACTCTCCAGTATGCTCAAAACCTCCTCAAGATGCCTCATACCCTCTTCCCAAGTTCTACTAAAAATCAAGATATGATCGAAAAATATTAACACAAATTTCCTTACTGCTTCCTGAAAATCTGATTCACACAACTCTGGAAAGTGGCTAATGCATTAGTTAATCTGAAAGGCATCACCAAGAACAGCCAAAGTGGCCTCTGAAAGTTGTCTTCTCTATGTCCTCCTCTCTCATCCTGATCTGATGGTCGCCTGACCTCAAGTCAATCTTCGAGAAATAACAAGCTCCATGTAGCTCATCTATCAACTCGTCAATCCTAGGAATGGGATACCTATTTTTAATTATCTTTTTACTCAAAGCTCGGTAATCAATACACATCCGTATTGTCCCATCCTTCTTCACCAACACAACTGCTGAAGCAAAAGGGCTCTTGTTGGGTCTAATGTGCCCCATCTCCAATAACTCCTTAATAGTCTTTTCTATCTCATACTTAATCCTCTTAGGATGTCTGTATGGTGTAGTAATTACTAGTTAGGCACCCTCCTCCAGATCTATCACATGCAGCTTCTGAATATCTGGATGATGGTTGTTCTTTTGCTGATCTGGAATTGTAGGGATGATGAGACACTCTGCTGCCCACTCCACCTGATCATGTCTAATCAAACGCTCCATCCTCTCGAGGGACACAACTCTAGGACCACCATCCGATAAGGCTCTAAGTACTATCTTTTTGCCATTAGAATCAAATTTCATTTCCATAGTATGCAAATTCATAGTGAATTCTCCAAGAGTCCTCATCCAATGCATTCCAAGTACCACATCCGTATCACCTATGCCAACCACATAGAAATCATCTTTCAGCTCATATTCACCCAATCGTATACTTAGGCCAGCAATTTTACGAGTACATGTGAGTTTGAATTCATCTGCAACCATTACCTTAAATCCCTCAAGCTCTTCTGTTTTGAGTACCCTCTTAGCTACAAGCCCCTCATCAATAAAATTGTGTGTGGCACCTCTATCAATGAGAGTTACTATTCGTTGTCCACAAAGTACTCCTCTGACCCTGAATGATCCAATTTTCTGAAAACTAGAGAGTTGAGCCATCACTCCCTCACTATCATTTTCATCATTTGACGAATTTTCTTCTTCACTACCCTCTAAATTGGAATGCTGATCTGATTTTTCTGAATTCGTCTCATCAATTGAAAAGTACTCTATTTGTTTGGCCTTTGCTTTGTTGTTGCATTTATGAGATGGATCACATGGCTCTCTACAATGGAAGCACAATTTCTTCCTTCTAAGCTCATTGAACTGATCACTACTCAACTGGTTGGTCTCCTTCTTGGGCTGATTAGAATCTCACTGAAAATGTTTTTTAGCTTTATCTTTCTTATGCAAGAATCCCTTGGATTGAAATTTGTTTCTTGAAGTGGAAGATTCTATGTCTCTTGCTTTCTTCAAGGCATCCTGCAAGGAAGGCCCATTAAGGGCCTTAATCCAACCTCTCAATGGATATGAAAGACCATCAATAAAGAGAACCGTCAACCTCCTCTCAGAAATGTCAGTTACTATCACTGATAGCTTCTGGAATTCAAAAATGTAGTTGTCCCCTGAACCCCACTGTTTCAACTAAGCCAACTCCTTAAACTACAACTCAGGATCCTTCTTGTCGAACCTATCCATCAACCTCTCAATAAACTCCGCGTAAGAGGTAATCTGATCATGGCCCAAAGTGACCATACCATGGTGCCACCACTTGTAATACCCCCCCCGATAGGATATTTGATTCTCGGAATGTTTGCCTCTCTGTTTAGTTTGTCTTTGAGTTTTCTTAGATGTAATGTCCCCATTTTCGCGAGCATCAGTTTTCAGAGGATTAGCCTATTTCCTGACCCTCGTAGGCTAATGCAGATGGTTAGAGGGCCCCTTTTGGCAGAGATCAGTGAGTTATTTCTCTCAGAGCTCAATTTATGTTCAGGTTTGGCCTTCGTTGGATTCTGTTTGGCTAACTTACTATTTATAGTAAGTTACTATTTCAGGAAGTTAGGGCTTCTATTTATAGCAGCTCACCTGGGCAGGTCTCAGTTGCAGTGTTGATCTCATATGCAGATAGATGGGCGAAACATTAAAGGATTAATGATTAATATTCATTAAAGGGCACTTTAATGATAATTTAATATTATAAAGTTAAATTATTAAGTAAAGTGTACTTTATAATCAATGGGGCCATGACCCTCAATTAAAAACAACTTAAAGTACATTTATATTTATCGAGTTGAGCGCCCAAGTATAAGGAGATAATATAAAGTTTTTATTAAAAACCTAAAAGTGGATTTAAATGCTATTAAGGAGATTGAGGTCATAAAAGAACTCAAAAAGCAAATGCTTTTTCATTCTTGATGTTATTTGACCTATGCTTTTTGATATGAGAGTTGAGTGCAGAAATACACAAGGGTTTCAGTCCATTTTCTGCAGTGAAGAACGAAAACTCTTCATTGATTATGCAATTTTGAGGTTGTGAGAGACCAGTCGAATTATTGCCATAGTGTGGGCTTCATTCAGGAGTCCATTTAGAGCTTACTGAGAAGATTCAACAAGGGTTTTAAAGCAGATTTTGGGTGGACAGAATTCTCTGTGGCTGCATTTAATATTCATTGTGCACACATATTAAGGAAGGCCAATCAACTTGCATGCACAGCTCACCATTTTGAAGACTGCAATCTGCATTTCTAAGTATCATTGCTTACACTGGAGGCAATGATCTGCATTTCCCCAAGGCAGCATACAGAAGACAACATACACAGGTCCCAAGGCAGCCATTTAGCAAATTAAGTCAAATCTCATTGTTGGCCTCCTACATCAGCGATCTCTACACTAACACCAACGATCAGCTTGAGAAGACAATTTGCATTGCATTTGTATGTTGTCATTCATTGTACAACTCTGAATTTTGTAACAGCTGGGTGAGATTATTTTGTGGCTATCATAGAGCCGTGGACATTGTAGTAATTGAAGTTTGCAAAGTTCTTATTTGTAACAGCAGCATATGTGTCATGTAACAGTCAGAAACTCATCAAAATAATATCATTGGCTTTAATAGATTTTCTTATGTATCGGCTCCATTTCTTTGGAAACCTATATCCTCTTAATTGCATGTTCAATCTGCATGTTTGCATGTTGCAATTTTACATTATGATGAAACGAAACATGAGAAAAAACTAAAACCCAGATCAGATTTGAAGCATTTTCCCTAGTCCGGGGTATTACATTGGAATTTTAAAGAATATCCTAAGCGGGATATCACATTAGACACTTGCAACAATATAATGCAAAAAGAAGATATTGCAATAATATTATTTTATTTAAAACTGAACATCACATAGGGAGTTAATGGCTGAAAAAATTCCGGATTTCAATATCTCCCAAAATATTCATTATTTGGTCAAATTATTAAAGACCCCGTTGAGATAACATCCCCTATTATCTAAGCAATCAATACCTAGAAAATCATATTGGCAAAGTATGAAGATTTTTACATACCCAGTTGGCTGATCAAGCAAGATCAAGTCTGAAATTCTAGTACAACAGACTGAGCATGTTAAATCTAGTCTTTATACCAAGATCTTTGCATACAACTGATAAGGGATTGGTATCATGACCATTCCAAGAGTATATAATGCAATATAACACCCAAATCTTGTCAAATAAATGTCCCACGACCATGGTAATGTGCTGGTACGGCTAGGTAGTAATGGAGCAGCAGCAAGCAATAACAAACCCTCACCAAAATCCCTCAAGCTATCTCAATCTAACATGCAGCTGTGACGTCTAAAGGGAAAGATGTATAATAGTTCCAAACAAGCTCAAAATTCCCACCCAAAACTCATATCTCTGCCATGGAAACGTACGGCTTGTCTTAGGGCAAGTACGGCCTTGATATCAGTGCACAATGTTTATTAAATGTAGCTGCAACAGATATATGCTTCTCACAATGAAATTTGGTTCAAACCCTTGAATATATCTTCACCAATTTGCACTATTTTGACCTCTGAATGAAGCCAACTCAACAAGCAAACCTTCAGATGATGTTGCACACCCTCAGGATGCAAAACAATGAAGAAAACTCGTTCTCCAATGCTAGTATAAAACTGGAATTGCAGAAACCCTTGGTCTCTCTCCAAAATCTCCAAGCAAAGCTCAAAAGCACAGGTGTCGTGAATGATTTTCATTTTGCCTTTGAAAAAGCTTTTATACTCCCCTAGATAGGCACGATTTCCAATGAAGTAATTGACTTTTTAAATATATTATTTTATTTGCTTTTGATGACTTCATAAAGTCTCATTACATAGGCGCCCAAACCAATGCACTTTATAATCTAACTTATAATAATTAAATGGCCCCATTAATATAAAGTCATTAAGTCATTATGATGTCCACCCTTTTTAAAAAATTAATTATTATTAAAGCTTTACTTTAATAATAATTAAAAATAACATAACTTCCTCAAAACCCATTATTTCCTAATTCCGTCAATGCCAAGGGGTCAACCATCAAATCCACTGCGCATCTAGATACCCTTTCCAAAGATAGTAAGGGTCCCTCTCTAACATCCACTAACTTACTATAAATAGTGAGTATATGCAAATAAAGCCATAAACCCCTGAATATCAATTGCCTCAAAACAGATGAAGGATCTGGAGATGGAAACATAGACAACTGCCCTCTGGAGAGCCAAATAAATCCACAATAGGGTCCTCTAAACACCGATATTAGCCTACAAGGACCTAGTGATAGGCTAAATCCTCCAACTCTGATGCTCACAAAAATGGGGACATTACAGTCCGCCCTCCCTGAAATTGCTTGACCCCAAGCAATCTCCACTCCACCAAAGGTCCAAAGGAAGACTGTGAAATGTTCCACACATAAACACAACTGCTGCAGCACCAGCATATAGTCAACTGCGCAAAGATAGATGTTGGACCATCTGTCCATCTCATGCGCACAAGAAAAGTGCATCAAAAACAAATCATGTAAATGTGAATCAATAGTGAAACTGTAAGCAATCCACACCATGTACACACTGCAATTCTCATCAATGAACTCTGAGTGGAACCCCGATGCACAAGAAGGATCCCACAACACACTGTAGAGTGTCCAATAATATATTCCTGGATCCCAAATCAAAAATGGAAGTCTACCATGTCTGATATCCTTCGACTTCCTCTGCGCAAATCTGATCTCAACTTCACCATGCTGAAAATGGTGAAGCAACCCATCAGGACCCATCCAAACTGTAGTGCCAACCTTGTCACCAACTGGATCCCAATACAATCTGAACTTACATCCATCTATCATGCGGAGATACGAACATCTGGAAGCATCTGCTATACCAAATCTCCCTCTATACTCTACTAAACTCTCATGGATGTGATATCCAACTAAGCCATCATGTCTACTGACACCATAATCTCTCTAAAGCCATGCATCCACAGCTAGTCTCTGTGACATAGAAGTAGCAAACTCTGTCGGATACATGTCAGCATGATGGGAAACCAACCTTTGATCCTGCAAGTAATCCCCTGCAAATAATTGAGTTAGGTACTTGCAGCCACTAACTCCATCTACTGAACATGGTAAATATCCATCCCACAAAGGATGGTATAATCCTGGAGCCAATCCACATCGATGCATCATCAAATCCTCCATGTGTGGATCAAAAGAAAAGTGATGAGCACTCCTCACTATGCAGTTGTGATAAAAAGCTCCAACCTCGGTCAATGTCTGACTGTCATAGCCCTGTATAACTCCCTCCTCATCATCACTTACAACACTGGAATCAGAAGATGGCTTTGGTTTCTGACCCCAAATAGTTGATTGGGTTGGGGCTCTGGTAACCCTCTCTGCAAACCCAATCACAAAATCTCTATCAGGAAGCACTGAAGTCAAAGTATCTTCAATTGCTCCCAAAGCACGCTTAATGAAGCGCAAACCTCGAATGCGAGTACCCTCTGAGGCTCCATACCGACTCTCCTGAAACTCCGTACACTCAAGTAGGTACTCAACAAACTTATCTGTGCAATAAAAGCAATACAAGTCTGAATCAACCTTATTTCCCGTAACCTTCAGCTGATCTCTCCAACTTTGTGGCTCAACACGCTGTCGATCAAAATCAACTGCATGGGATGAAACAACCGATTTGCTTCCAGGAGAAGGAAACAAATCAACATGAGAGCCCATCTCCCAACCAAATGATGCTCTGAATATCTTCTATGAAGATGGAGTAGTGTCAAGAACAGTTACACAACTCTCAGTAGAACCCACCACTGAGACACAAGAGCTATCAGTAATCTGACTCGCATCACCTGCCATGGGACTAACCTCAGGAGAACCAAGTGCGAAAAGAGGTTCTCTACAACTCTCCACTACTGTACTCATCCCATCAGAATCAACTGCACCAAAATATGTGATGGATGTAGCCACATCCTCAACGTGCTCACAACCATAATCTGTGGGTATATGCTCCTCACCAACTGCTGCCATGGAAACCTGATCTGTATCTGTAGATGGTGAAGACTGTGCCAAACCCAACTCCACGGTAAGCTCATCTATCCGCGACTGTGACTCTTGAAGGGCCAACTGGGCACTCTTCAACGAGTCCAAAGTCACCTCTAGCTCATGAGTGAGCTCATCAACCTCCTCCTTTCCCTTCAATGCATCATAACAAATGCAATCCCACTCGAGAAGATAATCTCTGTCAGCAAGTAGTTGTATGTAATTTTGTTTCATTATTCCAATTGCTTCTCGAAGGGCATGAAACTCTGCAAGGGAAAGGCCACTATCACCGTGCTCATCTGTCATAGGAGTACTCCAGCTAAAAGTAGCCAACATCTGACAAGCAACATCAAAATGCTCAATGGCTGTGGCAATCATACTATCATTCACCTTTAGTTGCCCAACAAAATGACGACTCTGTGATTTATCACTCCCATACAAGTCCTCAAATTTAAAATCTGCATTGTGATATAAGGCTGAATTGTCATCACTCACCTCATGATAAGCAATATCATGTGTGCTATCAACTATGCACACATCAACAACTAAGGTACTGCTGCTAAGTACCTCATAGGATGGCTCAACTGGCAAGGTAGAAGTTGTTGTTTTGACAATATCTTCACCCACTTCCACTTCCAAAGCAACAGCATGTCCATCCAAATCACGATCCTGAGATTCACTGCCATTAAATAAATTTTCTGATTTGTTTTCTAAGATCTGATATGAAAAATCAAACTCATTATGGCATGAATCTACATCATAAATTGCATCATTAGTACCCAAATCTTGAGTACCAACATGTGACAACTCCGTAGAAGCTTTTTCCTCGTGTAATAGTTGTTGTCTCATGTTGATGCAAAGATTATTTACTGCTGTCATGAAAATCAGAATTGTTATGGGTCAAATTTACCATGCAATCCTCATGTTTGACACCCTTATCTTGTGCGTCAATACTCAAAGTTTCTTCCACAACACTTTTTGAACTTGCCATGACATTTAAGTCATCATTACGCTCAAGCAAAGGACTGCTGTCATAGAAATCAGAATTGTTATCATGACTGATAACAACTTCTTGAGCGCTAATAATGTCAACATTCTCTTCAAATCTCACCTTCTTTTCCTACACCTGCTCCTCCTCAACCAAATAGGGCCTCAGCTTGTCTTCACACTGATCAAAGACACTGCACACCAAAACGTAAGCAGCTGGAGATGTCAATTTTTCTCGCTTACAAATAGCTAGAAGTAATGTCATGATAGGCTGAGATACATTATCACTGTTGTCAATAATGGAAGCCAAAATAACTCCCATTTAGTCCTGAACTAATTTGTCATGCTTCTAACTGATGGACTCCAAGAAGAGTCAGAACAACTGCAAAACAAGATCATGATAATCAAAGTCAATCATGGCAATGCATGATCTCACCTGTGCCATCAGCTCTAAAATCTCTACCTTCTTTCCAAAGGTAGGACTACTAATGTCATCAAGCCCAACCAAACTGTCAATAATCAGCTAAAAACCTCACCCATGGTGATCGTGTCATAAGGCACCCGAGGAGTTGTGATCCTCATGAACTGACTGATGCATAGTGCAACAGTGAGCTTAATCTCACTGTCACTGTGTCTCAAGTACCTATGCTCACGCAATGCTTTCACTGCAGGAACCATGGCTATTTGAAGAAATGCTGAAGGTGACTGTTCTACGAAGCTTAAACTCTCTTCCAGCTTTCTAAGGATATATAATGTATCATATCTGGATTGTGAAGTTGTGCCAAGTTTTTCACCCTATTCATATATTGTTCTAGCTAACCACTTCCAATCACTAGATACAATTTGTTTGTCACTATCTGTACCCATATCTCAGATTAGACTGGAAAAATAATGTAATTGAAAATATGAATGAGTGCTGGTCACTCAGGTGATTCTGATGTGAGCTCAATGAATTTTTAAATAAAACCCCAACAGGATGGCAGGAAACTGCTCTGATACCACTGTAATATCCCCCCTGATAGGATATTTGATTCTCGGAATGTTTGCCTGTCTGTTTAGTTTGTCTTTGGGTTTTCTTAGACACTTGCAACAATATAATGCAAAAAGAAGATATTGCAATAATATTATTTTATTTAAAATTGAACATCACATAGGGAATTAATCGCTGAAAAAATTCCAGATTTCAATATCTCCCAAAATATTCATTATTTGGCCAAATTATTAAAGACCCAGTTGAGATAACATCCCCTATTATCTAAGCAATCAATACCTAGAAAATCATATTGGCAAAGTATGAAGATTTTTACATACCCAGTTGGCTGATCAAGCAAGATCAAGTCTGAAATTCTAGTACAGCAGACGAAGCATGTTAAATCTAGTCTTTATACCAAGATCTTTGCATACAACTGATAAGGGATTGGTATCATGACCATTCCAAGAGTATACAATGCAATATAACACCCAAATCTTGTCAAATAAATGTCCTACAACCCTGTTAATGTGCTGGTACGACCAGGTAGTAATGGAGCAGCAGCAAGCAATAACAAACCCTCACCAAAATCCCTCAAGTTGTCTCAATCTAACATGCAGCTGTGATGTCTAAAGGGAAAGATGAATAACAGTTCCAAACAAGCTCAAAACTCCCACCCAAAACTCATATCTCTGCCATGGAAAGGTACGGCCTGTCTTAGGGCAAGTACGGCCTTGATATCAGTGCACAATGTTTATTAAATGCAGCTTCAACAGATATATGCTTCTCACAATGAAATTTGGTTCACACCCTTGAATATATCTTCACCAATTTGCACTATTTTGACCTCTGAATGAAGCCAACTCAACAAGCAAACCTTCAGATGATGTTGCACACCCTCAGGATGCAAAACAATGAAGAAAACTCATTCTCCAATGCTAGTATAAAGTTGGAATTGCAGAAACCCTTGGTCTCTCTCCAAAATCTCCAAGCAAAGCTCAAAAGCACAAGTGTCGTGAATGATTTTCATTTTGCCTTTGAAAAAGCTTTTATACTCCCTAGATAGGCACGATTTCCAATGAAGTAATTGACTTTTTAAATATATTATTTTATTTGCTTTTGATGACTTCATAAAGTCTCATTACATAGGTGCCCAAACCAATGCACTTTATAATCTGACTTATAATAATTAAATGGCCCCATTAATATAAAGTCATTAAGTCATTATGATGTGCACCCTTTTTAAAAAATTAATTATTATTAAAGCTTTACTTTAATAATAATTAAGAATAACATAACTTCCTCAAAAACCATTATTTCCTAATTCCGTCAGTGCTAGGGGATCAACCATCAAATCCACTGCGCATCCAGATACCCTTTCCAAATATAGTAAGGGTCCCTCCCTAACATCCACTGACTTACTATAAATAGTAAGTATATGCAAATAAAGCCATAAACCCCTGAATATCAATTGCCTAAAAACATATGAAGGATCTAGAGATGGAAACACAAACAACTGCCCTCTAGAGAGCCAAATAACTCCACAATAGGGTCCTCTAAACACCGATATTAGCCTACAAGGACCTAGTGATAGGCTAAATCCTCCAACTCTGATGCTCACGAAAATGGGGACATTACACCACTCATGGGCACTACCATCTAGATGAAGAGCAACATAAGTAATAGCCTCATCCTTCAGCATAGGACTGAGCTGAAGGAAGCTATCTAATCTCTGTACCCATGCCCTAGCTATAGTCTTCCCTGAGCCATCAAAGTAAGGAATGGATAATTTACTCACTTTCCTTTACATTTCCTGGTTATGATATCTGCCACCCCCACCTCTATGGGGTCTATGCCTCAATCTAAGATCCATGTAATCTCGAAAAGACATTTCAGTTTGGAATTCCGCTCATGAATCCCTCCAATCCCTCATAATCTGATCTTGTAACTCATGCTGTGTGGGTTCATTAACCACTAGAGGGTTATCCTGTGTAGAAAAAATAGGCATACGAGGTCTAGTGTTTTTTGTTCCAGCCATTGAACGCTGATTTTCTGCCGATTTTCTGCCCTATTCTTGACTGAACCATCCCCGTTATTGCCATTCCTTCTATCGCCATTACCATCTCCATGTCCCACATTGCCATTTCCATTGTCATTATTATTGTTATTCCCTTCAATCTGCCTAGCCAAAAAACCACAAATCCAATTCATGTTCTCCTAAAGTTCTCACTGTCCCCTAGCAAGATCATTTAAAATCTCTCTAGTACTTGGTTCACCCTGCTCTCTATCACCCATGTCTACCTCAACCCTATCAACACCTGCAAATGGGTCTATATGTGTTGATACTTCAAGGCTTGGGTTTGACCTGTTTCTCCTCAAATAATACTGATGTGTGTTGGGTTGTGTTGTGACATTTTCACACATCGCCCCATTGCAAATGGGGACCCCCTCTTTTTTGCTTTCTGTCATCGTTTTTATTTAGAATCTGTAGGTTTGGTAGCATTGATTTGCCCAAATTTCGCCAAATTCTTGCTAAGAAGTCCATCATTTCATAGGAAAATGTCTAAATCCTTCACTCTGAGCACAAGAGTCCATGATGAATAGGCTATTCCAATCCAGAGTCTAGAGGTCTTTATTCAAAATTCCAATCCAAGACTCCAATCCAGAGTCCTAAGCTCGCCTTAACTTGAACATTTCCTTGGCAAAATTTGTCTTAGAGAGATAAGCTCTTCAAGGAGAGAGGATGTCCTGCTTAGTGAGATAAGATCCTCAAGGAGAGAGAATGTCCTGTTTAGGGAGATAAGCTCCTCAAGGAGAGACCAAGACCCATCATCCAGTTTAAAAGGAAAGAAATCCAACAATACAAAGAATCCACGCCAAGAGGAAGGAGCATCAACCAACTCCACGTCTAGGGAGATGAAACCAAATACATGGAAAAATATCTCAAGCACCTCCCCAAATACATGGAAAAATATCTCAAGCACCTCCCCAAATACATGGAAAAATGTTTCAAGCATCTCACAAAATACATGGACTCATGAAAAGTGTCCCTGGGGACAAGGAGCTCCAAGTAGAGAGAAAGGCATGTCAAGGAAGGGAATTCATGGAAATGAGAATCCACAACAACGAAATACATGGACTAAGGAAAAGTGCGCCTAGGACGATGAACTCAAATCCATGTATAAATTCCAAGTAGCTCACCAAATCCATGTATAAATTTCAAGCAGCTCACCAAATCCATGTATAAATTCCAAGCAGATCACCAAATCCATGTATAAATCTCAACCAACTCACCAAATCCATGGATAAGCAATGAGGTCACTAAATCCAAGGAGTTGGTAAGGGTGGAAACCTCAATCCAAGACAAAAATATCTAGAAACCTCCTCAATGACAAGGGAAAATATCTTAAACCAACCAAATCCAAGACTTCATGAAAGGTATGCCTAGGGATGAGAAGAATTCCAAGAAAAGGCAAATCCATGACATAATGAAATCCACGCCCAATCCATGTTAAGCTGCCTTTGTGCTAGGTCGGCCAATAGAGGAGCTTGAGCAGCTTAATCAAAAAATCAGATCTCTTGTGCTAGGACGGCCAAGTGAGAAGCTTGGGCAGCTTGGCTAGGTCAGCCTCCAAAAGGTGAATCCAACCATATTTATAGGCATTTGAAGTCATTACTTTTCTTTTCCAAGCAAAATCTTCCCATAAGTCTTTCATTTCAACATCAAAGGACAAACTTCTTCATCATATTCAGGCAGATTTCTTCATCAAAAGCAGGTCTCTTCAGCCAGGCAAAGACATATCTCTCCATTCAAAGGCAGATTTTGATCAAGAACAAAGAGGGCAGGGCAAGTATCAAGGCACTGATTTCTTCATATCAGACCAGACTTCTTCACCAACAGAAGGCAAATTTCTTCATTGAAGACCCTTTCTTTGTCAAAAGACAGAAGTTTCTCCATTAAAACCAGAGATTTCATGGGATTTTCAGATTTCTTCTTCAAGTGAAAAGGCAGATTCCTTCCATAAGAAATATAGATTTCTTCATCAAATTCAGTTTTTTTCTTCATCAAGGCCCTGATTTCTTCATAGCAAAGGGCGGATTTCCCCAACCGAAGCAGATTTCTCCATTAAAACCAGAAATTTTCGGACTGCTTCTTCACCTCAAACAGAGATTTCTTCAGCAAAGGAGCAGATTTTCATCAAGAAGAAGGTGAAATTTATCCAAATCAAGGGCAGATTAGCATCAAGAAACCAGATTTCTGAACGAGCAAGTCAATTTTGACCAAGGAAAAATCAGATTTCTGTAGAAGCTTGTCAGATTTGACCAAGGAAAGAATAGATTTCTGAAGGAGGTCAACTTCATCATCTCAAAAATAGAGTTTCACATAAAGAAACCAGAAATCCATTGAAAAGAAGCAGCAAACTCATCAAACAAAGGCAGGGTTTCATCTCAAAAGGATCAGAAACTCAGTAAATCAGATCGAAAATCCATCAAAAAAGAACAGAATTCTTTAGGGAGGAGTGAATTCCCCACAAGTGAAATGAAGAAAATCTTTTGTTTACTCAAGAATTTGGAATGAAATTGTTCAATCATGCAAGATTATTTCATGTTTTTGCATTGCATTTAAGGATCTTGTTCATCATGACTACTCTAGGTTTCCCTTGTTTTGCAGGAATCCAAGACGAGGATGACTTCCATGAAGAGGATGTGCAAGGATGATCTAGGACGATCAAGGTGGATGCAAAGAAGAGTTCCAATGCCGGAGAAGGAGACTGCTTCCAACGTCAAGAGGGCTACACATGAATGCCAAGGGAAGATGAAAGACTTCGCCTTTCAAGATACTTCAATGATACAAGGAATGACTAGCATCAAGATTATCCACGGGAGGAGATGCATTTCCAGTCCAACGTCAAGGAATCCAACATCAAAAGAAGATCAGTCCATGGAAAGTCCAAAATGAGAAGAGGATCAAGTTCAGCATCAAGAATCCAAAGGGAATGCAGCACAAAGATGGAATTCCAAGTCCAAAGTGCACTTGAGACAAAAGGGGCACGATGAGGTGGCATCTAGTCACCATCAACCAATCAAAGCATGCCAAGTGGCTACAAAAAGGACAAAATGACGTGGCGCCCTAGTACATGTGTCAACTGTTCATTGGCCAAAATGTTGGCAGCCTTATTTTCTTTCTCACCTACGTCCTTTTAGGGTTTCTATTCGACCTAATTTGGGCATTAATTTCTAGAAAATGAAATCTTGGCCCCTTTATAAGCCTATATAAAGGCCCATATGCCTCATTTTCATTATTCATTAGACATTAGAATAGGAGAGGAGGATAGAAAAAGGAAAGAGAGCAGCAATTGCTGTTCATTACTGTAATATTTCTCCATTTTTGAGAGCAATCTAACTTCAAGACATTGGCAGATTGTTGCAAAGACATCTCCAAGTTAATACATGAGCATTGAAGCATGGTGTTTATGGCATTCTTTGGATGTGTTAGCATGGTTTTCCAGTTTTCCTGAAGCAAATCAAAAGCTCCATTGTTGCAGATCTGTTTGTTTTCTAATTTCAGTTTCATTTTTAGTTTTCATTACTTAGACTGATGGAAGATTTTGCTATTGATGAATGCTGAAGCCCCTTTATGTTCATACCATTTGTGATTTGTGGCTTGCAAGTTGCAGTGCATTGTTAGTCTGAACACTTTGAAAGCTTAACTTCGATTGCTTGTTGCATAATACATGTCTATGTTCTATGCACGAGTAATCTGAAAATCGTCATTAAAATACCTCAGAAGATTGCATCATCTTTGTGTAGTTGTTGTCTCATGGCGAAGCAAAGCATGGTTGTGGTTTCACTAAGTCAATAGCAATTCTTGCATTAGAGTAGATTTCTAAACCCCTTCCCTTTTGCTTTTCTTTCAAGTTTGTTTAAGAAGTTCCATTCATTCACCAATCCAAGGAGTAATAGATTTCATCCATGTCCATGAAGAAGGAACAATTTAGCATAAGTCCCTTTGTGATTACCAGCAAATCACATCATTTCACTGAGTCTATCCATGTGCACATCAAGACCTGACATTCAAGGAACCTTGGAGCAATCTCACTCGATCACATAGTTCAGCATTTGAGATGCTTTGTTCAAGAGAGGATAGGGCACTTGGTGTTTTATTCTAAACGTTGCTGCTATCATAAAAACCACATCAACAGGTTGCATCACTCAAAGGAAATGTTGCATGTTTCATTGTCACAACCGCACAGGATGGCAAGAAGAGCTGAGCTTTGATACCATTGTAATATGCACTCTTGTTTTGCCTTAGTTTTTTTCGTTTGTTTGATGTGTTTAATAGAAGTAGATGGAAATGCAAAAGGTGTTTCTTTTGTTTGCAATAGATATCAGAAATAAAGTAACTTGCAACATTAAATAATTCATTAATATGGCAATATTCAGAAATACATGTAGCTGAAAATTCCAGATTTAATTTTTGATTTGAAAATACATTTTTTCTCAAATGTAAAGGCAACCCAGTTCATCAAATAACATTACATATCTAAATCAAACATACCCATAAAATTTAATTGACTTTGATAATTTTCTTCAGTTGCAACTAGCTCCTGCAAGCTCCTAGATATGAGTGCCACTCCTCCAAAACTGAGTATGAATGCTTACAAATGATAGAGATATGCTTCCCAACCCTAGGCGCCCTCAACACAGCCAAAATCTACTCAAAATCCTAGGCGTTTAGCTCCAAAAACCCTCACGCCCTTTTCAAGAATGGTACAACCAACTATGGAGAAGTACGGCTAGCTTTTGACATCAAAACCACATTAAAATTCTGCACATTCTTCATTCAATCTTTTACAATAAAATCACATATGCAATCCTCCTCCAAACTGAAATAAAACTTCACAAATACGCCCAGTTGTGATCTCCGTAGTGAAACCACCAAGAAATCCTCCAGATTGTCTTTCAACAACGTAGAGAATGTTGCCTGTAAGGGATTTCGTCCTCACAAACCTGAGAAGAACAAGCTCCTCCAAAAGCATGACAATATCAGATATCAAAAATAACATAAGGATGCAAAAACCACGCCCAAGTTAGGGTTAAAACAATATTTTTTAATAAATAAAACATAACCCCTTATATCTCCCACATGAGGCGTCCAACTTAGGGAATACTTTATTAAATTTAATTGACTTCTTATGTCTCCCAAAAGTACCCCTTCATAAAGTCATTTAACGATAATAAATAAGGATAAAGTTAACTATTTAATAACTTTATAAAGTATCATTATTTAAATTAAAATACTTGGACTATATGAAATATCTAGATATCGACATTAAATGCCTCCAGTGACATAGATAAAAATAGAAATGTTGACAATTGACCCTGCCGTTGCCCGAAACTAACTTACTAAAAATAGTAAGTATTGGAGAACTCAACCAAAATCACCTCAGAAAAAGCCGTTGTGCACATCATAACCACCAGAGCTCAAAAACACATCTGATACTGCCATCCTACTAGAAAAACCGACTCCAAGGATTCCCTAACCCTAACTCATTAGCCTACGAGAACCCACCATATAGGCTAATTGTCCACCAAACTGAACTAATTAGGAAGGGGACATTACAAAATTGTTCTTTACGTAACTGTGATTTGTCATTGATATCATGAACAATATTAACCTCCTAGAATTGAAACTTCTAATCAAAACCACTCTTTGAATCCACTAAACTTGTAGCAGCAACCTCCTAAGATAAAAAAACATTTGGGTCTTCTGACAACAGAGTTAGATGTTGAAGAAAAACATCAATTTCCAACATGAGATGTCTCGTTTCTTCATTAGATATCTTCTAAAATTCCTTATCATTGGTTCTTGTAGAAAATATGGATGTCATGTCTCCTTTTTCAATTAAAGTAAAAGAAATAATAAAGTTAATATTTTTAAGTTGTCTAATGCTTTATTTTTTATTTTATTAAAAAGTGACAACTAAATATTACTTTATTAAAATAATTTTAATAAAATGTTTTAAGTTTATCCTAATCAGTGTTACAAGACTTGGACTCACCCAAGACTCGGCAAGCTGATTTTTGACCCAGACTCACCAAAGACTTGGCAAAAACTTGAAAAACCCATGAAATTCAGAGATTTTTAAGGATTTAAAACTTACCCTTTAATAAATAAACCTTAAAGACACAATAAACTCATCAAATAGAAGCTACTTTGATCACATACACAAGTATACATCGATCACATAAGTATAAACGCAAATTTTAGAAGATAAAGCTCTGATTTCCAAGTAAGCAGCTCAATTTTGACTGAAAAAAGTCTGATTTCTAAGTGAGCAACTTAGTCTTCACCTGATAAAGCTCTTATTTCTGAGCAAACAGGTCTGTTTTCTATGTAAACAGGCCATTTTTTACCAAACTACAGTCTGATTTCTGAAGAAACAGGTTAGTTTGACCAAGAGAAAATTAGTTTTCTCCAGGGTTTCATCAAATCAGACCAAGGGCCTATCAAATTAAGGCAGAACTCTTCACAAAAAGCAAAGCTTTTCACTGAAAAGAGGTGAAATTTATACAAGTAAAAGACGAATTTCTGGAGGGATTCCTTGCAAATGCTAATGTTTTCTATCTTTCTTCACAAGTATATCAAAAATTGCATTGCATTTGAGGATCTTGTTCATCATGACTACTCAAGGTTTTCTTTATTTTGCAGGATTTGAGGACAAGGATAAGTTCCATGAAGAAGATGTTCAAGGATGATCCAAGGCGATCAAGGTGGATGCAAAGAGGAGTTCTAATGCCGGAGAAGAAGACTGCTTCCAACATCAAGAGGACTACACATGAATGCCAAGGGGAAGATGAAGGACTTCATTATTCAAGACATCACAGTGATACAAAGAGGCTAGCATCAAGATCACCCACGTGAGAAGATGCATTTCCAGTTCAGCATCAGGAATCCAAAGGAAATGCAACACAAAGATAGAATTCCAAGTCCAAAGTGCACTTGAGACAAAAGGGCAAGATGATGTTGAAATGTCCCACCCCAAGTGGACATTTGCTAAATTAAAATTTCTGCCTCGGGTTATTTTGTTTGCACTTTCAAAGTTTGGGTTTTGATCTTAAAATGACAATATTGCCAGGAGATTTTAGAAATGCAAATACATGTACGAATTGCAAGTATATAAATGCTCAATTAATGAAGCAACAATCTCCAATCTGATCATATAAGTTTGCAAATACAATATAACTATTCAAATCAGACTTAAACATTGCAATACATTTACAAATGTCTCATACCCGGAAGCCAATGAGCATCATTCAATGGAAAACTGAAACTGATTACAGCAGACTAGTTAAAACCCTTTATGATCAAATCAGCAGCAAATTGTAATTTCTCCACCTTTTAAATGCTTCATTCCTTATGCCACAAGCTAGCCGCCTAGATTGGAAGTGATAATAGACCAAAGAGAAAGGCGTTTCAGCCTAGGAAGAACATGCCTCTTTTCCAAAACAATACGGCTTGGTTAAAGGTGAATGGTACGGGTCATTATTCCGCTCCAACAATGATATTTGATCTAATATTATCAGCAGCAACAAAATCTTCTGATTTATCAATGACAATTATTCAAAAACTTGATGAAAACTCCTCCAATAAGTACAATTTTGACTACTGGATGTAGCCAACCAACTAAGCAACCTTCAAAAGATATTTCACAACCTCAAGATGCGGGAACAATGAAGCAGCTTTGCTCTCCAATGCCAAGAATTGCAGAAACCCTAGTTTCTTCTCCCAATGCCAAAAACTCATAAACGACAAGTGTAGAATGATCCAAAGATAAATGAATTTTCTTTCAAACTACCTTTAAATACTCCTTCAAGTGGTCGATTCAATATGAGGCATTTTAATCATTTAAAAATATCATTAATTTGCTTTGGCACTTTATAATATATCTCATAAGTGGCTGCCCAATATGAATTAAATGCACCTTTTTAATAACTTGACTTTATAATCATTAAATGGCCTTTTAAATAATAAAGTCAAATAACATTTAATAATGTGCACTTTTAATTAATATTTAATTATTATTAAAGCTTTACTTTAATAATAATTAAACTCCATAAATAAACATCATTCATCAATTCTGACTTCGCCACTTGCAAACCCACTACTCCCTCTGTCCATCTGGATGCCTTACTAAAAATAGTAAGGTGGGTCTCTAATGTCCAACTGACTTACTATAAATGGTAAGTATATGCAAATAATGCCAGAAACCCTCAAATATCAATGCTTCAGAACATATGAAGGATCTGGAGATGAAAACACAGACAACTGCCCTCAAGAGAGCCATAAAACTCCACAACAAGGTCCTCTAAACACCCTATTAGCCTACGAGGACCCAGTGATAGGCTAAACCATAAAACTCTGATGCTCGCTCAAAATGGGGACATTACAGATGTGGCATCTAATCACCATTAGCCAATCAAAGCATGCCAAGTGGCTACAAAAGGACAAAACGAGGTGGCACACCAGGACATGTGTCAACTTTTCACTGGCCAAAGTGTTGGCAGCCTTATCTTCTTTCTCACCTACCTCCTTTTAGGGTTTCTATTTGACCTAATTTGGGCGTTGATTTCTAGGAAATCAAATCTTGGCCCCTTTGTAAGCCTATATAAAGGCCCATTTGCCTCATTTGAAAGAGATAGAGGGACATTAGATGGAAAAATATGAGAGGAGAGTAGAACATTCTTCTCCTGAGTCAGTTCTTCTTCTTAGAAGTAGTTAGTTCTTGATAGAGTAGAAGCTTTTGAACCATTGGAGAGATTATGGCGAAATTGTTGTAAAGACTCTACCAGAAATCAACACATGTTCATTGAAGAATGGTGAAATTTGTGTTATTTTGGGATGTTAACATGGTTTCCTATTTCTCTTGGATGATTCGAAGCATTTTTTTTTATAAGTTTAGTAGCAGTTCATTGATATGATGAATCCATGTGAAGATATTTGATAAATTCTTTGGTTCATACTTTTTATGGTTTGCTGATGGTAAGTTGTAGTGTAAAGTTAGTCTGAACCCCATTTTGCAATAGTTCGATTGTGGATGTCCATTCAAGTTGTGCCAGCTATGGGTATTTGAATGTATATTTGCAGTATGAAAATCCTTCATTCCCTTTGAAGATTGCACCAGTTTTGTATAGTTGTTGCTCTCATGGCGAGGCGAAGCTTGGTTTAAAAGAGTTTGTCTATCGAAGCATCATTCATCATTTCATTGACCTTAGATTAGATTTCCTTAAACCTTTCCCTTTTGCTTTTCTTTCGAGTTTGTTTGAGAATTCCATTCATTCACAAATCCAAGGAGTAAGGAATAGATTTCATTCCTAAGAAAGGAGCAATTTCATGTAAGTCCCTTTGCGATTACCAGCAAGATCACATGATTTCACTGAGTCTATCCATGTGCACGTCAAGACCTGACATTCAAGGAACCTTGGAGCAACCTCACTCGATCACATAGTTCAGCGTTTGAGATGCTTTGTTCAAGAGAGGATAGAGCACTTAGTGTTTTATTCTAAATGTTGCTGCTGTCATAAAACACACATCAACAGAGGTCAGAGGTGGAGTTAGTTTATCTTAGGATTGGTCATAATGTTTTATTTGTTTTGTGTCTCCTTAGTTCTTTATGTTCAAGGATGTAGTCTGGTCGGATTTGTTGCAAGAGCATCCTGGAAATGTCAGGTTGTTCCCAGAAATGGCTTAAAATTTACAAATGGTGTTTCTACGAATGGACCAATGTTTCCAGAATTTCAGAAATGCTTCCTGAAATTCCTGCAATGTAGCTTAAAGATTTCCCATCTGTTTCCCCTAGTGGTTACTTCAGTAACTCTCGAAACCAATGCAATTAAGCAGAGATGTCAATTAAAAGGTCTATCAAAAGTTTGCTTGTCATTTCAAGTAATTGTGAAGCATTAGTTCTTCACATGACACACTGGATTTATGTTTATGGAATTGCAGTGAGTGAATCAATGAAAAAAGAAAGAAAAGATATAACATTAAATAAGCTCTGGCATACCCATGCAATTGAGGCCTCCAAAATTGTGCCAAAAGTCCAAAATGCTGAAAATATTACCATCCAAAGCCCTCTATTGGCCATTGGAATAAATTCTAGAAACCATGAGCAAAGGACAGGGCCACCTCCAATTCCAAGACCAACCAAGCAACGAGAAGCAACCAATACAAGATAATTTGGTGAAAAGGCCCCAAAAAATCCAGCACCAAAAGTCACCATTGAAGTGGCAAAAAATCCATATCTGTTGACAACAAAGAACATATCCACCAGATAATTGTTATCTATTCATTGAGAAACAATGTCAAAAAAGATAGATGCATAAGTAGTGTCTCTTCTGTATTTTGCACATCAGATATTAAAAACTGATGATGAAATCCATTATGATTGTCAATCCTTATTTGCCAATGCTACACTAGATATTCTTAAAAAATGTAGAAACTCATAGGTTGGATGGCATAGTTTGGAAGAAGGCCTTAAATTAATTTCCTGGCATTAGAAACCTTGGAAAGATTCAGAAGTTAATCTCCAATATATGTATTCCATATATAATATTGAAAAATTAGCAACAGCTAGACACATATACTAGTTGAATGGTTCTGAAATAAAGAATTATATGGATTAAGGCCCTTAGATATTTTTAGAATAAGCACCACAACAATTTCAATAAATGGATACTTCAAATATTTATTTTCGTGCTCTAGCATTCGGTTATTTTATAGATACACCTGAAATAACCTATATTCATAGACACCACATTCTCCTAATGGAACAATATACAAGTTATTTAAATGTATTTGTATTTTACATTGGGATTTATGTAATGTCCCTTTTTGTAATTTTTGGAATTTGTGTTTTCTGATTATTGAAATGATTGAAAGCAAATGCTAAAATTATGCAATCAAACCCTAGGTAAATTTAGATATGCTAACAAAATGCAATTTGTGATTTTTATTTGATTTATTGGAAACTAAAATGAAACATGCTATTTGGTATTTTCTGATTTTTAATTAAACTGAAAATAAAATGCAAAAAATTAAATAGGTAAACCCTACAACAACAATCTCAAATTAAATTATTATTAACTAATAAACCTAGCCTAATTAAAATAACATAAAATACTGATATACTATTCTGGTAATAATGAAAACCCTTATTATATTCAGCAACAATAAAATATACCATGCACTTATTGATTTATACCAAACTGGAATAAGTAGAAATTATTTTAGAAATATTTTATTTAGTAGAAATTACCAAAAGAAATTAATATTACTAAACCCCACTCACATGATGGTATGGTAGATATAAATATTTGTTATCTTAAAGGCTGTGGTGTAAGATACCCAACTACACTTAACTAAAAACTTCACTTTACTTAGATAAATTTACTTGCACTTAACTCTTCAATTACTCAATTTACTTAACATCATTCATAAAGGATAATAATGGCAACTTGCATGAATCAACTTGAAGTTGGGCACTTGTATTATTACTTGATTCAAATCAATACAATTGTCTTATTACAATAGATGATGCCCTCAATGGCATGAATATACAATCTTATTCAAAGGATTACAAGAAAAGGCCTTGAAGCCTAGATGTATACAATGCTTTCAACTTCTTCACAACTAGCTCTATCTCACTAGTTGATGTAGATCACTTCAATTGAACCTAATGATGTCAACTGGATGTCAACACCTCACAATGCAACAAGGGAGCATCACCTTGTCAGTTGAGGGAGCATCACCCCAACTCTTGAAACTCGCAGGCCTCAAGATCACAAGCATAAAGCTTTGCAGAGAGAAAATTCACCAAAAGACAAGATATCCAAATGAATGAGAGCTCCCCTCCTTTTATAGGCCTTCTAAGGCAATGAAGGCACGCTTTCCAAGGAGCATATTCATGAAGAATATTCCTTCTGACAACTCAGTGTGATGTGGCAACCTCACCCAATGCAGTGGAACGGATCCCAATGTCCTCCTTTCAACCAATGAGAGTCGAGTGGGTTACAACTACCTTTCCTTCATCCTAGGCGCCAAGTTAGGGTGTCTGGTATAGGGAAATGCACCTTGTGTGAGTTCTAGGTGCCAGTTGAGGTTGGAGAGGACAGAAAGTGCGCCTAAGTGTGGAAACCACCAGATAACTCAATCTGAAGTTAGGCGCTTCATTAGCAGATCCTAGTCAAGTGGAGCGCTTGACATCTAGCTCCATGTTTAGTGTCAGAATGGACTTAAGTCACTAGGCGCATATCAGAGGGGTAACAAGTGGGAAGTGCGCCTAAGGTACTTAGATGATAGCCCTTCATGTGTTAAGGCATTTGGAGTGTCAGAACAACCTTCTTTGATGAGTGCCTTGATTGGGAATCTCAAGCAAACATCTCCTAATCCCTTTCTTAGCTAGGCGCATTCTGGAAGTGAAACAGGCAGGAAGTGTGCCTTGCATGCATGATGGTCTTCTCTGTCAAGTCTTCAAGTCTTGTTGTCTTGGAAGGTAGAATACCTCATCCTGGAGTGAGCGCCTTACTTCACATGTTCAAACATCATCTTTTAACTCACTCTATGACTAGGCGCCAGAACTGAGGTCTTCAGTCAGAATGTGCGCCTAGAGCCTTCTAGGCCAATTTCATCCCAAATTGGCAGGGTATGAAGCTACTTGAAGTTGAAAGTATCTTCACCAATCAATGTGCCACTCATTCAACCTATTAAATCGCCTGTTCTTGCTTGGGCGCACATTTGGTCTAGGCATCATGGAATTTGTGCCTAGGCATGGAATCCTCATAGTACTTATCCAATCTTCATCATTAAGCTAAGCGCCCTATTGAAGGAGTTTAGCTATGTTGAGCGCCCCATCTCAAGACCATTATTGAGCGCCAAAAGTAACCTTAATAGCTAGGCGCTCATTGACAGGTTGCCAGAGGAAAAGTGCACCTAGGCACACATTGTAGATTGTTTGATCAAGAAGTGGCGCCTTGATCATTTAGGTGCATATTTGATGTGGCAGGAATGAAAACTAGCGCCTAGGTTAACTTAGGCAATTTTATGATCCCAAACTCAATTTGATGATGCATTTAATCCTTCCAATCCACTATCTAACCTTAGGCGCACTTTTTAGGTTGATCAATCATAATCTAGCACCCCAAGTACCAAGGCGCACTTCTGAGTCTGTGTAGGAGGAAACTAGCGCCTTGCATTGGATTCACCTTCATACATGTGGCGCTCACACTTGTAGTCTTTGTGGTGAAGTAAAACACCTATCTCACCAAGTGCCCTGACTACTTGAAGTGATTGGAAGCTACCTTCCCACTTAGGCGCACATCAAGTGAATTTGTCATGGTATTTGCGCCTAGACTTTACTTGACCCCTTTCCTCAAGGAGTATGCTTGGCATGAGACTTCTGACGGAGAAATCAACTTCTTTAACTAGAGCGCCTTCCATATTGAGGGTCATTGAAGCCTATTTTGTCCCTAGGCGCTCACTTGGGAAATTTGATGTGAAATTGGCGCCTAGACTCCAAGAGTCATGCCTTTGGCTTCCAGACTTAGCCAAATTTTGAGTTTCTGACTTTGTTCCTGCAAAACAATAAGATTAAGTTAGTCAAAAACCAATTCATTTCTTTATCATTTAGAATTAGCCTCTGGGAATGAGAAGTAGGCTAATCCAAGTTCCATTTGGTGTTCAAGCCGGAAATGGGGACATGACATGTGGCCACTTGCGAATATGGGCACGGTGCCACGGAGTTCCCTAATTGTATGCTACAATTAATTTCAATAAACAACAAATCTATTATTTGTAAACAGCATTTTCAATAATCCTAAGTGTTGTGATGGGTAAAAAGGGATATTAGTAATGCTGCAAAAATGGATCGCAGCTAATAAACCAAGCAAGAATAAAATTAATTCATCCCTTAAATCAGCAATAATGTATTAATTAAATCAACAACAGTATATTAATTAAATCAGCAATAATATATAATAATATTATAACCAGAAAACAATATTAAAATCTTAAAATAATAAATCTTTCATAGTAGAAATAATATTGAAAACCAACAATATAGGAATATAATTTGCGAAGTATGTAATTCAAACTCTCAATAATGTCACTGATATGGAATTTGCTTGCAAATCTAAATCATTCTCCAACATTTTCATCTTGAAATCCGAAGTGATTCCAAGAGGGTTTTTGTCCTCCAAAAATTGGCAGCCAAGGGTTTTCATCCTTGAATACAAATTTGAAATTCAAATTCGAAAATAATGATAATTGATAATGAATAATGGATGCTTTAATGTGGGCCTTGATTTCTCTTTTATAGGCACGCACTTCAAGCCCCTCTTTTATTTTATTTTTATTTATTTCGTTTTTTCGCTCCAAGAATTTAAAAATATTTTTAAATTACATCCAAATGCCCCTTTTTGAATTATATTTTAAATAAAGTGTTAAAAGCACTTTTTAAACATTACATAGACCCTAAAATAATATTTAAGTGGCCATTTTAAAAATGAAGTGATTGGGCCCACTTAAAAATATTATTAATTATTTAGTTCTAAAAAGGGTGCATGACAGTCTGCCCTTCCCAAAATTGCTTGGCCTCAAGCAATTGCAAACCCAGATGCTCAAGTATCATTATGCTAATGTGATAAATCATGCTATAATGTCCATAGAGTCTGGATCTAGTTCCTGTCAAGTGAAACCATTCCTACCAAAAAGCACTATGCAAACTCAAATGTGTTAGATTTGGTTGTGAAGCCACCTAGGATACAAATGACTGAAGAAAAGCAAGATAGAAATCTAGAGATAAAATAAATCAGCACTCCCTTGCACTGAACTAGCAAAAGGGAGAGATGAATGTGTAACATACACTGTTTCGGCTAGGGTTTTTTGCCTTAGTTTTTTTTTCCTGACTGCTGCTTGGTTTAGGGTTTATATTATGTTTTGCATGTATTGTTTTTGCATTGAAACCACAGAATAGAGCATATAACAAGAACCCAGAAAAGCTATGATAGATATGATCAAAATAACAAAGACCCAGTTCGTATTATGCATAAATATGAATTACAGGAACATACCCATTTTGAGATTCCCAACTTCATACATATGCTGACAATGAACCAGCAATACAGGCCAATAGAAATATGCTCCAAATGCCTACAAATGGAGAAGTCTTGTCATACAATGAAATGCAATTACATTGGAGGCATTAGGCAATCTTCGTACAAGGAAATGGCACTCCGAATGAAGTCTTTGACAATCCCAAAGGCCCACGTCCAAATCTGTTGTTGTACGGCCTAGCTGTAGGTGAACACAACAATAAAAACATATAAACAGCCCTACAATCTGCCCAGAACTCTCTGCAGACTTCTTTTGATCCTCAACGCCAAGGTAAGATGTATCAAAACAGTCCCAAACTCATCAAAACACCCCTATACATGATACGGCCTGCAGTAGTAACGGTACAGCCAGCATGGCAAGTGGTACAGCCCAGCAAGGGTTATGAAAACAGTCCACATTCACCTTAAATCTGCATTGTATCATTGCTCTCCGTTATCAACATAACTCTGCATAGAAAATATTCAATCTTTGCCCAAATCTTTGCCAAAATGTATCAATCTGAAGCCCAAATGAAGCCCCTGAATGAGACCTCCAAAATCCTTCCTGATGCTATCTTCCAAGCACGAAGAAGGTGACTTTGAAGAGGTTTTCGTCTCAGCAGAATCAAGTACAAACCCTCAAAGCTCAAAGCTTCAAAGCAATGCACGACAATGTTCAATTTTTCCAAGTGAATGAATAATGCAAAAATGAGCTCACACTTTTCTTTTACCTCTTCTCCTCCAATGCCCAAGAGGGGATATTTTATTAATTTATTTTATTTCATTAAGTCCCCCATTCCACCATGAGGGGCACCCATCACCTAGCAACCTCACTTTAAGTTATTACTTGCATTTTATAAGTTAAGTCACTTAAATAACTTAAAGTCACTTTAGCCATATAAATATTATAAGTTAAATATTCAATTTAACTTATACATCGACAAATAACACCTTGGCCACCTCAAAACCTCAAACCAAGTGCTAGGTACTCCGATCCTGCAGTGCTATAAATAGAAAGTCGATCCACACTGCCCGTGAACCCTCCTACCTAACTTACTATAACTAGTAAGTCCTAGTGAATTGACTCAATTAAGCTCCCTAACCAATGCCATTAGCCTATGGGAACCTGGTAATAGGCTAATCTCCTCATCTGACTGTCTAGGCTAAATAGGGGACATTACAGAGTTTTGTATATATAGCAAAATAAAGGCAAATACTTCCAATAGGAGTAATAACTCCCAACTACTCAAAATAGGCGAGAGTTATACCTACTTGGTAAATGCCAGATTACATGGTTGCACCTACTCATATAAGACAAACAAATGGTTATGAGAGGTGGCAAATAAATCTAAAAGAGGATGTGAGACTCAACTACCCAAAGGTGGGTGAGAATGACACATGTAACTGATGGATTATGCCATATGTCCTCATATTAACCATGTCTATTATAACTTAAGCAAGCGTAATAATATATGTAGGAGAAATAAATAAAAAACCTACACTAACACCCCCCCTTAAGCATACTTAAGTGGGTGAAAAGATGGGTCCTGGCAAATGAAGCTTGGTAAGGTACCCATGTACAATGATGAAGCCTCACAAAAGATGAGAAGGAGAAAACCCGTAGGATAAAACTCCCCCCCCCCCCCCCCAAGAGAGGATGTGAGAGACCATATAGTCCCCCTCCAAAGTAGGATCTCCTACACTGTTGGTGGATGCTCGACATACGATGTTGAAGATGGTCCAAGATTGCCGAACAATATTCCTCCCCTTGGGAGGAAAGAAACCCAAGGATGTATGCAGGATATCTTTCCATTCCTGGAAAGAAGATGAGGGATGACAACTCAAAATGAATGAAGTCTCTGGAAGTTGATCATGTGTTGCCATGTCGGTGCCGAAAGGTGCCACAATCAAATCAAGAGTCCTAGACCTAATTGAAGAAAGTAACAATCCAAAACCTTGTGTAAACTGATGTAGAACAGGATCCAAAGATGAAGATGCCTCCTCCAAATGTTGTTCAAATGTATCCAAGCTAATGCCAAACTGTGATAGATAATCATATAGAGAAAGAACAAGGGGAATTAAAAGTGTCCTCATCACATCTAGAGAATATGATGCAACTTCATAGAAGCTATCAGAAAAGAGATGAATGTTGAAATATCCCTTTCTATTTATGCCCTAAATTTTCAGTTTACCCAGTTTGACATTTCGTCAAACACTTAACCTGTATACTGTTTGGACAGAATTCTGATTGGATTTCTGAGTTTGTTTGAATGCAATTACAAATGCCAAATGAAAGATAACATACCCACATTTATTGCAATCATGAATAGTAACATATCAACACTAAATTATGCCCTTAGATTCACTTCAAGATGTCTGATTGCAAAGTAACTCAGGTTTCATAATTATAACAGTGATATAAGAGGTGTTCAAATTAAAGATTTGAACAATAGAAAGATTGTATTACATCTGCATCTTCATACCTGATAGATTCTTCACAGTTTGATACAATAAGAATGCCCAAAATGTACAATAAGTGCTTCCAATATAACTGGGATCTGTTCATCATCTAAAGACTGCAATTTCTGGATTCAGAATTTATGTAACAGCCTCACTGTCTTACCTCATATCTCCCTTACATAGTGCAGCAATCTGATATATTCAGAATATTTTCTGATACTTCAAACACAGTATTCAGTTTCCTTAAACATCAAATTACAATTTGGAGGATATCATTATTTCCCAATGCCTCTAATTAACTTCAATATTTCCCATGCTCCAAATCAGTCCCACGTTGCCTCATAAACACTTTCTTGTCTCTTAGCTCCTCTTCTTTGTAGCGGCTGGAAGAATTTAAGCTTTATGCCCACATATGATAAAATATCATAAAGTGTTTAACCCAAGTAATCAGTAGACAACTCTGACAGCAGCAATAAAATAATAGATTTGTCCCCTCCAAATATTAATTGCCCGGCTAGGAAGCATACACTAAATTATGACATAATATCTAAAGTTTGTCTAATAATAATAATTCAAATATCTCACCCCAAAAGGTAATGGCAGACAACCAGATATTGCATCAGAGTTTTGTCCCCCAAAGTGGTACGGCAGCTTCTAGTTTAAATTGTAGCTATTCCTTAACTCCAATAGCTGACTTAACAATAGTTTTGCTCATGCTAGGACCCACAAATTGTCCATAATATGAAATGCAGCTCCTAAAACCTTCAAAGGCTTCCAATATCAATGATGCGCCATTCCAAAAACTCCACGCGATCCACAAAACTCACGGTATGCACTTTCTATGGGCTGCGGCTTCCTTTATTAAAATTAGCTTCTCCAAATCTGATTTAATATATCAGCAGCGAGTATTTGCATCTCAACATATGCAACGATTCATGCTCTGCATCTCATTAACCTGAAAATATATCTCTGTTGCCCAACCTTTCAATCTGCAAACCTGAAAATTCACAACAATACCAAACACAAAATCCTGATGGCACAAATCTTTGAAGCTCAAATGTGAAACCTGAAATAATTTCACCTCAAGGAGAGAATTGGGTTTTCGTCCAATCTCCCAAATCCTAAGGGTTTTCGTCCTTAGAATTGGCTGAAACCCTAGTTTGCAGCTCAAAGGAAAATATCCAAATCAATTATCAAATTCTCAATCATGCCAAATGAACTCCAAAAATGCCTTTTTATTCTTTTTCCAACCTAGGCTCCACATTCACTTTATTTTATTTCCTTTTCAAGTCCACCTTCTCTCAACATAATAATATTTTAATTTATTTTTGCTTTTCAAGCCTAGGCGTCCCCCTTGAGAAATAATAAAGTAATAATATTTTATTAATATTAATTTTTTTTGTTTTTTCTCAATTTTCACCTTATGACTCCCTCTCAAGTGGGTCGCTCCTTTTGGGGATGGCTCCATTAATTATTATAATATTATAAAAATATTATAATAATATTTCCCCAAGTCAAATATTTTTTATAAAACTCATTTGACATATAAAATTCATTTATAATATTTCTTTCTAAAAATAGAAAGATTTCCCAACTCGATATTTTCCTTTGCAATTTCATCTCCTTACCAACTGAAATAACTTATGGAAATGATGAATAAGCTAGTCCACCATATCTCAATGATCATGCCAAAAATGGGGACATTACAAATGTCCTCAATAGTGTCATCCAAATCTGCAAGATAGGACTCACAAAACAAACATGCAATGTTTGTCAAGTACTTATCCCATGAAGCCGAATTTGGAAAATTATGAATGTCCTGCTACACTGAATCACTGGAAACCATGGATGTAGCAACACTTAACTATGTAGATACAACAGGAGATGATGGAGGAGATGGAATATCAGCACATGTCTCTAAAATCTCAATTGATGAAAGAACACCAAGATTTAGATGACCATAATGTATCTCCTCAAAAGTGTCAACACTAGATGCCTAAGTGTGTACATCAGCTAAAGGAACAATAGGAGCAAAATGTGAGGTGTACACATGAGATTGATCTACCTCCCCAACTTCAACAATATTTCTACTATGCAAATCCCGAATAACCACAGAATCTAGTGTGAACTCAACACTCTTTCATGTCCCACCATGTGATTTGATAGAAAGGATATTTGTTGACAATGAAGGTACACAAAGGACATCATTGAATGATCATTCATCCATGTCAATAGATCCTTTCCCACAAACATGCATATACGTGTTGTTAGCCATCAGGGTGTTTGGTGATGAACAAGTCTCAAATGAAGAGAACATACTCTATGATGAAGCCATATGATGTGAAGCTCCAGAATCAAGGATCCATCTCCCTGACTCAGAATCTGAAGCTGCAACAAGTGCTTGCCCCTTTTGTTTCTCTATCTTTGGATGAGACGAAGATGATGAACCCTTTGACATAGTTGAAGGCAAATCAATGTTATTCTTTGTTAAAAGAGGCTTCAACTCATCAATTTTTTTTAAATAACATTGATGTTCATCATGTCCTGATTTCTTGCGATATGCACACATGGGCTTCTCCTTTTTAGACGATTCCCCTTTTGAGGAAGAGGATTCAGATTCTTTTTGTGGCTTGTTCTTTTTCTTCCTTTGTTTCTGGTCAGGATTCCCTAATTCTTTCTGTACCTTAGGCTCACTAGCCACCAATGCTTGTGATTTAGAAGACTTAATGAGACCCATTTGAATTAGTTTCGCTTCCTCTTGGATTAGAAGATTTGAAAATGCATCAAAAGTAGGCTCAACATATGTATGCTTGACTTTGTTGGGGTTTCCTCCTACCACATTTGTTAGTATGCTTGTAACATGTATTTGACAAATGTGGCAACATTTTAATTCATTACATGATTTGTAATGGTCATTTCTGTTTTACATATGGGATTTTGCATTATGATGATGGATTATTAAGTATGTTTTTGTAATGGGTATTATATCTTGATGCATGCATATGCCTAGATCATTCCTTGTTGTTTTCACTTCGTTGTTCTTTCTGGGAAACTGACTCTATTACCCATTGGATAGGCACTGGTCTTAAAAGTTGTGGTCAATCACACTCCTTAAAACGAACAAAATCTTTCATCAATAGTTTAGGGTTAGGTTAATAGTTCGTATGCGTTTTCATGATTCAATACTCTAACTAGGGAGTAATCATAAGTAACCTTCAGTGTTCAAATCATCAAAGAATCATGTTCTTGCATGCATGCACCTTGCAAATTGTGTATGTGAAATTAAGTGGATTCATCTTGCAAGATATCATGTTAACATTTATGGGTGCATCTACAAGGTGTAGTAATCAACTTAATTAGAGGTTATAAGTGTAGTAGGTTAGTTTGTGACTTAGCGACAACTTTTGGGATCCAACATACGTTAGATACTACTACAGTGGTTCATCTCGTTCATCTTCCATTGTGATCAAATCTTGTTAAGGATTACCTCTGGGAATACCCTCTCAAGTCTAGCTGAGCTCAAAGTGTAGGAGAAATTATCCACTCTTAGCAATTAGTCTTTAACCATCCTCAATCTATTGATGAGCCCCTATTTTGCCTTCTTGATGACACCCCCTGGCCTTGAAGGTGAGAATATACTCTAGGATTGTTGACCTACAGTTTTGGGACCCAACAAGTTCCATGGTCTAATAATTTTGTGTGAATTCTCCAAGGGAATGCAACCACTGAACTCCCAACACCATATCAACATCTCCTATGCCAACAACACAAAAGTCATCTATCACCTTATGGTTGCTCAAGGGGAGGCTTAACTAGGAAATCTTCTTCATGCAAGGCATGGTAAATCCATCATCAAACATCACATTAAACCCTTCAAATTCTTCTATCTCTAGACCTCTTGACCACCAATCATTCATCAATGAAGTTGTGAGTTGCCCCACTATCAACTAACACTATGACTTTGTCCAAATAGAACTCCTCGAACTTTGAAGGGGTTATATTTAGGAGTACTGGATAATGTGGCAAAGGTACCTCATAAAATTATGTCTTCTTGTCTCTCTAGTTCAGGCTCATCTTCCTCTTTCTCTAGCTCAAGTTCCTCGGCTTCAGACTCTTCGTCTGAAACTACTTCAATGCAATGCACTTGTCCACGACCAAGACATCTATGCCCTAGCTCCTATTGGGTCCCAAAATAGATAACCCAAAACCCTAGAGTATTTCCTAATCTCCTAGGCCAGGGGTGTCATCAAAGAGACAAGAGATGGACTCATCCACAGGTTGAGGGTGATTAAGGGACAATTGGTAGCAATGGGTAATCTCCTCTTCGCTTTTGGCTCAGCTAAACCAAGGAGGGTGTTCCTAGAGGTATCCCTCAACTGGAATTAACAACAATACAAAATATGTTCATTGAAACAAGGCAGCAATACCCAAACTACAGTTTTGAATCCAAAGTTGTCTGTAATGTTCCCTTTTTCTGCCTTGTCAGTTGTGGGCCCAATAGCCTATTTTTCAGAATCCTGATAGGCTACCGCAATATGGTAAGGGGTTCCCCTTTTTCGAAGAACTCTTGGTTCAGTTGTTTTGTTGTCTTCTGATGGTGGATTTGAGCTCTGTGATGTATTAGGATGACTGTGCAATTTTTAGAAGCTTGATCGGGCTCCCGGATTGCTCTCCAAGATTCTTGGAGAAGTCATCTATTTTTAGAAAGTCATCCAGAAGGCATCGTTTTGCATCCCAAACCCTACTGAGCATATTGGTTCAGTTTATTTGGCAGTTGGATGCAGTTTGAGATTTTCCGCAAAAAGTAATATTTAATGAGCTATTTTAATTATTATTTTCACTTAAGTTCCTAAGGGTGAAAATAATTAATAAGTAATTAAATGTTATAGCTCATTGGAAAGGGGAAAATTTTTTTTTTTATTTAGGCACTTAAAAGTGAGCACTTAAGTGGAGAAAAAATGGAATTATTTAAGTTGGAGGAAAAAAGTTATTATTTCCAAGAAATAATTCATTTCTTTTGTAACTCCTAAAGTGCCTTTATAAAGAGGATGTGAGCTTTTGGAAGGTTATGCTTTGGATTTTGTACTGAGATGCTGTTGGAATGAACTTGGAGTTCTTCCTACCTTCTTGAGGACAAAAATCCTCTAGAGGAAGTCCAGTTTTGGTGGTGGAAGATCCACCCTAGTTGGAAAATGGTGACTTCACCCTGGAGTTGCATAGAGCTGAAACGGATTCAATGAAATCTATGAAGTTTTGTTTGTGTTTTCAGATTATCAGTTTGGTGTTGATTTTTAATAAGTTTTGTGAGTGAAGTGTGGTATTTTATTAGTGTTGGTTTTGTTGTGCCCATGCTGGGTCGTACCACCCAGCCGTACCATTCATGGAGGGCGATTTTTGCTGTGACCATATTCTTGTTTGTTTGGAGCAATAAATGTATGGGAAATCATTGTTTGGTGTAGGCGCCAGCCTTTGTGTTGAAACTGTGGTGATTGAGGCTGTTATGAGAGTGAAAATATGCTGATGTACCAGCAAAGGTGTGCCGTACAACATGATTAGAGTGGTTTGTGTTTGGTGTGGGGTTCAAATGGAAGGTTTGTGGTCAGAAAATAATGTTTCTTGAGGCCATTCAAGTCTGTTTTGGGAATCAATTAAGTCTGGTTATGTCTAATATCAGTGGTGCTCCATTTGTAAGGGTTTATGAATGTTCAAGCAGTCCGTACAGCAAGATATAAGTCTGATTTTCTGATTTCCTCTTCACCAGCAATGCATCAAGCTTCCTTTCAGATTTAGGACAGAATTATCAAGTGAATCCTAATGATCTTTGTGATGCAGGTTGTCCTTCTTGATACAAAGCATTCATAGATTATTGATTGATGATCTAATTCTTCCTTTCTGAGTAGTGTTGCATACTATTTGTTTATTTGTAAACATTCAATTAATGTGCAAACACTCAATAACCCCTTGGTGGTTTACCGCCAGTGTGGAGAAATTGTAAAACTTATATTTCTGGTTCATTCACCCACTGAATAAGTGGAGTATCCCCACTGAATAAGTGGATGCCAACTGGAAAGCAGATGCCTGCTATGAAGCGGATGATTGTATTGTTTTTTGCATAAGTTTTGAATCGTAAACTAAAGCACTGTATGCTCTCACCTTGCCCAATCTAGGAACTTGGTGATCAGAAGTGTGGAGGTAATTTAGTTGGATGCATTCATTTTCCTAACCCTACTGTTATAGTTTGCAAAAATTCAAAAAAAATTGGGGTAGTTTGTTACATTGTCACTAAAACAAAACTAATCTACTACACTAGAAACCTCTTTTGAGCTGATAAAAATAGTCTTGCATAAGAGCAAGATACTGGTATGCATTAAACTATTGAGAGATTTGTTCATTTAAAATGTGTGTGTGTGTGTGTTTGGTTACCACCTCCAAGATCGGTGCCTATCCAGTGGGCGGCAAAGTCCAATTTATCAAAGGAAAATAACAGAGCAGAAACAAAGGATAACTAGCCTAATAGCATAAAATGCATTTGTCATGTAACACCAAGCATATACACATACTTAATGATCCAACACTTCGCCATACAAATCCATATGTAATTCAAAAAAGACCATCACCAACCTGGTAATGCTTTAGAATGCTATCACATTTATTAGCTTCGAAATTACATTCATACCCTAAAATAGGGCAAGAGGAAACCCTAGCATTGGCTTAGGTATTTCCCTAAAAATGCACCCTCAGTCATGGAGACATACAATATACCGGTGTTCATTACAATATTTGATCTTTCATCTACATTTTTACTTGCCTGAAGAGCTGGAATCACAACCCCTTAATATGGAAGAATTTTCCTTTTTGACACCTATAGCTATCTGGAAGTGAAAAGAATAACCAACCCTTTGAATGTCTTTGCTTCCTGTATTTATAGCATTTTCTTATAGTTTGATTCAAATGAAGGCATGGGCAGGAAGACCCTAAAAAAATCACCAACTGCAATAAATTCACCAACCCCAGCGGCCAAATTTGCAATAATGGCGACCTGTGTGGGTTTTGAGTCCGTCAGGAGGTCATAGGAAGTTCACTTTTCATCATTCACACCTTTTAGAAAATTGCAGAAATCCAACCCCAATCAGGAAGTGCGGAAGTCTGAGGGCTCTCTAGATATGTGGAGGTAGAGGGGGGTCCAGGACATGTCATAATCTTCCAAGGAATCCCACAGGAGAAAGGGATAAAGAAGGTTTGCGAAGAAACGATGGGGAAGAGGGCGAGTGGAGAAATGAAGGATAAGAGGATAAGTGAGGCCGAGAAGGGGTTCAGGATGCTAAGGTTGGAAGGGGATGGGGTACCGAACAAATCCAAATCCAAGTTGTGGCCCCACAAGACGAGTCACCAAAGAGAAATGCAAAAACACAGAGGGGACCCAGGTATGCGAAGATCCGGAGGGACAAGGACATGTCCGCATCCACAACGGGGTTCTGTAGAGTGGCAGGCAGGAATGGATTTGTGGAACCTTGGAGGAGAAAGGGATGCGGAGAATGAAGGGGTGTGTGAATGCATCCACATCCACATCGCAGCCACACAAAACTAGAAACCTAGGCTAATGTAGGCGCGAGGAGGGACTTAGGATATGTGGGAATCCCAAGGACAACAGGACATGTCCGGAATAGGCACAAAGTTCCACAAAACGGCCATAACACTTACAATATTTAGGATCTTTCAAGGATTTTTTTAGGGTTTTAAACATTTTCCAAGGCATCAGGACATAGCAAAATACAAGAGACCTCCTTAGGAAATTTTTTGATGAATTTGGCACAAATTAAGGCTGGAAAATACGAGCACCAATAGCTCTCATGGTTCCTTGCAAGAAAAGCAATTTTTTTTCCTTCTCAATTCCCTCTTTTCTGGAAGGAATATTCTTTGGCTAAATTAAAAAATATGACAAAGGTGGATCGAAAGCCTTCACCAAAGCCTTGAAAGGTTCGAATAGACCTTCTATGAACATAGTGAGCCTCTCACAAACAACTTCTGAAATTCAGCCACATAGCTTTCCACGGTACTGTATTGTCTAAATTGGGCCAACTCCCTAAAATGGATCTCAAGGTCCTTTCTGTCAAACTGCTCAATCAATCTTTTGTTGAACTCATTGTAAGTATTGATGAGAGCGTGACCCTGGGTGACCAACCCATGGTACCACCACTCATGAGCTATACCTTCAAGGTGAAGAGTGGCAAACTTGATGGCTTCCTCCTCAAACATGGGTTTGAGTGACAAATATGTGTCCAACTTTTGAATCCATGCATGAGCTGTACACTTGCTTGACCCATCAAAAGTAGAAAAAGCCAACTTTCCCAACATATGTTGAAGATCTCCTTGATGTTTATTTGCATGGTCTTGGCTCATTTCCAGATCCATTTCTTGTCTTCAAATTAATGAAATTAGTGAGAGAAATTTCTTCTTGAATCTCTAAGCAAGAGCTCTATACTCAACATAATAAGCAATAATATCATCATTTGCTAGATTTTGTACTTCAACTTCTAGTGGTTCCTTTTCCCTTCGTAGGAAAGTAGGTTGGAAGGGCCAAGCAACTGAACCAATTATGGTTTAGATATTATTATTATTCGTCGAAGAACTTCCTTCTCCATTTTGATTTTGGGAAGGCTTGGAAACATTCGTGTTTTTCTGCATTGTTTGAACTTTGGATCAATTGAGCCATCATATTTGTCAAATGTTATTGCCCCTGAATAAGGGTATATTGCATTATATCTATCATTGTCTTTCTCTTCATTTGTCATGACTCTTTTATCTCTTCCCTCCATTGCTAGTTTTTCTAACTCAATCTCTGGATTCTAATGCTCTAACTCTGCATTTTGATGCTCTAACTCTGCATTCTAATGCTCTAGAGACTAAGCCTTTCTTCTTTATATCTGATTATATTTGTATTCTCTGTCACTATCGTGCATGTGGTATACTCTGTATAAAATTGTTAGCTTCCTCTACAAGCTGGCAAAATCACAGCTCTGATACCACTGTAATGTCTTGAAACTGAATTTTTTCATTTTTAAAATTTTATGATAAAATGGATAAACCCTCACATTTTTTGATCACCAAGTTCCCAGATTGGGCAAGGTGAGAGCATATGATGATTGGGACACTGATATATTGGTGGCACACCGCACAACTCTACGATGCATACAATCATAAATCTGAAACTATTAACATATTGGTTCTAGCCCTCAGCAAGCCTTCCAAAATGAAATACAAATCTATGCTATGTCTGGCAGAGAACCACTTAGATTATAAGGCAAACACTAATAAGCTGGAAACACATAAAGTTTCTGATTTTAGAGCACAAATATTCAACTTAGCAAATTAACTAAGCTTTGATATGAAGAGACAAATCAGAACTAAATCTGAAATACCACAATGATGCATTATGCATGTAATGTCCCCATTTTCCTAGTGATCATCCAGCAAGGTCCACTAGCCTATTTTTATTCCCATAGGCTAAGTCGGGAGTTATAAGGGAATAATTTGATTAATTAAATAATAAATAATCCTAAATCATTTTTGGGTTATTTATATTTAATTAATTAGTTGGACCTATCTTTATTATAAAAGTGACTTTATAATATTATAATGAGAAATTATAAAAAAAAGTCACTTTTGAAAAAGGAAAAATATAAAATAAAATAATATAATAAAAGTGAGTCTTCTGGATGTTACTTCTAGAAAGTTCACTTGTGGCTTTAAAAAGAGATGAAGGCAAATCATTTTCACATGCTTGATTTGATATTTACTATTGGAGTTTTTCCTTGTGAGCTGGAACTATAGGTTCAACAAACCCTAAGACAATAACCCTTGGGAATTTAGGTGGATTGGACGAAAACCCAAGTCTACCCATTTGGTGGATTCACTTCAGGATTCACATTGTGCTTCATTGATTCAGGTTTTGAGTATTTGCTACAGGAAAGATTTATTGTCAAAATTGTGAGATTTGCAGGCAAATACAATTTGGGATATTTCATTGTAATACATATCAGAAATCATTGTGTTGTGTGTGCAAGTGATATTCAAAAAATACAGAAAGCAAATCTGAATTTATCAATGTTGTGTGTAAGGGATTTAATTTAAAAATCAAAAAGTGCAGTGTGTGAGGTGTGAATTGCAGGTAAAACATAAATCAGAAATTTATTTTGATGGCTAAGACAACCAAATCATATCATGCTAAAATCAGAAATTAATATTTTAAAAGGCTTAAAGCCTCATCAATTCTGACCGTACATGTTTCAAGAGATGGAGTTTCAAGTGGAGGGTGGCCCACATATATAATAACTTCTTTATGAAGCAAAATGCAAGTCAAAGGCTGTGTGAGGAATTAAGGGAGCTGCGTGGGATTTAAGGAGGGCTGCATAAAGGTTTTAAAGAGGTGTCGCAGCTTTAAGGGAGGTCCGTACCCTCTTTAGAAGGCTGTACACCTCAATAGAGGCTTTGCCACATCTTTTAGGGATTATAATATATGGTTTTCAGATGTATGTCTGATTTCAATAAGACTACAGTGGTATATCAGCTTCCAGGTTAGTCTTATTGCATTTAAAGATTTTATCAGCATATGTTATTATTGACTGGTATATGCAAATCTGCTTATTGAAATTCAATGGAAATTCTTATATCATTATTCTAAATATCAAAGCATCATTACAATTATTCCTAATATCATTCTTGCCGAGTTACACATAAATTTGATTGGAAAACACAAATATTCAGCTGCATGCCAATTGTTTGAGAAAATGCCTATGTGAAATCTGCAAATATTCTCATGATTTTATATCGGATTTATGATTCATAAATTTCGTCTTGGACATTCAAAGTGTTTACAACTAGAATTACTTCATAATAGAATGCATGCAAAGTGTTTGAGGAAATCTCTACACACTAAAATCAGAATTCTTTTGGTGTTTTGAGAAAAATCTTGGTAGGGGATTTTATAGTGCATCACCCCCAATTTGTACAGCACACTTCCTATTAATTATTGAACAAATTTTGAATAGTATGGCCTCTCTAGATTTGTAGTAGGCTGGAAATAAGAATCGGCAATATAGAACATCACCCAACAATCATAAACCAAAATCCAAATTGTACGATTCATACCAGAAATGGTACAGCTGATGCATACACATGTTGTCATCAGTATTTGGAAAGTATGACCAGCATGGGATGGGTACGGCCTGTTGATGATTGTTTTTCGACAAGTCAACAATAGAGTAAAACACTAGAGTATCCCACTCTCTCTTGAATAAAGCTGTTCAAAGGCTGAGCTATGTGATCCAGTGAAGTAACTCCAAGGTTCCTTATTTATGATTCATGATGGGTTAACTCAGTGATTACATGTGATCTTGCTGATAATCACAAAAGGACTTACATTAGACTTCTTCATACTTCCATAGCTTATTCCTCCTTTAGTGTAGATGATTTATATACAATGTCTCAATAATAAAGAAATGCAAAAGATAAGGGTTCAGAAAGGCTAATCTAAGGTCAATGAAGCAATGATGATGTATGAATAGACAAACTCCTGAATTAACCTAACTCCACTTCGCCAAGGATGCCTACAACTACATGAAGTTGGTGCAATCTCCTAAGGTACGCGAATGGTTTTCAAATCATGAAGGCTCATATAAGCACCTATCGAATAGCGCAGCTCAAACAAGCATCCACAATCAAACTCAAGCAAATGAGGCTCAGACTAGCTTTACACAACACTCCACCAGCGATGAATGTTAAAAGCATGAGCTAGGAGTTGATCAAATATCCAATACAAACATACATTACATCAAAGAGCTTCTAATCTACTTCTAATCTACTTTGAAACATCTCTCCACTTCATTAAGATACAAGAAACCATGTCATTTCACAAGACAACACTTAACACTAAATGAATTCCAATGTCTTTGCATGAATCTTGAGAAATATTAACAACAATCTCCAAGTCCTCTCAGAGAATTTCGAGAGTCTCTTCTATTTTACTCTACTCCTACTAACTGAACTACTGACTACTTTCTAATCTCTAATGACCCATCCTTTACAAATGAGGCAACAAGGCCTTTATATAGGGGTCTAGGATTACAATGAATGGTTTAGATCATTTCATGTAGCCAAGGGCTTAGATCATGCCACCTCAGTAGGTAGTTACAATAAACTGCTATTTTTAGTACAAAAGAGAGGCAATGAAGGCACGCTTTCCAAGAAGATAAGATAAGATGGAATCTTCTAGAGCATCTTCCACATGGAGGTCTTCTTTGTCTTCTTGCTTGTCGAATGATGTGGCTGATTATGATTGGCTTGATGATGAGTGTCTGCCACGTAGGTGCCACCTTGGCAACTCTGATGGATTCCCAAATTGTATCATCTTTCGATGTCTTTGATGTGATGGCTTTGAACTTGTATGTTTGGGAAGGTATCTTGTAGATCTTGCCTTGCTCATCTTCTTATAACTGGATATATGATAGATGTTACTTCACTTGATTGAATTCGTGATTCTTTCTTCTTGCAGGGTATAGATACATGATGATCTTCTTTGGATGCATCTTCTTGAAGAGTGTAGTAGAGAGTAGATGATACTTGATTCATGATTAGAAGTAGGAGATCTTTCTTTAGACTTGAGGATCAAAGAGTCTTGAAGTTGAATGGATGAAGTGTCTTCTAGATGATGTATACTTGAACTTGATGTAGATGATGAAATGCTTCCTTGTTGATGATCTTGAAGTGGTTCTTATAAATTGATGACATCTTCCTTATATGTGGAGTAACTGACTTCTCAAGAAGGCTTGAATGTACTAGAGGTTCTTGAAATGCTTAATGTGTGAAGTGTCCTTGACATGATGTAGATGATAATGAAGTATTGTGGCATGATGATGATGAAAGGTTCCTTTGGAGCAGCTATATGATCTCTTGAAGGTTGAAATAACTTGAAGTAAAGTAGATGAAAGCCTTGTCTTTTGAACATGATGCAATTGATGAAGCATGTTGATCTTGATGCGATGCTCTCTTCTCCTAGCATAAAGGTGGTTCAAGCTTTTACTTCTTTGATGACTCCTGCCCATCCTACAAGACATAAACAAGAATAAATAACTTTGAAAATAAATCATTTCAGCCTCCTATAAGATGGAATCTCACAAGAAGATCATAATATTACCATCACAATTCACTATCTTCTTGCAAATGTTCATTCATACTTACATAATTTGTTCTTAAAACAATCAAATCTGCTGAAAAATGAAAGAAAATCAGAAATTTAATTACAGATCAGACTTAGAAATGGATTAGTTTTTTCTGGATATCTTCAAAATTTGGTCAAATTCAAAAATATTACAAGGGCGCAGTGGTTTGACATTCTGATTTCTCATTGCTTCAGGCGCACTAGATGAAAAATTTGATCCCTCCTGATCATGGTGCACTAGATCTATATTTCAAGCTCTGGTTGAATGGAAGTTAAGAGACTTGTAACCTTTCCTCCTTAAGCTGGCGCATTGGATTAACAGTTGGATATCTTCATTGAAATATTTTCAAAATCAGACTTTAATTTCTTTCAAGAGATGGCGCACTACTTAGAGCTTTTTGGATCCTCACTCCACCATCTACAAACTTAACTCCTTCAAATCATCCTTGGCGCTGAGGTTTAGACTTTTGAGTTCTTCTTGAAGAATTAAGCTTATCTCTTGACAAGGCACAGCAGATCAATTTTTTGATTCCTCCCTACTCCCTACAAACTCACCTTACCTTATACATGAGGTGGGTTAGATCATGATTTTAAGTCCATCTTGAAGTGAGCGCATTGGATGAAAAATTTTGTCTCTGGTTGATTACTGGCTGCCAGATCTTGGACATCTTGGCTTTCTCCTCAACATCCTTCATAAAATTTCATCAAAAGGTAAGGCATTGGATAGAACTCTGATTTCAACTTGAAACTTTACTTGTTTGACCCAAAGGGCAGTGCACTGGTTGGATGTTTTGAAACCTCTTTATCTTATAGACTTGACTTTATCATGACTCAACTGTGGCGCAATGGTTGAGATGTTTGAGTTCCGGTTAAAAGTTATCTCTAAATCATCATCTTCACCCTTTTGATAAGGCATATCAGATATGGCGCATCACTTGAGGGTTTTGGATCATTAAAATATGTTCAAAACTTGATCATTCTATCATAATGAATTTCCTTATAAGCGCATTGGATAAAGGTTTTGGATCTTCTTAGCACTTATCCTCATTTCTCCCTTGTAAACATGGCGCAGCAGATCAGATTTTTGATCTCTTCTTGAAATTTAACCTTTGACCTCACTTTACCTTCTGAAATTGCGCTTTGGTTTGGGCGCATTGGATGTGTCACAATGGTTCAAGATATTGATCACTCTTCATCTCAATGGCGCATTAGATGAGGATTTGGAATCCTCTTGCCACATATCTTCAAGACTAGTATCTTTTCCTCCTTGAGCACGATGGATGAAGCGCATTGCTTTGGGCACAAGAGATCATCATTCTGTTCTCTGATTGAAGTAGCGCATTTCACCAGAATTTTGTGCCACATCCAAGCCTTGGCGCACTGGATCAACTTTTTGCGCTCCCTTCAGTACTTAGGCATTTTTCAGGGTCTCTCAGGGCAAAGGTATATTGAAAAATATATTTAAGTATATACTTTAAATATTTTTCAATATACCTTTCAGGATGTTTGAGATAGGTCTCGAATCCACCGGATTTAACATGCAGATTATAGAATTTGGAGGATCCACCAGATTTCAGACTTAGTCAATTTTTCAGGATTTCAGGATATCAGGCTACCAGACTTAGTCATTTTCAGGATCTCAAACATACATCAGGATTGGTCTGAGTGTTCATTATTTGGATGGAATTTGATCAAGACTCTTCATTACTACAAGTTCATGTTCCAGATGAGACCTCCAGTTATAAAGCAAAATCTTCTAGGAGAGAGACTTATTGTTGGATTGGCAGAAGAAACGAACCTAAGACATCATCCAAGACTCAATGCAAAGCACAGGAGTTCAAAAAAAGGGGGTCCCCATTTGCAATGGGGCGATGTGTGATTAGGTCACAACACGGCCAGTCTTAAAGTGTTGCAACTCCTTCAAAATTGGTACAATTGCTTGTACGGTACAATTGCTTGTACGGTACAATTGCTTGTACGGTACAATTGCTTGTATGGTACAATTGCTTGTACGGCTTCACAAGATGCTTCTCAAAGTTATGACCAGCATAAACAATGGTACGGATGGATAAGGGATTGTACTGCCAAAATAGCAGAGCTTCTCTTCACTTGTATGGCCTCACCAATCTTCCTTAGAGCAGCGATTTGATTTGTTGTATAGCAAATGGCAATAATCATTTTTTCACTGAAACCTTCAACACAAATAAACTCTTCAATCACAAACTAGAAAACTACAAACTTTCAACACTCTGATAATCCCTAAATGAAATTACTCAAATGAATAGGAGAGTTTTCATCCTCGAATCCATTTTTCCAAAGGGTTTTTGCCCTCGAATGCATTTTGCCAAAGGGTTTTCGTCCTAGGGCAAAAAAGATGAATATACGTTCAATCTCAAGAAATTAGGGTTGGATAATATAAATTGGATGTCTTGTTTTGTGCCCAAGCTCTCCTTTTATAACCCTCCTTTTAATTTTAAATTCATTTCCCGCTTTATTTTTTGAAGTGTCTAGAAAATACCTTTTTAATAAAACATTACCTTTTGGCCCCTTTTCCTAACGACACTTTATTGTCCCTCTTTTCAAAATAACTTTTTAATAATAAAACATAAGTTGCATTTTATGAATATAATGTGAAGTTACTTTTAGGACAACTTAAGTTAAATTATTAAATTATTTCCCTTACATCACCCAAATTGCCTACGGGAAATAAAATAATAGGCTAAGGGTCTCCCAATGACTTACACTTGGAAAGGGGACATGACATTTTCAAAAGAGTGCAAAACATCATTGTTGGTCATTGGAACAAGATGACCACGCCCTTGCATCTCCTAGCATTTGTTTTGTCCCCAAAGTATTATAACAAAGAGATACTTTCCTTGCCAAGGAGGGTGGCACCATTTAGAGATGAAGAGGTTGCCACTGGGTACAAGATTGCATTCAAAAAAATATTCTCAAATGTAGATGTTGTCTCTCAAAATTGCACCCTTGCTAAGTTGCAGAACTTAGCATTCTGGAGAAACATGGGATCTTTCCAGGCTTGTGGGTCACCTATGATGGAAAGAACCTCCGGAGAAAGTCGGCTTCCTCTTGATACTCCACCTATAACTATCCTAATGCTTTGCAGAGGAAAGGGTAAGAAAGAAACATGAAAAGTAAAACTAACACCTAAGGTGATGCACCAAACTGATTATCTTGACCTGTAAAATCAGTTTTGCACACATAGTTTAATCAAAAGATACAAGCTTGACTTGCACAACCTAGTTCTATATGTTTTCTGCATCAATATTTCATAGGAAGGATATGATGCATCATCCTAGAAGGAAAGGAACCTTTCTCAACTTGAACTATTTGCACTCTAACACAACTCACAACCTGCAAAATAACATGTACTAACTGCACAAAGGTGCTACCAATGAGACACAAGGACAAGGAAATGAAATAACTTCACAAGTAATTGTATCAACCATTTAACTGCACACAATAGAACAGAAAAGAAGTAAGAAGGCAAAAGCTTATCTCTATTGATCTCCAAGGTGTAAACTTATACATGTCAAAATGAGTTGCAATATCATCTCTTGCTGAAAGAGCTCCAAAAGAGTTACAATCTGACCTGAAAATGAAAAGAACTCCCTAAAAATGAACAAAAGAGAAGACTATGTACTTCTCCAAGCAACTGCAACAAGATAAGGACAAGAAACCTCCATGGTCATGCATCTCATAAAAGCCCTCAAAATATCTGTCTAAAGCCCTCCAAAATGAGTTCCCAATGAAGAAAAAGTCAAGGCATGTTGTCACCCACCATAAAAGCACCAGAAAATGCCTTTAAATGCTCTTTAAGGCCATAAAAATAAGTCAAATATCTCAATAACTCTTCCACCTGTTTGCCAACCTCTCCTGCAACATCCATAAATGTTTGATATTTGCATAATAAATGCTCAACCACATCTCTTTGACCACATCTAAAAGCCTCCTCAACTTGCCCTTTGCACAATAAATGTCATAAATACAATTATTTCTGCATTTAATTAACATTAACTAAGTGGTTTATAATTACACCACCTTAGCTTAATGTTTTACATTTCAAATTTATTACAAACCTATGCAAAAAATAATGGCACTAGGACATTAATATCCAATCTCCTGATTTTGCATAGTTTGGAGATAAATTAAATATTGTGAAAAAATGACAAAGTAATCGACGAGACTTACTTTGTCACGTGTTATAGATTTGCCTATTATTGCCTTTTGCATTTTTATGACAAGTGATAAAGTAATTTATAACCCATTACTTTATCATTTGTTTACAACGTTTAATCTATTTCTAGATTATGCAAAATCAAAATAAAACACTTATAACTCCTAGGCACAAACACAACTCTCCTTACATGAAAAAGATCTCTCCTATGCAACATGCCTCGTGCACTTGCATCATTTTACGCATTACATTGCTACACAAAACACCTTATAACCCCATACATGAAAAGATCTCTTCTATGCATTACAATGCCTCATGCACTTGCATAAATCTCATGCCTAATGTAATACACAATAAAGAACCCTTATGACTCCCTATATGCATTACAATGCATAAATACCCTCATACCCACCATATGACCTCGAACCTTGACTCATACCTTTAGCAAAAATAAAAGAAATAAGGCACTCGGCCTTAACTTTTCATTATGTTTTTTTGACTTTGTGAAAATCAAAAAAGGGGAAAGTCGTGCTCTCACGGGCCTTGGCATAATCACTAGGTTTTTTAAAGACTAAAAAGTCTTTACCACGGGCTTGAAAGGATAGCAATGATTTATTTTTAAAACAAGTCAAAAAAAGGAGTAAATGCAAACTAGGTCGATCAAAAAAGAGATGAAACCCTAAACTATTGTCATTTGCATCTTTTTGTTCCTTTCTCCATCTTGCCCGACCGCCGCCATACCTCTGGGGTTTGAAGCGAAAATCTCAACATTTTCTGCAATTTTGAGGGTTTTCCATGACTTTTCATTGGAATAGAAAGGTAAAAACCTCTATTGTTTCTCTGTTTGACCCATTTTCTCTTTGTTTTAGAGATAAACCATGACATTTCGAGCCGCGACCTGTCACATTTCTGATGTATTTCTTTTGTTTTCTTGGCTGACCACTTTGCATCTATCTTTGGCTGTGTTTGAGGCTGGTATGAAGGTCGACTGAGGAAAATTTATGTGGTTTTCACACATAGCACTTGGCAGAAACAAAAAGTAAGTCTTTCAACTGTCAATCTCTCTTCATTTTCTGAGTTTTCACTATGGGCATTCTGAGTATTTTGTGTATTTGCATGAGCTCAAAAACTTTCGATTTTCCTTTACATCTGCACTTTGGCTCAAAATGAGCTTGACCAATGACAAAAAACTTGTAACAGAAAACATTCTTGTGCATTCACTGTGGGTTTGACTTTGTATGAAGAAAATATATTTCCTTTCTATTGCTGTTGCGGCCATTAAAAACATTCTGAATCTGAGTTCTTTTTCTAAAAAAGAAACCCCAAGACTCCTTCACATAAGCCCACATATTGTAATGGGTTAAGCTCTGTATGTTGTTTCGAAAAAGGTAACTGGAACTGGTTTCTACAGGGCACGGCCTCTTCACTTGGGTCTGCATTTGGAAGATCATTTTTCCCACATACTTCTAAGACCTCTCTCCATGCTCGTTCTTGCCAATCCTGATGCATCCCTAGCAAGACCATGGTCCATGTAAAGAGAACTGCTGAAGTTTCCTGACCAGCTATATAGAAAGTTAGGCATTCTGAAATTATTTCATCCATAGTCATCATTTTACTTCCTCCGTCCTGTTTCTTGTTGGAAGTCATCATTAGTCCAAGTAGATCACTACCATAGCCCTCAGAGTTTTCAATGCCAGCAGTTCTCTCCCTGCACTCAATCACCTGTCTCATACATCTATTAATTTCTTTTTCCAACCACCATCATTGCCAATTCTTTCTTGTAGGAAGAAATCTTGAACCTGGAATATAAACACTGTGAAATGCTTCAATCAAGGTAAGGATTCGTTGTTTCAGTAAATGGAAAATATGATTTCCCTCTGCCTAGTGATCTTCTTTATGCATTTTGAAGTTCTTTGATCCTGTCCATATGAGACAGTCACTTGATGAATGATAGCATCTTCTTTTAAACCTGCACCTTTTACATTGTTGTTCCAAAACTTTATACATGATGTGGCATATATGCTTTTCCATTGTTGTTACATTGCTGTTCCAAAACTGCACCTGTTACATTGTTGTTCCATTATTCGTTCCTCCGGTATATGGCTATGTTTGATCATGGTTTTTGCCTTATATCTTCATGGTGGCTGTTCCATTTGATAGCAATAGTTGTAGCATGATGAATCTTTTAAACCTCCTGTAGATGATGATGCTAAAACTTTCATTTGTTTTTCTCACTTATGCTTAGTAGCACATGTTCTATGCATGACTATGTCATTATGATGTATATGAGCATGACCATGCTGTAATGATGTCCTTGTTGACTCTGGCTAGGCCTTCATGTAGATCTAGTTTGTATATATCAGAATTGTTGATTTTCATGTAATATGAATTTATCATAAACCAACACCTTCTTTATGACATTCTTCTATGATGTATGCCTTAGCACCTATTGTGGTATGAACATATCTAATACAGTTGACATTTATCAGTCACCTTATCTTGAATGGCTCTCTGTATTAATACTCAACTCTGAGCATATATTAGCACCTTGATTCTGTAATGTTGATGGTGGCTGATGATCATATACAACTGTACACTTTATGATCATATCATGCCTGTAACTCTTCATTGCTGTACCTTACCTATATCCCTTGAACAAATGCAAGAACACCTAAACAATGTGTGTTGTAGATGTACCTTTGACAACTATAGATGAATAACTGACATCTACCTGTCATTTGTAACTTGCTTGGAATATATGAACTGCATACATCAATGGGGCATTATTGATACCATCGTTAATATTATGCATTCAAACTTCTTGAATTTCTTACACATGAGTGTCATGGAACACAATGGCTATTTGGACAGTTAACATTGCTATACAGTTGTTAATCTATAGTGATGATCTATCATGGTATCAATGATGATCTATTGGTTCATGCTCTTCATTCTGTCATGTGCTCTCAAAGATTGGTAGCTGACTATGTATGCTATAACATTTCATTTCACTAATGCACATATGCAATTATGATTGTTCTCATGTGTATGGATACTCAACTGTAGATAGCTACTTGATATTTATCATGAGTAACAACATTTCATGACATGCTGGGCTCAACCCTTGTGGGAGCCCATTTTCTCCACATGCTATTTCATAAAAGATGAATCAGCAAACTGATTTCTCATTTACCTACACAGGAAGCGAACATGTTAGCATATGAAATATATCTTTGATTCATGATGTGGGGTTACTCGTATGGATCTATCTCTTTCTAATATAGCACTTATGTCTGCTCATTCTAACCTCCCTTATGCTGATATCTGATTATTGATATTGCTGCTACATAAAAGTGAATGGTACTTTTGAAGTTCTGATTGTGTATGAAAAGACTTGGTGCCCTGAGCATTAACAAAAACTGTTTTCCAGGTACGTTGGAGCTCAAACGGATGAAGGAAGATAGCAGTCGGCTCGACCACGGGATTCGTCATTCGCAGGCAATGACGGGTCCCTCTTCTTTTCTTATACATCTCTTTTCTGGTGCAGGAGCACCCCTTCAACAAGCCAAATATACATCTGAGGGAGAAGACTAAGGTCTTAATATGTTATCATATTTTATGCATTTCTATGTTTGTTCATGTTGTCATGTAGGACTTGTGTTGTGATTTCATGTTTGTAATAAAAAAAACCCCATCATGTGAACCAGTGTTACAAATTTGGCATCCTGATAAGCCAATTTGAACATCTTGGGCAATTGGGGTATGTGGATAATTAAATCAAGTGTGTTATGTTTAGGTGTCTTGTTAATGTGTTTAAGTCATGTCGTATGCTAAACACGTGTCGTGTGATTAGTTAGAGTTTTGGTATTCCGGTTGGAAGTTGTAACAACTCCAACCTCTGGTATTCCGATTGGAACTGGATGGGAAGAGAATATAAACACATTTTTGAAGAGGAGAAGGGGAAGAAGTCTAAGGGAAGAAATAAAAAGTTTTGTCGGTTTGCATTTACAAGTTCTGTGTTTTGGGCATATTTTTTTGTGGACCGAATCGTTCTGTGACTATCCTCTATTTCAAGTTGTTCTGTACATAATCTAGTTTTTGTTGTCAAGGATACAAGATTGAAACCATTCCACTGGTGGATTTCTCTGAAATCAGTGGAATGGACTCTGTATATAGTTTTTTTGTTTGTTTTCTTTTTGTTCGTGTAAAGGCCAAAATGGAACAGAGGATCCCATTGGTGAACAAGCTGGCGCAGTAAGGGAACCTAGCATCTCTATGTGCTAGGGCTCAATAGAATAGAGGCTGCGAGATTTATTAAAGAGGACGTCCTCGGCGTAAGATTTTGGCGTTGTTCCAACGAATATACAATTCCTATATATATCGCAATCGTATCTGATTACATTCCGTGTGTATCCTGCAATCGCATGAGAAGATCCATTGCCTGTGTATATCGCTAAAGGATATCGGGTAGACAACCCCTGTGCATATCGCAATTGTATGAGGAGATACATTTCCTGTGTATACGTCAATCGTATATCGCAGACAGTGTGTGTGTATATCACAGTTGTATGTGAAAGCATTTCATGTATATCCTGCATTTGCATGTCGAAGATTGTATATTGGAATGTACATTGTTAATATGCATTTCGTAAGATGCAAGTGATGACCGGCAGTAGCAGTCAAAGCGGGTGAAGATACAATGGATTACCGGCGATAGAAGGTCAAGCAATGTATATACAAGCCGAAGTCATCGGTGTGAGAAGAGCCCATCAGGAGAGTCTTTGAATGTTATATCGACTGTTGAAGTCACAGCAATAGGTGTGAGTATCGGTATAAATAGACAGAAGTTTAACCGACGGCGAAGTTGTTGTTAAGCATATCGGTGTAAGATTGGATATCAGAAGATGGGGAGCAGGTTAGGCCGACAATAGTATGTCTTGCCGATAGAGGGAGAATGTATGCATTTGGCCCGATGTTATGTGAAGAGGGAATTTTAAGTATTTTGGACGTTTCTTCTGCCCACTCTGCATCATAGTGGTATCAGAGCGAAAGAGTATCCTTTGGGTAAAAGAAGAAGACAAGATGTCAGATGGAGAGGAGTCACAAGAGTACCCAGCAAAGATGACCAACGCTGAGTTGGCGGTCCTAGTAAAGAAGCAATTGGCAGAGAGCAAAGCAGTTAGAGCTCAGAATCAGGCCTTGAGAGATGAGTTAGAGAAGTTGAGGGACAAAGTAGAGAAGGGAGATGACTCTGGTGAACGAAAAGATGGGGATGAAGAGGAGATCCCTAGGCAGGAAGAGATAGAGGTTCCTGCAGACCAGAGACCCTTACTCAATGTCCTCAAATCCACGGAGAGAAGGACCATGGATATGAAAATAGACCTGCCAGTGTTTGCAGGCAAAATGGAACCTGATTCAATGATGGAGTGATAGACTCCTTGAATAACTTCTTTGAGACTGAGGAGATACCAGACCACCAAACGGTGAGAATGGCCCAATCCAAAATGAAAGGGGTTGCACTGAATTGGTGGAATTTCATCCAAGATGACAGGGTGAAAGAAGGAAAGAACAGAGTTGCTACTTGGAAGAAGATGATGGCTTTAGTGAAGGAAGCCTATGTTCCGTTGGATTACAACATCCAACTACATAAGAGGAGACAAAACTTGAAGCTGAAGGAGTTAGATGTCAGTTCATACACAGAAGAGTTCATGAAACTATCTGTCAAAACAAAGATAAAGGAGGGTGAGGAAGAGAAGGTGGCAAGGTTCCTCAATGGATTGAGGTTTGCCATCCAAAAAGACATAAATCTGCATAACCCAGAGACAGTCCAAAAGTGCTACGAATTGGCACTCAAAGTGGAAGAGAAATTAAAGAGAAGACAAGAGCATAACAGTAGAGGAAGAGGGAGACAGCAAAGAGGGGGAAGAGGTCTTTTCAGAGGCAGAGGAAATGGATTTGGACACCAAGGTGAATCAAATCAAGAGAACAGCAAAGGAGACAGCAGTCAAAATCAAGGGGGAAGTTACAACCTAAGAGGAAACTTTAGGACCAGAAGACCACCATTTAGAGGGAGATCTCAGGGCAGAGGACCTCTTAGATGTTACAATTGCAATCAAGAAGGCCACATAGCCAGCAGATGTCCAAAAAAGGCAACAAGTTCAATGGGAGAAAGGAGGACAAATCTGATCCAAGAATCTGATTGTCAAAGTGTGACAAGCTCAAACACTTATCAAAGTGTGAATGTTCTTGACAGTTATGGATATCCTGAGAAGGGAGAAGCTTTGATGATTAGGAGAGCAATGACCACCATGAAGGTGCCTGACAAAGAACCCCCACAAAGGAAGTCTCTCTTCAGAACTACTTGCAAGGCAGGAGGAAAGGTATGTAAAGTTCTGATTGACTCCAGATCCACTGAAAATTTTGTGTCATCTGAAATGGTAGAAAAGCTTAAGCTTAGAAGACTCCCACATCCTTGCCCAAACAAGGTCTCATGGCTCACCCAAGGTCAGCAAACAGTTGTAGAAGAACAGGCTTGGGTGGAGTTTCAAATTGGATCATACAAGGACAGATTATTGTTTGACATTGCCAAGATGGATGCTTGCCATCTCCTATTTGGAAGACCATGGCAATATGACTTGAAAGCACACCATGGAGTTAGAAACACATATTCAATCACCAAGGATGGTAAGGTGATAGAGTTGCTACCATTGATGGAGAATGAGATCGAATCAAAAGGGAAAGAAGTCAAGGTGATGATGGTAGAAGGCAAACAATTCATGAAAGAGATAGTAGAAGAAGGTGCAGTTGCATATGCTCTAATTCCATGCCTGAAGGTAAACAAGGAGCAGCAGCAGGAAGTCAAGGGAGAGAAGAGGCAAAGGTTCATAGATCCTACTGTCCAAAAGCTATTGGACAAGTACAAAGGTATCATCTCTGATGGAATGCCAAGGTCCCTACCACCTATAAGGGACATCAGCCATTGCATAGATCTGATCCCAGGATCTACACTTCCAAACAAGGAAGCATACAAGCTTACCCCAAAGCAGAATGCAGAAGTAGCAAGACAGATTGAGGAGTTGTTGGAGACAGGCCTAATTGGCAAGAGTTTATGCCCATGTGCAGTACCGGTTGTCCTAGCACCGAAGAAGGAAGGCACTTGGAGACTTTGTACTGATTCAAGGGCTATCAACAAGATAACAATCAGGTATAGGTTCCCAATCCCTAAGATAAAATATTTGCTTGATTGCTTAGGGGGTGCTAAATATTTCACAAAAATAGATCTAAAGAGTGGCTATCATCAGATTAGGATTAGGCCAGGGGATGAATGGAAAACTGCATTTAAAACCAATGAGGGGTTATATGAGTGGAAGGTCATGCCTTTTGGTTTGTCCAACGCCCCTAGTACCTTTATGAGGTTGATGAATGAGGTCTTGAGGGAATTCATAGGTAAATTTGTCATAGTATATCTAGATGATATTTTGATTTTCAGTAATACAAAGGAAGAGCACCTCAAACATATAGACCTGGTCCTCAAAAGGTTACATGAAGAGCAGCTCATGATCAACTTGGAGAAGTGTTTGTTCATGCAGGAGGAAATCATATACTTGGGTTTTGTCATTTCACAGGGAAAACTGAAAATGGATCAAGAGAAGGTAAGTGCCATATTGTCTTGGCCAACTCCTAGGACCATAAATGATGTCAGAAGTTTCCATGGGTTAGTAACCTTTTATAGGAAGTTTATAAAGGGGTTTAGTCATGTTTGTGCACCCATGCTTGACACCATAAAAGGAGGACAGAAGTGCAGATTCACTTGGACAAAGGAGGCAGATGATTCATTTGAAACATTGAAGAAGAAGGTGGCAGAGCAGCCAGTCCTTGCACTTCCTGACTTCAACAAGATTTTCCAAGTAGAATGTGATGCAAGCCACATGGCAATTGGAGCAGTACTCAGTCAAGAAGGTAGGCCTATTGCATTTTTCAGTGAGAAACTAAATGATGCAAAGAAGAGATACTCATCATATGATTTGGAGATGTATGCTCTAGTACAGTCACTCAAAAAGTGGAGGCACTACTTGATGCCGAAAGAATTCATAGTGTTCACAGATAATCAGGCCCTTAGTTTCATAAACAGTCAAGAGAAGCTGAACCATAGGCACATGAAGTGGGTGGAGACTTTGCAAGCTTTCACCTTTACACTCAAGCACAAGAAAGGGGTCAAGAACAAGGTGGCAGATGCTTTGAGCAGGAGGGTTCTAACCGTCAATCAGATCCAATTGGAGAGTGTTGGCATTGACTCCTTGAAGGCCATGTATGATGCTGATGAAGACTTTGGAGAAATCTATAAGGTATGTATTTCCTTTGGTGACAAATATCATGTTGAGTTCTCTGAATTTCTGATCCAAGATGGATTACTTTTCAAGGGTGGACAGTTGTGTATTCCACGGTGTTCTATGTGACTGAATATCATTAGGGAGAAACATTGTGGTGCCATGGCAGGACATTTTGGTCTTGACAAGACTCTTGATCTTGTGAGGAGGCATTACTATTGGCCCAAGTTGCAGTCAGATGTGAGGAGATTTGTGGAGGCATGTGTGATATGTCAAAAAGCAAAAGGGAGATCCACTAATGCAAGTTTGTATCAGCCACTACCCATTCCCTCTAGGCCGTGGGAGAGCATAAGCATGGACTTTGTATTGGGTTTGCCTAGGACAAGGAAGGGATATGATAGTGTTTTTGTTGCAGTAGACAGATTTAGTAAAATGGCACACTTCTTGCCATGCAAAACCACTTGTGATGCTTCATATGTTGCAGATCTGTTTTTCAAAGAGATAGTGAGGATACATGGTTTGCCATTGAGCATAGTGTCAGATAGAGATGTGAAATTTATTGGCCACTTTTGGAGAACTCTTTGGAAGAAGCTTGGAACCAATTTATCCTTCTCATCAGCCTACCATCCTCAAATAGATGGTCATACTGAAGTGGTTAACCGTTCATTGGGAAATCTACTAAGGTGTTTGACAAGGCAGCATGGAGAGAAGTGGGATAACATCCTAACACAAGCAAAATTTTCCTATAATGACACCATCAATAGGAGTACAGGGAAGTCACCTTTCCAAGTGGTATATGGCATTCATCCAAGGGGTATTTTGGAGTTGAGAGATCTACCTACAGGAGAGTCTATTAGTGCAGATGGAGAAGCCTTTGCATCAGCCATCAAAGAGGTGCATGATCAAGTCAAGACACAACTCCAACAGACTACATTGAAGTACAAAGCATATGCTGACAAGAAGAAAAGGGATGTACAATTTGATGTTGGAGATTTGGTGTGGGTTCCTCTGAAGAAGGAGAGGCTCCCAAAAGGTAAACATACCAAGCTAATGCAAAGGAAGATTGGACCATATCAAATTTTGAAGAAGTGTGGGTAGAATGCCTATGAGATCAACTTCCTCCTGATCTTGGATTGTCACCCATATTCAATGTATGTGATTTAACTCCATACAAGCATAATGCAGATGTAGGACAAGAACCATTGCAGGATATAGCAGATGATGATATTCCTAAGCATGATCCACCAAAATTGAAGAAGATTTTAGACTCAAGAGTGGCAAAGAAAACAAGGAGCAAAGAGTACATGGAGTATTTGGTGGCTTGGCATGGGAAACCTGATTCAGAGGCAGTTTGGATGACTGAAGATCAGATCACAAACCATGGTGCAGACCTTCAAACTCTGATCTCAAGTGGGCTTGAGATCTCTTCTCCCGGGGAGTATGGTGCAGGAGCACCCCTTCAACAAGCCAAATATACATCTGAGGGAGAAGACTAAGGTCTTAATATGTTATCATATTTTATGCATTTCTATGTTTGTTCGTGTTGTCATGTAGGACTTGTGTTGTGATTTCATGTTTGTAATAAAAAAAACCCCATCATGTGAACCAGTGTTACAAATTTGGCATCTTGATAAGCCAATTTGAACATCTTGGGCAATTGGGGTATGTGGATAATTAAATCAAGTGTGTTATGTTTAGGTGTCTTGTTAATGTGTTTAAGTCATGTCGTATGCCAAACATGTGTCGTGTGATTAGTTAGAGTTTTGGTATTCCGGTTGGAAGTTGTAACGACTCCAACCTCTGGTATTCCGGTTGGAACTGGATGGGAAGAGAATATAAACACATTTTTGAGGAGAAGGGGAAGAAATCTGAGGGAAGAAATAAAAAGTTCTGTCAGTTTGCATTTACAAGTTATGTGTTTTGAGCATATTTTTGTGTGGACCGAATCGTTCTGTGACTATCCTCTATTTCAAGTTGTTCTGTACATAATCTAGTTTTTGTTGTCAAGGATGCAAGATTGAAACCATTCCACTAGTGGATTTCTCTGAAATCAGTGGAATGGACTCTGTATATAGTTTTTTTGTTTGTTTTCTTTTTGTTCGTGTAAAGGGCAGAATGGAACAGAGGATCACATTGGTGAACAAGCTGGCGCAGTAAGGGAACCTAGCATCTCTATGTGCTAGGGCTCAACAGAATAGAGGCTGCGAGATTTATTAAAGAGGACGTCCTCGGCGTAAGATTTTGGCGTTGTTCCAACGAATATACAATTCCTATATATACCGCAATCGTATCTGATTACATTCCGTGTGTATCCTGCAATCGCATGAGAAGATCCATTGCCTGTGTATATCGCTAAAGGATATCGGGTAGACAACCCCTGTGCATAACGCAATTGTATGAGATACATTTCCTGTGTATACGTCAATCGTATGTCGCAGACAATATGTGTGTATATCACAGTTGTGTGTGAAAGCATTTCGTGTATATCCTGCATTTGCATGTTGAAGATTGTATATTGGAATGTACATTGTTAATATGCATTTCGTAAGATGCAAGTGATGACCAGCAGTAGCAGTCAAAGCGGGTGAAGATACAATGGATTACTGGCGATAGAAGGTTAGGCAATGTATATACAAGCCGAAGTCATCGGTGTGAGAAGAGCCCAGCGGGAGAGTCTTTGAATGTTATATCGACTGTCGAAGTCACAACGATAGAAGGTGTGAGTATCGGTACAAATAGACAGAAGTTTAACCGACGACGAAGTTGTTGTTAAGCATATTGGTGTAAGATTGGATATCGCAAGATGGGGAGCAGGTTAGGCCGACAGTAGTATGTCTTGCTGATAGAGGGAGAATGTATGCATTTGGCCCGATGTTATGTGAAGAGGGAATTTTAAGTATTTTGGACGTTTCTTCTGCCCACTCTACATCATTTTCTTTCAAAAGTAAAATTTACTTTTATATTGCCTATTTCAGTTACTCCCACGGCTTGTGTGGGATACTTTTATACATTCTTTTGAATACAATCAGCTATCTCATTCTATGCAATGACTTATGTATATTTCACTTTTTGAATCAAATACATAGCATAAAACAACCGATCTTTCCTTGGAACATATGTATAAAACATGATGTATAATTTGACAGTCTATAAATACCTTTTTTACTTGCACTGAAACATAATGAATAATCAGCAACTGAAACATGAACTCCATCAATTCTCTTCATTCTTTGAATGCCTGTTTTCTTGTCCGTAGATGATTTCACTTACCAGGATGATGTAACATGATTTTGATAAGTGATTTTGCACTTGTCTTTTGTCAAGACATCAGACATTGACTGGATGATCCTGTATAAGCAAAAAAAATTGTACTCCCTCTAAACAATTGATGTTTAGGCCTTGCTAAATTATGTGTGAACATAACTTAGTACCCTTGCATCTCCTAGCATTTGTTTTGTCCGCAAAGTATTATAACAAAGAGATACTTTCCTTGCCAAGGAGGGTGGCACCATTTAGAGATGAAGAGGTTGCCACTGGGTACAAGATTGCATTCAAAAAAATATTCTCAGATGTAGATATACAAAGTGTTGTCTTCATTGAGTTTGGTCACTTCATATCTTCAAAGAATCATGATGTTTGCGCTCTTTGAGACAAGTACATGAAAGTCACTCATAAATGGTAATACCTACATGGCCAAGGCTCTATTTACCTATAGCCTCTTGTAATAAAAGTTCTATCTCAAGCATAGTTTAAAAACTCGGACTCGGCAATTACTCGGCGGACCCAAAAATTTTAAAAACTCGGGACTCGGCAAAAACTCGGGGAAAAACTCGGCAATAACTCGGCAAAGTTATCGAACATTAAAAAATACATTAATTTTTAAAAATATGCTTAAAAAACATTCATATTACTGAATTTTGTGAATCATAATATCATATTACTGATTTTCTTCATATATAGATCAAAATTAAAGTTCAATACACATCATAATGACATAAACCAAAAACTGAGTTCGAATTTCAAAGTTCGAATACATATAAAATTCTAGTTTCAACTTTCAAGTTTCATCATCAACAAAAAGTTCAAATCATAAATTTCTTCTGCGACTAAAACTCAGAAAAGTATGTTGTCGCTGTGGGTGCCGTGGAAGTCGATGGGATCGCTGTAGGCTCCTCAACAGGAGCCTCAACAAGAGCCTCGGCCATGGGACCAATCCCTGTATCCTCTGAATCTCCCTCTGATGACTCGCTAGACTCACCTTCTGAATCCTCATATGCTGCCACATTTGCTTACCATTCAGCTTCCTCTCTCTCCAAATCAGCAATCTCATCACTTGTAAGCAAACTCGTATCCACATCCTCACTAATCCAATCTGAATATGGATCAATCTCATCGAGGTCAAGTGTTCCATATCAATCCTCCCCTTGTACCTTCTTTTCATGCAGTCGAAGATTGTACCGCACAAACACAAGGTCATTCAAGCGTTTTTGAGTCAATCTGTTGCGTTTTTTGGTGTGAATGGACTCAAAAACACTCCAATTCCGCTCACAACCTGAAGCGCTACAGGGCTGAGATAGAATGCGGATGGCAAGCTTTTGAAGATTAGGCGTTGAGGCACCAAAATCTTCCCACCACAAATCTACAAGGATGACATTTGTAACTTTGTAAGATATTAGGAATTTTAGTAAGCTTAACATTTTAAATAAATTGTAAACTATAATTAAACATAATGTTTTTCTTACCTGGTTGCAAAGTGTCTCTCCTACGAATGCATACAGGTGCAGAAAATAATACCCCCTCCGCCCTCTTATACATCTGTAGCTCATCCTCTACAAGGTCTCGAAGTTCGTCATTAGGAATCATCCTGTCAATACAAGTGTGGAGGCCATGCATAACCTCTGTATCCCCTCTAAATGAAGACGAGAAGAAAAATTTGGGGTTCAAATAATATGCAGCAGCATGAATATGTCGATGGAGTTGTCGGTTCCACCTCCGATCAATAATGCGCCAGATGGGTTCATATTTGGTTCTATTAGACCCATACAAGTGTTGAATTGCTTCTTTGGCCCTATCCATGGCCTCATACAAATACCCCATGGGGTTTTTATCCCCATCCACCATCCGCAGAACCCTAACCAATGGTTCTGACACCTAAAACAAGATAGTGAATGAAAACGGAATTAGTTAATTAAAATAAATTAAAAATTTTAAAAGGAAATCAAAATCAGCAAATTAAAATATCAAAACATTTAAAAACAGCAACTTGTAACATTGTAAAAAAAAATTAAAAGAAGAAAATTATATTAAAAAACTTACCTTTATGATCTCATCCAAGGTCTTGGCAAATGTATGATCAAATATGGTCTTCACGACCCTCTGTGCTTCATCCTTCTTGCAATAGGGACTCTCCAACCATCTTTCGCTCACAAACATGCGCACGAGGTTGGGCAATGCGGTTGCTATACTTTGCAAGGTAAGGAAATTGGTTGCAAAGCGTGTCACTCCTGAACGCACAAGCTCCTTGCCATTAGTGTGCTCTCTCATGAGATTCAAGACCCATGTGTGATTGTAGATGTATTTGGTTATGTTTCTTCCTTCTTCCACCGCATTCTTCACCCAACTTAATTTCCCTATGTCTTCAAGGAGAAGATCAAGGCAATGGGCCGCACAAGGGCTCCAAAACAATGTAGGGTGTCTCGCCTCTAATAGTTTGCCGGCTGCCACATATGCGGATGCATTGTCTGTAATTATTTGGACAACATTATCCACTCCCACTTCCATCACCACCTCGTCCAACATGCTACACAAGGTCTCGGCAATTTTTGCTTGACTAGAGGCATCCACTGACTTCAAAAAGACCAATTGCCCCCCTGAAGCCACTAAAAAGTTAATCAATGTCCTGTTTCTACCATCTGTCCACCCATCAGATAAGATGCTGCAACCTTTGCTTTTCCAAATCTCTTTTTGTTGCTCTACTAGTTTGTATATATTTTTGACCTCATCCTCCAATAATGGGCCACTCAATTCGTAAATGCTTGGGGCCTTGAACCCCTTACCTGCCACGGTCAATGCAGTAACCAATTCCTTCCAATAAGGACTAGAAGCAATGTTGAAGGGAATACTATTGTAGTACCAAACTTTAGCACATGCTAACTTTGCTTCATGATGCAATTCCTTATTCCATGAAGTACCCTCCAACGAAGGTTGTGAATCGGGAGTGTTACGAGGAACAAAAAAACTAGATGCACCGCTGCCCACCTTGCTTCCTCCTCTTATTCGTGGCCCAAGACAAAAACTAGTGCCCCTTGTATCTGTCGATTCTCTCCCAATGGCTCCCATTGCCTCTGCTGTCCTCTTTTTTGCTTCTTTTTTCTGCTCATATGCTTCAAGGAGAGCTCTTGCCTCATTCTGAACCTCCACAGGTGCTTCAGTACATCCCATAACATCATGGCAAGCAACTCGTGCAAGATGATATTTCAGCCTATTTATACCTCCATTCATTTCTTTCTTACAATGGAAGCAAATGATATTCCCTTTTCCCGAACCTAGTAACGCATGTTTCCAACAAGGGTCTTTAGGCTTGCCTCCTTTCCTAGCAGGGGTCTGAGACGTGGATGCCATATTCTTTTAGAAAGCAGGTAATAAAGCCTGCCAATAATTGTGCATAAAAGAATATATCAGATTAACAATTGATAAATCATAATTTAAAGATGACATAGTCACATAGTTTTCATTATGTTTGGAGGCTTCAACAACCAGCTTCTCTTTCTCACGTACAACAGTGTATTCTTCTGCAATTATCATTCTTCCTCAACCAACTAAATATGTGCATTAATGATTAAGTAACAGACTCCAACTCCACAATGCAACATTGCAACTATATCACTATGCCTTTGATTGGAATTATAATTGTTATTAATAATATTTAATTTTATAACAGACTCCAATCAAATTATTTATTATTTTTAGTTTTATTCCTAGAAACACAAATCTTTTTTATAATAAAACTAAACAATGATGCATATTACAGAATACAGAGTCCAGACATCTATTATTTTATTATTTTCAAGATATAAAATTTATAATTATTATTTTTAATTTTTAATCTGCAAAAAATTATATGTGAGCATTATAGTATTCGGAAAATTATATATGAGCATTATAGTGCTCGAAAAATTGTCTCAAGCCATCAAAAAAATTCACACCGGAAGATTTTCTACACTCATCAGCGATTTATAAAACAATAGATATCAATGTATCATATAATAAAAAATCGCCTACAGAAATCGTGTTTAAACTCTGAGGGTCGGGATTTACATTGTAAATGGAGGGTCGGGTTTTAAAGAAATCGCGTGAAAGCCCTTACCAGTTAGAAATCGCGTGAAAACCTTCGCAGAAGCTCCGCGCGCACGGTAGGGTTTTTTGTCGGCCGCGAAATGAGAAAAACGAAGTTCGTTTTTGACTTTTACTGTTTTACTTTTAAGTTTTAAGTTTTAGTTTTAGCTTTATACGCCAAAAAAATATGGTTTTTTTTTTTCATTGGGCGGGTTTTGGCGAGATTTGCCAAAAACCCGCGATTTTCTGATAAAAAAACGTCGCGCATTTTATGCATAACTCGCCCGCGAGTTTTAGCAGCGATTACTCGCGGCTTCAAATGTTGTGCGAGTACTCGCGATTACTCGCGAGTCACCTGCGAGTTTTTAACCTATGATCTCAAGTATGCATCTTTTTAATTTTAAATTTTTAACTTCATTTTTCTTTCACTACTATATAATATAATTTATGTTTTATAATTGTAAATGTTGTGTATAAATTCAATAGGTTGCAGCATCTTCCTCAACTAAAAAAAAATTGGAGTACATACCCCTTTATCCACTCAATTCAACACAACCGATTGGGTGCAAAAAAAGCTAAGGATTTGATCTTTGTGCACTCCAACTTGCATCTCTTGTCACATAAGAAACCTGATTATAGCAAGGGGATGACAAGGAATTGGGATCTAACTCCTGAGTGTGCTAAGTTAGATGCAATTGTTGCACAGCTTGCCGAAGTCTCTATCAATGAGGCAACCTCTACATATGACGTGGTTAATGGGTGTGGCACTACAACTGATTGTGGTTTAAATGAAATTGAACCAAATGTTGACTCTCATGCTCTTAATGAAGATCTATATGAAGATTATTGAATATTGATTGCAATTTTCATTTTGTATTAGCATTTGACAAATCACTAAATTACGAATTTCAATTCTTGAGTATTTTCTTTATTGCAAGTTATGACGTATTTGAAAGATCCCTAACCAATTCTGATCTGAAATTTTCTGATTTTTTTGGAACCTGCTGATTTGTTTGTTTCAATTTTTGTCTTTGACCAGCAAAGTGTAAGTTGGTGTCTTTGCTTGAGTGCTGATTTGTTTGATGTTTGAGTTTAAATGATTGTTTGTTTTAGGACCAAATCATAAGGAAACCATAGAAACATGGAAGAGAACTATTGAATAATTAAAAGACAACACTTGCACATCAAAGGGACCCCCTTTAAACTAATTATAGCAAATCTGATTACAAATTCAGAGGTCTGATTTCCACTAAATCAGACTATAACAGCAATCAAAAGACCTCTATGAAATGTAATATTAAACTATCCCAATGACAATCACATACCCGGGAACCAACGCATAAATTATGGAATATGTAGTTGCTGAAACCTCAATTCCCAGCTAGGATTTGATTGAATATGACTCCTGTTGTGTACGGCCAGCTGGTAAAGGTTCTGAAATGAGGATATATGCTGGTAAGTAGACCCAATCTGCACTTATACCCTGATAATCCACTGCTGCAATCACTCCAACTGCAATTACAACCTATAAATAAGTCCAATGACGCCCAAACGGAAACCCAGTGTAGATTTCCCTGTAATGTGAACTGGGTTGTCGTCCAATCCACTATCCTCTAAGGGTTTTCGTCCTTAGAAGAGCTGCAACCTGCTGAAAACTCTATCCAAAGCTCCAAACCTGCACTTGTGTTTTAAGAAAATGATGATTGAATGCCCAAAAGAGAGCTTCATTCATTACTTTATAGATTCCATCTCCATTTTCCACTAATATCAATGAAATATTCCCACTAAAAGGGTACGCCCACCTTGAGGGTCACCTCCTCATGAAAAAGAAACACCATCTTTTAAAAACAACATTGTTACTACTAGGATGGGAACCTTTTCACTATTCTCCTTCTAATTTGCTATTACTGTTCACTTTCACTATTCACATCAAGGCAAACCTTTAGTGTTTTCAATTCAACTCTTGAAATCATCATCTAACATCAAACTGAAGGTCTCGGAAGGTTCCCTGCAAAGCTCCAACACCCTTGGTCGGGTTCCCTAACCAACCTATTGACCTACGGAAACCCAATAGTAGGTCAACCTCTGCTGAAGTCTAGGCGGTCTAAGGAAGGGACATTACAGTATTTAAATATTTTGTTTATAATTATTGGCAACTATGAGTATTACTGTTTTTAGAATTTTTAATATATATAAAATTACAAATTATATTTATACGAACTCATACTGAGGGGAAAAAAATTGCAATACCGGCATACCCGAACCTCAAATCCAAAACCATACCAGGACCGGCACTTAGATTTAAACCTATCCCTTTAATAACGATCCCTAACCAAACTTACTATGTGTAATAACTCCTAACAGAGTCTTAGAGTTGAGCTCAAGGAGCAAACATTGAAGTAAGAAAAGTGCTATTCCAAGGAGAAAGAGGGAGAAATCATTCGCCACTTACCATCTCAATAAGTTTTTATGGGACCAAAATCTTCTCTAAGAAGGGAGGTGTGATCCATAAGGATCTAGAGAAAGATGATCTTCAATAGGTTGAAGTTTTCTCAAAGTTGTAGGCTATCAAACTCACCCCAAGAACCAGCAAAGAAAAATCGCCAATTCCAACGGGACAATTCTGCAACCACTGCAGCAATTATGAAACCGTTGGTCTACTAAAAGGGACGGTTTCATCCCAACAGAAGAAACAAAGTTGGAAATGAACTAAGTGACCCTCTCTCTTCCAATTATAAGAACAAGGACCTTTCAATGCATGGTTAGGATCCTCCAAACCCTGTAAGAAGACATGCAGATGGCATTTCACATCAGAGGCTTTTACAAATGTTGAGGTGATCAAATTGAGGATAACTCAGTTGTAAGAAAGATTGACAACTTGATAGTGAGCAGATTCGTTAGATGAACAGTTGCCAATACCAATTGATTTTTCCCCATTATGGGGTTTTCCAAGCTGAAATCTGATGTTGTGGTTTTGAATCTCTTATTTTTCCACATTTTTTTTTCTGTTGCCCAAGATTCTATCCTCTTGACTATTATTTGAATTAATTCAAGAGGCAAAGTAGATAATTGTGGTGGTTTGATAGTTTCTACAAGTTAATTGATGAAATTACAAATCAACTGGTCACAAAACACTTGACTTATAATTCTCATGTTCAGCATAGAGAGAATAACTCTGCCTTGTTTACAATCCAATCTAGAGAACCATCGATATTCACCACTTTGAGGATTACCTTGCTTCCTCTAGAATTGTTCAATACATCACCTTATATGATGCCATTCTAGCCCTTCCGGGGCTTAAGTATAATGCATGTAAGACCCCTTTTCTCTATCAGCCCCCTTATGTTGGCTCTGTCATTAGTTCCTTTTGAAAAGGAACCTTCCTCCCATATAATTGTTTTCCGTTATATAGTTTTTGTATGTTTTGGCTTGTCTAGGATTACCCAATTGAGATTAACCCCTATTTAGTTTAACCACTCTGTTAGCTTTAGATACTTTATGTTTGTTGGTTAGATTTCCTTTCAGGCTACTGTAACTAGTGCCTTTGAATCCCATTCACCTACTTTGGTCATTTAAATCTTATATACATTAATCCAATTTCTTCCTTTCTTTTGAATGTTTGCAACAACAGTGACCATAATCAACACCTATCTTCAATCCAAGCTAGATTCCTTCCCTTCAAACTAACTTTGATGGAGCTTGAGTCTAAGATACCCAACTAGTTCTACGAAAATTTTTCCTTACTTAAACACTTTTACTTGCTAACAATTCATCAACTACTTCAATAACATAAAGATATACATCAAGATAACTATTTGAATGAATCAACATTAGAGTTGGGTACTTGTCTTGTTACTTGATTCAATCAACTTGCAATGTCTTATTACATGGAAAATGCTTTCAATAGCATGAAGTACAACTCATTCAATGGAAATACAAGGACAGGCCTTGAAGCCTTGATGTTACAATGTCTTCCTTACTTGAGCAACTCAATTGAACTCAATGATGTCAACTGAATGTCAACACCTCACAGTATCACAAGGGAGCATCACCTTGCTTGTTGAGGGAGCATCACCCCAACACTTGAAACTTGCAGGCCTCAAGATTACAAGCTCAATAGCTTTGCAGAGAGAATTTTGTCAAATGAACAAATACCAAATGAATGAGAGAGCTCCTCCTTTTATAGGCCTTCCAAAGGAAATGAAGGCATGTTTTTCAATGCATAAAGAGGAACCAAGGCACGTTTCCCAAGAAGCATATCCAAGGGAATATCCCATCTTGATATGACTCATTCTGAGTTGGCAAGCTTATCCAGAGACCTCGACACGGATCCCGAAGACATTCTGAGGACCAATGGGCATTCAGACAGTTGTAACAACCTTAACCACTTCTTGAAACACTTTAGGCGCAGTTTTAGGGTTCTTCTAACTGTGGAGGATCTCACCAGGAAGTGCGCCTAAATTCTCATCCTTGGAAGATATTGTCTTTGGAAGTGAACTCCTCTGGATCCATACTTAAACATTTGAAGATTTGGAATGTTCAACTCATCACCTCACAAGGTAGGCGCATATTTGAAGGATTTACAGGTTTTTCTGACTTGGGTGCCAAGTTGAGGTGACCTCCTCCTGAAGTTGCGCCTTGTCAACATTAGGCGCCAATTAGAGTTTATGGATGCTCTGGATTGTTTCCAAGAGTAGGCGCCCAAACATCATCATTAAGAAAGTGTTTTAAATGCTAGGCGCCCAAATGAGCCCTCTGGAGTCTAGGCGCTCCTTTCATGCATTCTGTGTTCTAGGCGCCAATTGAAAGGAGTGGAGAACAAGGCAAGCGCCTTCCAAACTAGGTGTTTCCTTGAGGTGACAATGACTTAGAAAGTGCGCCTAAGGTGAGCGCCTTGAGTGAAAAGGTCTAACAAACATCTTTGAACCCCCTTTCAAGGTTAGGCGCATTCTAGAGGTGGAAACAAGTAGAAGGTGCGCCTTGGCTTCCTTTGTCAATTCTTTCAAGTCTTTGTTGATTAGGAAGGTGGAATGCTTCATTGTAGAATGAGCGCCTATCTTCTAATGTCCAAACTACTTCTTCTGGCTCACTCTGTGGCTAGGCGCTAGAGCTAAACTGTTCACACAAGGGAGTGCGCCTAGACTCACTTGATGTTTTCTTACTACTTCAACCCCTGGAAGATGTTCCAAGGTGTTCCATTTTACAAGCGCCTGACCTCCCAAGTTCCTTCATGTGCTATTCCTTGAAGGCGCCAAAACTGAGCTCCAGTGCCATGGGATTGTGCCTAACATCTTTGAAGAGTTTCTAAGCCTTTTGCAAGTTGATATCCCAAACTCATGCTTCTAGGCGCAACAGGAGCTTTCTAAAGGAGTTTCCAAGTCTAGACGCCAAGCGAGGTCATGGGTGAATGGAACTGCGCCTTAGGAGATGACTGGATCCTAAGCGTCAGTCTGGAGTTACAGTGGAATTGATATGCGCCTCAACTAGCTTAGGCGCCCATTTGAAGTGATGAAGACCTAGAAGAGCACCTTCATTCCTTTAACACTTCTCTGTCAATCTCAACTGCAAGGATGATCTCCTAATCCAATTTTGATCCTCTGGAGATGCAAATAGCTTTTCATTTCACTAGGCGCCATCAATGATGATCATCAACCAAAGCGCATTTCAAAGGTGAGATAGGCAAGTGAGGCGCCAAACTAGTCCTTGAGACTTATCTCCTTCTATCAAGTCAATTTCAACTATGTGAGAGAGTTCTATTCTAGGCGCAAAATGGAAATGTTTCATCAATTGGTGCATCTTACAAAGCTCCCAATTCTAGGCGCCAGAGACAAAGAGTTTTTCCCAACACATGCGCTTGGGCTAGGAATTCACCTAAGAGACATCACTCAGCTTTAAAACTTTCAATCTATAGCCATCTGGGCTAGGCGCTCCAATGGAGGATCCTTGAACTCATGCATTGGCGCCTTCTAGTTCTAGGCGCCCATTTTGGATGATTCATCCTGATACTAGCGCCCAAAATGACTAGACTCTCTTCATCATCCAATTCACTTAGAAGACTCAAGTTGGAGACTTAGTTGTCTATCCATGTTCTCCGGAAGATTCATTGTACCTCTATGCACTTAGGTGCCCTAGTTGATGTGATTAAAGTGCTTCAAAGCTCCATGATTCTGGGTTAGGCGCACATTTGACATTGAGCAAGCAAGAAGGTGCGCCCTGACTCTAGGAGTCCTGCCTTAGTCAAGTTTAGCATCCAGACTTAACTAATTTCAAGTTTCTGACTTTGTTCCTGCAAAAAACAAAAGTTAAGTTAGTCAAAAACCAATTCATTCCCTCATTATTTCGAATTAGCCTCCGGGAATGAGGAATAGGCTAACTCATTCTTCATTTGATGATCAGGCCGGAAACGGGGACATGACATTGAGTAGTACCTACAGTGCAAAACATTCAAGTGCTAAGCACACTAATTATTTTGTTCTAGCATTAAGAGCACCTTTTGCTCATAAGAATAAAGAGTACTCTATCGTACTAATACCAACATAACTGGTCCATTAAGTATCCAAGCTATTTGTCACTAGACCTCATCAAATCCTATAATCACCTTTTTGTGTGATGATGAAGAAATTGATGGTCCTTCTATGCCAGAATGTGATAAAAATAGAACTAACTTCACTCTCCAGCCTTGGCCTCCAACATCAGTCTATATTGGCTTCCTCCTCTTGAATGGTTTCACCAAAGGGCTTTCCTATCCCATGGTTATTTGTAGTCGTAAATGGCTTTATCGTTTTTGAATTGTTTAAGGTTTACCCACCCAAGAATCTTCCATAGTTTTACTATAGTTGTTTTTTCATCTTTTGGTACTTCTTTCGACACTCCTTAATCCTACTTGCTACTTTAACTTTTATAATCATGTACCACTAATGTACTTTGGCCATTTGTGCACAATAACATAGTTTTCTTTCTTCTTCTGAAGCAAATATATATTATTCTGCAAATCTCTATTGTCATAGACTACAAAAAACAAGTTAGAATGTTTAATACTAGCAAAAAGCTCGGAAACATGAGTAAGATACTAATATTACTTAGTCTTCCTTCTTACTCATATTGGCTACTAGAAATGTTCTCAATATACCTCCATGATCTCCTTTGCCTCTTATTCCATAGTAAACCTAAAGGTTATTGACATGGACAAAATTTACAATGGCACCAAAAGATTGAGAGAAATAATCGTAACTCTATTCTACAAAGATGCAATACGTGCTGCCAATTATAGATTTATGGTTTACCATTTAGGCACACAGTAATGCAATAATTTGTTTTTGTGATCTTTGCAATATTTTCCCATGTTATAGAAAGATTGGTTTTAGGTCACAAACAAGCCAAACACCAATTTGGCACATAGCTTACAAACCCCACAAGTACTCGCCGGAAATTTTCTCCCACAAGTAATCATGGCAATAACTCGGCCACAGGTTTTAGCAAAAAATCACAGCAATTTTTCTTTAAAAAAGGCCAAAAATTGCAAAACTCACTAGAAAAAATTGGAGAAAAAACTTGTCAAAAATTTTATATAAATAATGGGTCGCGATTTTATTTATTTTTGCATACTTTTTTTAGATGTGAGAAAGCGAACCAAGAACCCTACATTGGTGCAGCTAGGGCACAGTAAAGGACATCATCCTATGCTGAGCAGCGACAACTGGGGCACATTCTTATTGCTGCAGGGAGTCTGGACATTGATCTGCAGTTGCAGCTGCACAATACATACATACATATTTTAGATGGCTACATCTAACTAAAGGAAAACTAATCCAAGGCTGTGTTGATTTATATTTTTAATTATATATTAATACATGTTGATTTATATATTTTTTATTTATAAATTATATATTAACGATAGGAAAATTAATAGAAGGGTATTATATATTAACATGTATTGATTTATATTTTTTAATTTATATATTATATATTACATATTACAGTTATAAATATATTATATTATATATTATAATATATTGTACAAATATAAATATATTTATATTATATATTACATAAAATATATTGTATTTATATATTTAAATGTGTATATAATTGTAGAAGAAAATTATGATTTGCAATTTTTGTTGATATTGAACCTGGAAGTTTATATGTATTGAAACTTTGAACTCCTTTTTTGTCTATGAAGTGTATTTAACTCTAATTTTGATCTATCTATGAAGGACATCAGTAATATGATCCATAAAGTCAGTAATATGCATGTTTTTAAAGCATATTTTTAAAAATTAGTGTATTTTTAATGTTCGATAAATTTGCCGAGTTTTTGTCCAGTCCCGAGTTTTTAGGGTCAGCCGAGTAATTGTCGAGTCCGAGTTTTTAAACTATGGTTTGGCATATGAGACCCTCCTTGTGAAAGTTTACAAGGGGATTTCTTTCCCTTTACTTCATAGATTGTTCAATTTATGTACCACTAGATTTCAATCTCGTGACCAAGCTTGGGAGTGAATTGGGCCTTGCCAATTCACCTACACCTAGAGTATTGAGGAATTACTATAAAGTTAAACAATGAACATCCATTAGCCCTCTAGCACCAGAAAAGGTATCTACAAACCTCTTGGATGGTCCTGTAGTCCCTCACTTGACATTGCTCAATTATCTTCATATAACATGTTACCTTCCTTGATTTCCTATGTGAGTCTTCCTTATGACCATTAAGATCAAGAAAAATTGCAATCCAACCTATGGAAGATTTTATACCTAAACTCACTTGCACCTGGAATCACAAGCATTTTTTCATGACGATGAATATCATTCTAAACTAAGAATGTGTACAGTAAGAATAGAAGCCTCTAGCAACTTGAAATTCTAGGGAGATTCAAACATTTTGATGCTTACTGATCCAAATAAGTCATTTTTCTCTTCTAATTTTCCCAGTGTTACCGGATACTGCAACCCCCTGTCCTGGTACACGTACCAGCGTACCTAGTACGGATACGGGGTACGGTATGCCCTGGGCAAGGCCTGGGTACCGTGCCCGTCCGTGCCTAATAAACCCTAGTTTGCCAGCCGCGCTGGGTACTTCAAGATACAAGATTTAGAAAAAACTGCCCCGTATCTAGTTAAAAATCATTAAAAAATGCCATTCATTGATTTAAAAATCAACATTAAACCTTCAGAATCAGTTGGCCATGTACAAAACATGCAGGAAATGTTTCAAACCAGTCCGCTAATCCCTGCGAAATGTAAAAAAACCAGCCAGATTTATATAAATAATAGTTCGAGCGCTCCATTTGGCATCGATTCATCCAGCAACTCCTGTATTTTATTATTCCTTGTCGGATTTCTGCATTTTCTTCGCCGTTTTTACCTTCAGGGTTCTGCGTTTTCCTTGCATTTTCCTTGTGCGTTTTCCTTATGCATTTTCCTTGTGCGTTTCTACATAATCCGCTCGCTCAGGTAGGTCAGGTATTTTATTTTAATTTAAATGTATTAACTTCAGTGTATTTTATTTTAATTCAAATGTATGAACTTAGTTTTATTAAACGTTTTATATTGGTAGACTTTGTATTTGTAATTTAGAGTTTTGAATTAAATTTTTTATAAATTATAGTTTTAAATTAAAATTTTAATTATTAAAATTAAAAGTTTGAATTTATAATATTATAGTTTATTGTTATATTTATATTTATGTTAATATTTATAAATTTATATTTATATTTATATTTATAAAACCAATTAAAAATATATAGAAATATTTGATTTATTAATACTTCTATATACTTTTAATTGGGATAAATTAATAAAAAAATATAAATATAAAAACATAACATATAATAAATTAAATACTATAACATAACATAAGATATATATAAGCTAAATACTATAACATAACATAAGATATATATGAACTATAATACTATATATAATAAAAAATATAAACATAAAAACATAAACATATAATAAATTAAATACTATAACATAACATAAGATATATATAAGCTATAATACTATTTATAATTAAATGTGAGTGAATATAATTTAGTTATTTTTAATTTTATCTACTAATAAATTTATAATTAAATTAATAATTAAATCTGATATGTATTAATTTAATTTTAAGTTTTTTGTTTGTACGTCTTATTAAATTTTTATTGTTCTAGTTTTCTAGTTGTAGGATGTTGGAGAAAAATCTTATCAATATATTTAAATTTTTCTTTGAAGATGAAACTATATCTAAATATAAATATTTCAGAATCTGTATCAATTATGTGTCTATATTACTTCTAAAGTAAACGAAATATATTCTAATAACTTATATATATATATATATATATATATATATATATATATATATATATATATATATGTTTTTAATGAATGTCGTATCCAGCCGTATCCATATTAGGGGCCCTGAAAAAATAGCTATATCCGTATCAGATACCGTACCCATATCCGATACCGTATCCGTGTCCATGCAACTCTGAATTTTGCTATTGAAAGAGTTGAAACGGTCGAGATTTAAAAAGCTGAAAAACTTCACTTTTCTAAAGGCAGATAATTTGCTTCCATACAGTTTCTGGCACAGCTCATCTTGTCAAGAAACATTATGGTTCATGCAATGTAATCAAAAAATGACTAGTCACTAGGTAAGTCATTGTTAAACAATAAATGGCAGAAAAATAAAACAAAGATTCAAAAAACAAGAACAAAACATAACACAAATTTACAGTGGTTCACCATAAAAGCTACATCCACTCTCAAGCAGGGCAATATTATTATTATTCACTCTCTCAGATACATTATAATACACAGCATCATGCTTTATATAAGCAAGCATTATCTAGAATGTGAAGAGCCAAGAGTCATTGGAGGGAAAACCCAAATGACTGTTGGGTTTCACATTCAACAATCTCCCACTTGAAACCCAACAGCTGCTGCTATGAACAATGATATCCCCTGCATTTCCATTCCTATCATTACTTTGAAAACAAGCCCACATTGCAAGGCTTTAACCTCTGTTCAAGGACACTTCGTATAAGTCTTTTCCAAGCTTTCCAATCAATCGCAACACCTTCCTTATGCAAAATTTTGCCCATTGCTTTCTTCCCTTTCTTCACCTCTGTTTGATCCAAACCAAACGGATTTGCTTCCTCTGCATCTTTCTCAATCCCATTCTCAATCTCATTCTCCATCTCATTCTCAAACAACTTACAAGCATTAGCAATACTACTGAGCCCAATATCGGTACACTCTGGAGTCTTAACCAAATGCAAGACCTCTAATCCTACACACTTAGAAATGGCCATCGAGCCCCTATCACTCACCGGCAACCTCTCCTTGACATCATCATCCTCCGGTACAGATTTTTCACCAGTTGCTTGATTAATTTCTATAATGGGCTCCTGCAACTCATCTGACGTACGCTGTCCAAAATTCTCTCCAACATCTTGGACAACAATAACCTCCTCTACCTGAGAAGCATTAGTGTTCTCCTTAGCTGCCTCTATGCTATTAGCCTGGAATTTCTTCTCCTTCGCACCAACAGACTCCATGTCCACAACTCCTCCAAGCACAAAACACAAAAATATACAGCAGATAAACAAAAATAAAATCAAAGATACAACAATTCTGGCAATTCCACCAAATTCACTACCAACTTTGACGGTAGTCTTCTTACAAACGGTCTCATCTTCATTCACCTTCAAATTTTCACTTTCATCGCCATTAATTTCATCTACCCCAGGTTCTTTGGCATCAACCTGCTCACCATCATCTAACTGATCCCCAAAACTTTCACTTTCAAAAATACTAAGAAATTCATTAATAACAAAATCAGTTTCAGCATCTAATTGATCCAAAAACCTTTGCTCGGCAGTCCAAATTTCACACAATGACGAATCATGGCCATTGAACTTTTCAATCTTTCCTTCTTCAATCGACATTGCTCCCACTCAAACTCGAATCTCTCCTGCCACACAATCGAGCACAACCAACTCTGATACCAATTGTTAAACAATAAATGGTAGAAAAATAAAACAGAGATTCAGAAAACAAGAACAAAACATAACACAAATTTACAGTGGTTCACCATAAAGGCTACATCCACTCTCAAGCAGGGCAATATTATTATTATTCACTCTCTCAGATACATTACAATACACAGCAGCATGCTTTATATAAGCAAGCATTATCCAGAATGTGAAGAGCCAAGAGTCATTGGAGGGAAAAACCAAATGACTGTTGGGTTTCACATTCAACAGTGACCAGAAGCACACTACTAAATCCCTTGAACAAGAGTTCAAATGCTACTATTCATTTTTACCACGTCTATTCCTAATTATATTTTAAATTGTGCACACCTTCAGATAATGCTGAACCTGTTTAACAATAAAGGATAGATTTAAGCCATGCAAAATGTCCAAGCACACGATTTGACTCTTAAATGATCTTTAGATGCTGATGTTTGAATTCCTTTACGATAAACCATAGACATGCTATATCTATGGTGACTTTTCTGGTGCATGAAAGTTCTCCTAGGAGTATACTTTCACCAAAGCCATCCAATATGAGTTTTAAGGTATAGTCCATCTATCATTAAGAAAAGCAAAAGATGTGTAACTAAAGATATTAATCTGATTCAGAATGCTGTAAGCATGTGGAGCTATCACATATGTATGGCAATCACTTCAGTGTCGAACATTATTTCAGTTTATGCTTTTGTAACTCATGCAAAGAATTTGGAAATTATATTCAAAATAGCCAAGAGATTAAGTTCAATATTCCTCAATTGAATTTTTATCAAAAATAAGATGGGAAATAGATTGACAACTTTGGGGAAAAAACATGCCTTCTTCCTTTTGCATCCGAAAGTACGCCCCATAAGTATGCTCCCACCATCATTCCCAAAAATACAGTGCTAGTGATCAGGCTCTCTTGATGAGGAGACAATTCCCACTCAGAACAAACTGCTGGTCCTACAAATGAAAGAAGCATCATCTCCATTGCTTCTGCCACCCAGCCCATTCCAGCATAAGCAAGCAGAAGCCCTTGGTATTTTCCAAACCCCACAATCTGTAGAGCATCATCCACAGTAAACACTGGACTGCCATCTTCCATCTGTAAAACACCTATACTGAAACCTGAATCATTAGATTACTTTGTGCATTTATCTATAAAAATATTGAATGTAATAAGATTGCAAATCAATAGTAAAGATAAAGGGAATTCCTGTCCCATACAGTTCAGTAAGACTCATTTGACATCATTTATGTTCATTAAAAACTAGGAATCCTGTTAAAAAACACAGCAGAGCAGGAAAGAAAAAAAAAAGAAACTCAAGTTCTATGGCAAATTGGTGGATTAACATCAGAATCTATCTACATCCAAACTAGAAAGTAAAAACTCTGCAAATTCACTCATGCATGGCTCTTGGTGACACAAATTGTCTTGTCAAATATAATGCATTATTCTAAGAGTGCCCAAGTATTTATGCAAACGATAAAAACCCAAAATGCCTTTGGGCTCCTCAGTAGTTTTTGATAAAACATGTTAAGGATCCTCCCACTTGGATCCCTACACACGACGGTAAATTACATAAAAAATCATACAACATTAATAACACAGAACAGCATAGGTTTAATGCAAAGCAAGATCACAACCATACCATGTGAAAGAATGGCTCTCCCTTGACATTCATCACCGTAAAGGCATCACTCATTTGGGACTTCAACCAACCCACTCACTGATTAGTCCGAACGGCGAAAACTATCAAAATTAATGAACCTGTACAAACCTAATTCATGGTAATGTCAAAGCTGTAAGATCCCTAATCAGATCTGCCCTAAATTTCTGATTTTTCTTCTTCTCAAACCCTAGGTCTGAAATCTGATTTTTATATTTCTGAATTATAAATGGTTTTGGACAGCGAATATATGTGTGCCAAATGCTCAAATAAACATGCCAATTATGTACTCTTCTGAAAATAACATCAACCATGGAGTCTACCACATAATATGACCATCCAAATGCAAAACAAATGACATATAATTCTGATTTCTGAATATAAATGTCTGCTGCTACAAATCAGATTATTCTGAATTGAAATTACATCAGGTTTTTAGGCTCAAACATGCCCAAACATAGCCCAAATCTCTGCTGTTACAAATCAGACCTAAACATAGGCTTATACGTACCAAGAATGGTGAACAATGATGTCTGATTGCAAACCCTAGATGGGCGAATCCTCCAAGATAGGTGGCGCTCCCTTCGAAGATGAAAATGGCATGCACTTACAATGAAGGCGGCGGCTAGGGTTTGGGCTCCAATGCTCCAAAATATGAAATCGCCCTCCTTGGGAAGTGGCGCTCAACCTAGGGTAAAACCCTAGCAACAATCCTCAAACAAATCCTCAAAAATAGGCGCTCAAATCTGATCTGAAAATCTGAATATATCTTCAACTTCAACAAAGCCCTCAAAAGTTGGCGCTCCAAATCTGATCTAAAAATCTGAATATAGCTTTCACTCTTCAAATTTGTATTTGGCCACAAATCACACAAATTTGGCCTTAGGTCTCCTTCTCCAAATCTGCAGAAATAGATGTCTTTGAAGCTCAATCTTCTTTTCCAAATCTCCAATGAAGTTCAAATGTGAACTCCGTATGAATCCACCTCCAAAATGAAATTGGGTTTTCATCCAATCCACCAATATTCCTAAGGGTTTTCATCCTTGGAATATGCTGAACCAAAGTTGCAGCCACAAAAGAAAATCTCCAATGAAAATGATATGATATGAATGATGAAAATGACTTGCATTTTGCCTTCTTTTATAGCCACCAAATAACCTCTCCCTTGGCCGACCTCCCTTTGGCAATTTACTTTATTTTTTTATCCTCCTTTTCTTGCCGACCACCTTTTAGCAAATCACTTTATTTTATTTTGTCTTATTTATCAAGTGGCCAACTTAAATAATAAAGTCATTTCACATTACAATTAGGTCCAGCCTAATTAATTAAATATAAATAATCCAAAGTGAGTTAGGATTAATTAGTATTTAACTAGTTAGATTATTCCTTTGCCACTTCGACCTAGCCTACGGGAATAAAATAGGCTAGCCAACTCCGTTGGGTGATCACTCAGAAAAGGGAACATTACAAAAGCAAAGACACTAGCACAGCAATATCAGTAACACTGCCTTAAAAGATTGGAGGGCTTTATGAAAAACAATGCCTTAAGGGGTCTGAGGACTTTATTGTAGTAGCACAAGTTAGGTGGCATCTGCTTGCTTTTGAGGAAAAAGAGCGGATAAAAAAAGTGATGAGGTTCCCAAACCAGTACTTGATTAAACACTATAATGAGGCTGAGAAACTCAAAATTGTGTGATAAGTATTTGACCGAATACTACTTAGATCCAGTTGCAGGCCAATATTTACAAGGCATTCAATCTGAACCTAGAACTACAGTTGCAACGTGTCATTTTTGTGATGATCTTTAATCTGCTTGAAAAAACTTGAAGATATATTTTTTGTTATTTTCTATTAATCTCTATGCTTGAAAAAGATTGAATGACTTATAATTTTTTGTTATTTTTACTAAAGTATATAAAAAATATAAAAATGTTTCTTCTCCCAAACCCTTGGACCCCTGTTTCTTGGTTTAATCCCATTTCTCATTTCACATAACATGGCTCGGATGAATCATAGTGCTCCTCTTAGTGGCTCAACTAACATCCAAAGTTGATGGTTCTCCAAGCATCAAGAGAAAATCTATGATGTGTGTTTGCCCCTACGGTCTCTGCTATGAACATGGGTGGATAGCTGACCCTCTACATCAAATACAAGAAGAAAAATCTGGAGGTGCCCTGGTAGTCACTAGAAAGGGAGTCGTTTCCTCGTAAATCTATCGCCATTTGTGCTACTACCTATAGCAACCAATGGGCACTTACAAGTTTAACCCCATGATAGCTCAAATTGGATAAAAGAAGGAAATAATCCATTTATTCTTCTTTGAACCCCCCTTCAGAGCTTGGCAGCTTAAAATCTTTGCCATTTGAAGATAAAGAACCAAACAACTTTGGTTAGGATTATTGGAATTTTCATTGAGGTCAATGATATTTTAAATGGGGAAGAAGTTATAGCCCTAACTTTTGGCACTAGTCTTCTGTCATATCCCCTATTTATATGCTTTGTGACTTATGTATATATTACGATTTATCAATAATTTACATATTCTCATATGATATATACATGTACTCATATTGTGAGATTTAATTGTAATATCTCGAGATTAAGACATTGTTTAAATTAAAGATCGTGATAAAAGACGAGGAAGATGATTTTGTAAAATATCAATATGATTGATAGAAATCCTTATATATAAATAATATTATTATTAATATAGAATATGATTATTATTAATATAAATATTAATATTTTAATAATATTATATTTATAATATAATATATTAATACTATAAATATATAAAATATATATATATATATATACAAATATAAAATAATATTATTATAAATATATTTATCAATATAATACTAAAGTGAAACATTACATATTTATAATAATATAATATATAAAAAAAGAAGTTAAGTAGTGATCGGGCCCTTAAGGAATCTCGATCCCATATTAGAAGCTTTACCAAAAGCAACGAATAAAGGGATTCGTTGTGTCCCTTTTGATTGGAGACCTTTCGGGGTCTTTTTAAAGGCCCCCGTCCATGCCTTTGGGGGCATTAGAGCATCACATCTCAGCACGAATCTACATTCATTTTATACAGCGATCAGCAAGGGAAGTACGTGAGATAGGGGAGGATACATCAGCAGTACTAAGATATTAAAGCTGCAGGAAATTCCTGAACCAGCCAGCAGGTAATGTGGTTTGGTGTAAGTTATGTCAATAATAAAATAAATAACTATAGGTATTATGTCGTAAGTATAAATGTAAATTTATGTGTGTTAAATACATTTAAATTATAATAGAATCTGTATGTATGTGATTCAGATTTTGGGTAAGTAAGTGAATAAATTTATATGTTAAAAATAGTGAAATCCACTAAGTATCAATATAGTGAATAGAAATATGTTGTGTACAATATGAGTAATAGTTGGATGAAAATACGTTCTTATATAAGAAACATGATTGGATCATAAATAACCTACATTCTAATCATAAGAATATACCGACTATAATCTAGACCCATAACAATAATAAACAAATGTGTAAGAATGGGGATGTCATATGACGGCATTCCAAATTGAGACATAAATAAACTCTATTCGTGCATTATGATGATAAATAGTATAATAGGATTCCATTTAGAGTACAAGGGAATATTGAAATAAAGATCATATCTCCGTAACCCTTATTATTTCATCCAGTGAGGAACCATAGGTATTGTAGGGAAAGGCGGAGTAATTCCACTTCTTGTGCGTAGACCCCAAGGGCTAGGGACTAAATTCCCGATGCTGGGTCCAGAGATTTCGTATTGATCCCAATGGCTGGGAAATAGCTCCCAAGCTGGATCCAAGGCTCCGTGCGTAGACCCCAAGGGCTTGGAACTAAGTTTCTCAAGCTGGGTCCAAAAATGGTCCACACGCCCTAGCATGTAAGATCCTAATTCCTTGATGAATAATAAGAGGGGAGAGTACAATGTTCATCCTGATGTACTTATGGAATGTAGCATATAATAGTCATGAATGACAAGAAGGAAATGAATAATCCTTGGATAAAAATGAAATACATATATTATCTTTGATCTTATCACTTAAGTTTATTGATTTCTAATGTTACTAATGTCTCCTTGAGACTCATTCTTGAATGCAGATTCAGGTTGAAGTGTTCTCACTAGAAGGGGACATTACATCTTCCTTGACTCTATTAGTCTCCTCATTTAAAATGTGTTACATTTGAGCCTATTAGTAAACATTTAACCAAGCAAAAGAGGCCTGTAATTATACTAAGAAAAAATACAGATAGAGCCTAATGCAGACACAAGTAACAAATAATAAATATAAAGTAAGGCACCTACCATGGCCTAATAAGGGCAAAAAAGAAGGGCAAGCCTTGGGGGATTCCAAAAGAGTATACAAGATACAAAAAGGTGAGAAATTAAAGTGGTTCAAGCACCTCCCATGACACAAGAATTAAAAATATAAGATTAAATCATGGGCTGTTGAATATTACAATGCAATACCTTGTATTTATAATCAAGCAACTAGTACACCATGAGATCCATGTAATATCACAGGTGCAAACCAACTCCAAGAATAAACTAGTTGTTACAAACTAACAACAAGCTAATAATATGCTAACAATTTTTTTTTTAGATTAATTACTGGAGGTACTATTGGGGCACCCACCCTTGAATTGTGAGGGTTTGTTCACAGGACCCACATCCCATACAATTCATTTTGCAAGGATACCACTTACTACTAGTGGGGGATACCATTGCAGTTACATTTCAAACTCCTTATTCCTCTTCTTGTGGCACTCCTATGGCTTGAACCCCTTACCTTCTTCTCGCCTCCTTTCTCCTCCTATAGAGAATCCACTTTCATCTTCTCCCTCCTTTGCTCCTATAGCTTGAACACTTTCTCCTTCTATCTCCTCCTGTACGGCAGTTACTCTTTATTCCTCCTTGCTTTCCTCCTCCAACACCTAAGGGCCTACCTACACTATCACTGGAGTGGGAATATTACTCCAGCAGGCCCTATCAGTGCTAAGATGTTTTTGGGGAGAATTGAACCTTGGTCTCCCACATAAGAAGTAAGTGGTCCTCAATTGACCACAACCCCTTTGACAATATGCTAACATAATCCTTAACAACATTGAACAATATCTAGTTTATCTAACACCCCCCCTTAAAGACTAAATTGGATACAATATAAATGATTTGGTCATTAGATTGATAATATGATCCTTTGTAGAATACAAGGTTCAAAGAGTTTGATTAACTCCATAAATGAGCTTAATAAATGTGAAAACATGCTGCCAATTCAGTGAATATTGCCAAGTGTCCCTATAGGCTATGGTCGCCGATTCATCTCACCAAAATGTGTGTGTAACCAACTGTTGCAACTGCCGAGTAAACTATGAATTGGTGTCGAATACTAGGTTCACTTGTGATTTTCAAATGCAACAAATGTTGATCCATCTTGAATATTGAATTCTTTGTATGTTTGTTAAGCTAGCTAATCTCAACAACAAACTATATCATCATATTCAGGTTAGCTAATCTCAATATAATTAATGGATTGTAATTCCAAGACTAAGCAACATTATACTACCATGTATCATCCAATAAGGATATGATTGTGTCAATCTCATGAATGTCCAACAACTAATGCTCTCCAATATTGAAGTATCTCGAGACATCTACCACACACCATTCCACTGTTGGCCTATCTGCATGCCCCTACCAACTACTCCAACCTTGAAGTCCTTGAAGCATCCGAAGAAATCAGCCACACACCATTCCCATGGTTGCTTATCTGCATGCCCCTACTGCTTACTCCAACCTTGAATGTCTCGAGATACACCTTTAGTGACCACTCGACCCTATGTGGGGCAATTTGTCCCCAATGGTTCTAACCTTCCCCCTTTTGCACCATGATCAACCTCCAAAGAATTCCAATGATGAAACTCTCATCACTAATGACCCGACACATACCACTTTTTCAAGTGCTTATTACCTATACCATACATCAAACATGCCTCAAGTTCACATCCATTATTGGGCATCACTAGCATAGTACTTCCACATCAAAACACCTCATCACTTGAACACTTTATCTGATGCACCTTTTCTACATCAAAACACGTCATCACATAAAACACTCTGTCTAGTGTCCTTTATCCTAAGAGTATTCTCCTTGGCTCCTTGACCTTGGCATCTTTCCATCCATCTCAAAGGATGAGATACTTTCTTTTACTAGAGTTCAATCTACCATATTCCAAGTGGTCAATGACATGCTTGTTAGGATAAGACCTTTCAATCAATCCTTCTGAATATCCTTCACCACAATATAATACCACTTAGGTTTCTATTGTCCCTTCGCCAATATCCTAATCTTGACTCCATGATAATTTTATACCATCAATTTGCCAATTTGATTCTCTCCATTCATCTGGCAGCTTGTGTTTATCATGAGATGTTTTACAACTGATTTCATTGCCTCACCAAAAACATTTTGCTTTTTATTTGTCAAGATGCTGATTTCCCTGGCAGCCTTGCACTGCTGGCGATGCAACTTATCTAGCAGGAGGCTTATGTACTTCACCTCATGTGGAGCAATGATGCCTAGGGAGCCCCACAATGTGTCCTTGTTGCACAAGTAGTCCACACCATGTGCCTCATACCCCTACCAAATCAGATTGCAGACTAAATAGCTGTGCATCAACATCAAATTTGGTAGTTCTCGCTACGTCTTTACACACATTTCGTGGTCTACGTCCAACCATGCTTGGTTTGGTCATACATGTGGTGAGTATAAGTGGATCCTAATATTCAAGTAGCATAGGCACCAAATCCAAACTAGCACGCACCACCACGCACCTAAATTTCAACTCTCTCATAGCACTCAAAAGACCGACTATCTTATCAAAAACCTTGACACATCTAAAGCACTCACCGCCTCCTCTAAGTCTCTGTTGCAAGGACCGTCACAAATATTTTCAAGCCAACTCACAAATGGCAATGATGGCGACAAGAGGGAGTGACATTGTGTGGCCAACTCCATGATAGCAACCCTTGTGCACCCCCTCTTTGCATATCTACCCTTCTTGAGATATTTGTCAATGCGCCAAAGGCTAGAGGTCCACCTTGGCAAAACTTGTAATGTCCCCTTTCCGGAGGAGTGTTAGCCTATACTTGGTTCCCATAGGCTAACTATGATGGTTAGGGAACTCTGGCAGTTCGTTTGGTGAATTTCGGACACTTTGGCGGAAACTTACTATTTTTAGTAAGTTAGGATTTCTTCTATTTTTGGAAAGTCAGGGTTGGAGGTAGAGCGTCTCGTCGAGACCTTTCCAACAATCTCAAGATCATGTAATTCGGAGTCCATTTACCCTCTCATATTAAAGTCCATAAGTTTAATTTAATATTAAATAATTGGACTTTATTATATTTAAGTAGTGACTTTGGAAAAGTGAAAAAAATAAAATATAAAGTCACTTGGACTTGGACTTGGGCGACTAAGGGAGAGGAATAAAAGCTTATAAAATGAAATATTCTCTCTAACCTATGGTGTTATTTTATGAGGGAATTATAAAAGGCAAAATGAAAGCTTTTGAATTCATTCACGACATATTTTTCTCTTATGCATTTGCTCTGCAAGTTTGAGGGTTTGGAGAACTTCTTCCAGCCATGGCATTTGGTGACGGAAACCACCATTTGTAACAGCGATTCGAGGGTGTGAAAGATCATCTGAGGTTGCTAGAGGACAGCCATACTTAGTGGCTGTGAATGTGCTTTCATTTCTTACAATTTGAGTTTGGTGCTGTCGCGGAAGTGTTGCCATTGTTATATCAGTCGTTTTTTGGCATTACAATTATGGAGAGGCATTAAGAGAAATATTGCAAGGGTTTTGGCACTGGTTTGTGAGCTTGTGGTGAAGATTACAGGTGCTATAGGCCGTACCTACTGTATCTGCCCATACTCCCATTTGAGGGTGTAATTGGTACTTTTTGTGGAGTTTGAGCAGCTCTTTATCCTCCTTCATTGGCGTCCAACTATCTTCAGAATGTGCAGGGGTTTTTGAGGGGTTTTGGCAGAAGTTTGAAGGCATTGGTTGCTGCTGTTGCATTCATCCTAGACCGTATAGGCTCAGCTGGGACGTGAGACTTCAGAAAACTCAGTTTGTGTTCTTTATTGTATTCTATCTTCTATGAGGCGTGATTCGATGTGCTGCACTCCTTCACTAAGGTTTTGAGACCCTTCATAGGCATCTTCCTGTGAGATTAATGCATTCTTTCACTGCTGTAACTTCAGTCCATCAATGAAATGCAAGAACAACCAAATGGGTATGTGAAGATCTCACATATATTGGCATTTTATGACATGGGTATTGCATATTTATGTTGTGTGATGAATTCTCATTGATATAGAACATCTGGGTATTTCATATTTCCTTGTTTTTGCAAAAATATACATGCATGCTATTTTATGTTGTGGACCCAACACCAAAACACAAGCAGGGATCAACTTAACCACAAAAAACTCTTAAAACGGTGAAAAGAAGACAACCCAGATCAGCAATCAATATAATATATAAGGGGGTGGGTTATTTCAAAACTAGTCACAAACTTCTTGTAGGTAACGCCCCTTTTCCTTATGCCCTTGGCTTTTGATGCTTCGTAAAAACAATACTATGTCCCACACTCCTATAGTAGCAAATGATATTTGATATTATAATGGGTTCAAAAACTTCAAATGCATTTTGCATTTGATGAAATGCAAGTGAATTTCCTTCTAAATTCATCCCCAAGACAAAACACATTATATTCCAAAGCATCTCTCCTTGCAACCAATGGGCTTACAACTAAAAAACATATCACAACAGCCCCTGACAACACTAACATCACCATTGCATAAATAATGCAATGGCCTAGATACCAATAATGTACTTCAAAGCAATCCTCAAGGGTAGGCCGGACGGTCAAGCCATTGGAAAACATGGATGATGATTGCTGGTTCAAATCCCTGGATTTACCCCCGCATGGGTGGAGGGAAGCTCATGCGGACAGAGGTTACAGTGGTGTGTGTTAGGACTTCGCTTCGTGGGTCCCACCAGGTGTTGATTCCTCCGTTTTTTTTTAAATGTACTTCAAAGCATATGAAGAAAAATCGGTATCATTGTTCCATCTAAAAACAAATGAAGGCCATGAGAAGCAACAATCCTCCTCCTTTCTCTTTGTTTCCTTCATTTTAGAGTCCTGGCCCACTACAACACACTCCATGAGGCATGCAATGATAGTCATAGGTCTCAAAGGCCCAAGGCCTCAAAGAGGCTCTAACACCATATAAGATTAAACCATTGGGCATTGAATAGTACATTGCAATAGGCTATATTTATAATCAGGCAACTAGTACACCATGAGATCCATGTAATATCACAGGTACAAACCAACTCCAAGACTAAACTATTTGTTATAAACTAACAACATGCTAATAATATGCTAACAAAATCCTAACAATATTAAACAATATCTAATATATCTAACAAAAAAGGCTTGAAAACCCACTAGAGGCTCTATATGAACCTCACATAGATTGATTTACAACAAGAAATGACGATAGGTATGCTGCTGATAGGAGGAAGAATGCTTGCAAACATCTCACCCAAGGAATCCCAAGTAGAGTAAGGACTTTGTCTACAAATTCTCTAGAGGTATAAAATGTAATATCCCTTGCTAGTTTTGATGCAAATTTGCTGATTTGACCCTTCAAGGAATATTGTCAAACACTTCGCATACAAACTCTATGCTTGTTGTTTCTAAGTTTCAGTCTGATTATGCTTGTTTGAAATGATGTCAAAGGTAATCTAAAAGCTTGCAATTGATTACTACTATGTCTAAGCAAAGAACTAAATGCATATGCAATTCTCTTTTGGCTTTTCAAATGCATATATGTGAATTCTATATGAAAAATGTGCACCTATAGCCAATTGGCATTTTGTCAAACAATTGGCATGCAAACTACTATGCTGATTATGTATGCTATAAGATGGACATTTCATCAAACATATGGTATGCAACATATATCTCCTTTATTGAATGCAGTCCAAAGTACAATGAAGCTATGTATTTGCCAAGACTCTTGGCTTACAATGATATATACAACAATGCCAAATCTAATTATGAGTAATCACTTACAGCAGCGACACTATATGCCTAAGATGACAATGCAAACTACTTATAATTGCAAGAGCAACCTGGTAATAGTGGTACCCAATGATGCTGATGAAGAAACAATCAATATCCAATGAAGTGGGCTTCTTCCAAGCCCAAGTCGAAGCCTTCTCCCAGCCGCCCCTGTTCTGATGTAGAATGCCAATATAAAATTATATGCAGCCTCCAAGTCTCCTCTTGAGCACCAAAAAAATCTTCACAAGGCTCTCACAAGTGGAGCGCTACAACTAGGGAAGGAAATCGTTACACATAGGGACCTCCATGAGTGAAATCGGGGGTCTCTATGAGCTGCTCTGAAACTGAAAATGACTGATATATAAATCTGAATATGTAGGATGCAAATCGACCTTCCTTGATAGCAAAATTTGATGAAGACTTCAAGCACAAAATGTCTTTAAATCGAACCTCTAATTGAACTTAGCAAAACTAGCCCTTGGCCACAAATTTTGGCACCAATGAAAGGACTGATGTATCCCTTCCAATTTGCAAATAAACTCTATTGAAAAAATCTGTAAATCCTCCAATGTAGCATATAGACTGGACCCCTGAAGTGAAGCCCACAATGAAGCAATAATTCAGATGATAGTTTCACAGTCTCAAAATTGCATAACCAATGAGAGTTTTCGTTCCCAATGGCTGGAAATGGAAGAAATCCTAGCTGGCTTCCTCACCAAACAGCAACATCAAAGCAAATATCAATTCTGGATGATTCACAAAAGCTCGGTTGATCCCTTTATATAATTTCTCCAAGAAGAGGCCGACCCTCTAGAAGCTTCTCTTCTAAATCATTTAAAATAATATTAAATGTGCCCTTTATAACTTTTATAAAATATTTCCTCAAAGTTGGCGCCCATTAAATAAATTACTTAATGTGCTTTTAGTCATTAAGTGGTCCCGTTAGACATAAAGTTATAATATAACTTTATAATATACTTTTCATGATTAATTATTATTAAAGTCACCCTTAATAATAATTAAATAATATAACTTGCACATTACTCCTTATTTCGCCTAGCCAACTGAAAACTAGGATCAACGCTGAATTCACCACACATCCAAGTGCCTTACTATAAATAGAAGTACTGGACTCACCTGACCTGCTGACTTACTATAAATAGTAAGTATGTGAAACTGAGTCCTAAAACCTTTGCAAAGGCCAAGCCTGAACCACATTGAACCCTGGAGAAGAAACCACACTGATATCCGCCCAACAGGGCCCTCTAACCACCTACGTTAGCCTACGAGGGCCAAGAATAGGCTAAACCACCCAAAAACCACAACTGCCTAAAATGGGGACATTACAGTCCGCCCTCCCTGAAATTGCTTGTCCCCGCAATCTCAACTGCTAGAAGAAAACCATCCGGAAGTTCACTCCACCTGGATCCCAAATCCAGAAAGGAAGCCTGCCATGTCTGATATCCTTTGACTTCCTTTGCGCAACTTTGATCTCATCTTCACCATGCCAGAAGTGGTGAAGATTTCCACTAGGACCCATCCAATACACAGTGCCAAACCTATCGCCGCCCGGATCCCAATACAAACGAACCTCACATCCATCCGTCATGAAGTGATACGAATATATGAAAGTATTCGCAACACATCTCTCTCTATCCTCTGCCCAATTCCTATGGACGTGCTAACTAACCAAGCCATCATGCCTACTACCCCCATAATCATCCTGTAACCATGTATCCATATGAAATCTCTGTGACATAGAAGTAGCAAACCTTGTCGGATACATAATAGCACGATGGATAACTGATTGCTGTCCCTGCAAGTCATCATGAGAAGACTCTGCTCCAATCCCCTTTTGTCTTCTCTCTAATTGAACCACCCAAAGATGATCCTCAATCCGTTTGTGCATCCTATCATGATGATATAATGCTGCAACAATCTCATCCTCCTTCACTATCAACTGAGTCTCCAAGCTATGAACGACTTCCGCCTCACATGAAGAAACCACAATCTGTTCTTGTTTCCTCATGTTGGGAATCTTTACCAAGTCCTTCAATTGACCAAACTTATCAACCTCATCATCATCATCAGAACAAAGTGCATTTTCAGATTCATCCTCTCTTTGAATAAAGAGTCTTCTAATGTTATCTATCCTTTTTGTCTTGCTCTGTTGATGAGATTGACCTTTTCTTTCACTTCTTGAAGATGTTGTCTTGCATTGGCAACCACTAATCTAGCCTCTTTGGCTTTTTGCAACCATTCTTCGTTCATCTTTTCAGACTTCTTTACCTCTTCGATGCCAAAATATACAAAATCAGTCCTCTCATGCTTAATATCTTCATGTCTACCAATTGGTGTAGGGTTGCCATTAATGGTTGATATCATAACATTAGCTTTCTCATGATCACAAGCTCCCATCTCATGAGAATGATGGGACATAATGCTGCTGTCCTCAAACAAATCAGTAATGACATTATGCCATTGTAAAAAGTCTCCTTCATCATGTGTAGTCAAAACACTAGTGGCTGCTCCACTAAGTAAAGGATCAACTTTCACATCCACCTTTCTATCTTGGACCTCCAATAGAGTTTCATATGTATGAATAACATTCATCGAACCACAATCTGATTCTTTACCATGATAGGATGAAGCAATGCTAGACTCACCTAATGAAGCTTCACAAGAAACCTTATCTTCATGTAGCTGTTCTAATGCAATTGGTTTATCTTCAAACATCACTTGCTCTTCTCCAATCTTGAAGTCATTGTTGATGATTGTTTTTAGATAGGTCAACAATAGAGTAAAACACTAGAGTATCCCACTCTCTTGAATAAAGCCTCTCGAATGCTAAACTGTGTGATCAATCGACACAACTCCAAGGTTCTTTATTTATGATTCATGATGGGTTAACTCAGTGATTACATGTGATCTTGCTGATAATCACAAAGGGACTTACATTAGACTTCTTCATACACTTAGCTTATTTCTCCTAGCAGTGTGGATGATATATGTACAAGACTTCAATGATAAAGAAAAGTAAAAAGATAAAAGCTTAGAAAGGCTAATCTAAGGTCAATGAAGCAATGATCATATACGAATAGACAAACTCCTTGATAAACCTAACTCCACTTCGCCAAGAATGCCTACAACTACATGAAGTTGGTGCAATCTCCTAAGGTACACGAATGGTTTTCAAATCATGAAGGCCCATACAAGCACCCATCGGATGGCGCCGCTCAAACAAGCATCCACAATCGAACTTATGCAAATGATGAGGCTTAGACTAGCTTTACACAACACTCCACCGGCAATGAATGTTAAAAGCATGAGCTAGGAGTTGATCAAATATTCAATACAAACATACATTTACATCAATGAAATGCTAATCTACTTCTAATCTAATTGAAACATCTCTCCACTTCATCAAAGTACAAGAAACCATGTCACTTCACAAGATAACACTTAACACCAAATGAATTCCAATGTCTTTGCATTACTCTTGAGAAATATTTACAACAACTTCAAGTACTCTCAGAGAATTTCGAGAGTCTCTTCTATTCTACTCCTACTTTCTCCTAACACTAGCTACTACTTTACAAATGAGGCAACAAGGCCTTTATATAGGGGTCCAGGATTACAATGAATGGCTCAGATCATTTCATGTAGCTAAGGGCTTAGATCATGCCACCTCAGTAGGTAGTTACAACAAACTGCTATTTTTAGTACAAAAGAGAGGCAATGAAGGCACGCTTTCCAAGAAAATAAGATAAGATGGAATCTTCTAGAGCATCTTCCACATGGACGTCTTCTTTGTCTTCTTGCCTGTCGAAAGATGTGGCGACTTGTGATTGGCTTGATGATGAGTGTCTGCCACGTAGGTGCCACCTTAGCATATTCCCAAATTGTATCATCTTGTGATGTCTTTGATGTGATTGCTTTGAACTTGTATGTTTGGGAATACATCTTGTAGATCTTGCCTTGTTCATCTTCTTGCAAACTGGATGCATGATAGATGTTGCTCATTTGGTTTAACTTTTGTAATACTTCTTCTTTTGCAAGTAACTTGTAGATTGTTCTTCTTTGGATGCATCTTCTTGAAGAGTGAGTAGTAGAAAGTAGATGATGATGATGCTCGATTCATGATATAGAGTAGGATCTCTCTTGGACTTAAAGATTTGAAGAGTCTTGAAGTTGAATGGATGAAGTGTCCTTGACATGATGCCATTGAATTTGATGTAGATGATAAAATGCTCCAACTTGAAAGGGCCCTTTGGAGTGTAGGTATTGATGACAACATCTTCCTTATATGTGGAGTTCCTTTGGAGTGTTACATGATGATCTTGAAGCTTGAAAGAACTTAAAGTAGTGTGGATGAAAGCCTTGGAATGTTTGATGATGAAGTGTTTCAACATGATGATCTTAACATGATGCCATTTGATGAAAAGTTCCAACACAATGATGATGAAAGGTTCGTTTGAAGCAGCCACATGATCTCTTGAAGTTATGATTGATAAAGAAGCTAGTTGATACTCGAAGTGACCACTTGGAGCAGCTACTTGATGTCTTCTCTAAGATGGCAACTTGTTGACTTCATTCCTAGCATAAAGGTGGTTCAAGCTTTTTCCTTTTTGACAATCATTCTGCCCATCAAACAAGACATAAACAAGAATAAATAACTGTAAAAATAAATCATTTCAGCCTCCTATAAGATGGAATCTCACAAGAAGATCATAATTTTACCATCACAATTCACTATCTTCTTGCAAATGTTCATTCATACTTGCATAATTTGTTCTTAAAACAATCAAGTCTGCTGAAAAAATGAAAGAAAATCAGAAATTTACTTACAGATAAGACTTAGAAATGGATTGCTTTTTTATGGATATCTTCAAAATTTGATCAAATTCAAAAAAATTACAAGGGCGCAGTGGATCAAAAGTTTGAATCCTTCTTGAAAATAGATCAAAAACTTACGAAATGATGGCATACTAGTTCAAAAGTTTGAATCCCCTCGGAAGTATGTTTAAGACTTGCAAAAGTTAAAGGCTTCAAACTCATCCTGAAACTCATAATGGCGCAGCAGCTCAAGAATCTGATCTCTTGACTTTCAACATCTTCTTGATGCCTTCCTCTTCACCAAACTTGATCTGTCCTTATGGCACATTGGTTTAAGTTTCCATGCTCTTCATGGCTTTGGCGCTTTAGATCAAGATTTTGAATCTTCATCTCTTCCTCAATCTAATTCAATCTATCCCTCAACTCAAGGTGGCACAATGGATTGAGATTTTGAGTTCTTGAAATCTTGATATACTTTCAATCCTCCTACTTGGGTGGCGCATCACTTCATCATGTTGGGATCTCCTTGATTTGGATTCGAAATCATCTTCAAAACAGCCAATAGGTGGGCGCACTAGATGAAAGGCTTGGATCCCCTTTGAAAACACATTTAGAAGGTTTCGCATTAGATGATCATGTTAGGATCTCTTTCTTAAATCAGATCAACATTCAAGACTCTCCTCTTGAAAGGTTTCCAAAGTTTGCAACTTACATACTTTAGATCAAGATTTGGCACATTGGATGGAGCTTTTGAGCTCCGGTTGATTGCTGGCTGCCAGATCTTTAAAATTCCACTTACATCTTGCATTGATCCTTGCCTTGAGGTGGCGCTTTAGATCAAACATTTGGATCCTCATTGAAGCCTTAAAATACTTTCAACCTTCTTTTATAAGGGCGCAGCAGATAGGGATGTTGAATCCTCTTCAAAAGATACTTCAAAACTTAACTCCCTTTGAGGTGGTCGCATTAGTTGAGATGTTTGATGCTTGGTTTGAATGAGAGAAAACACAATGCCTCCTCCTTAACTTGGGCGCAGCAGATGACAGTTTCATTCTCCCCTTGAAACTCATTGAAACCTTCACTTCATCTTCATGAACATGGCAGATTGGATGAGGCGCTTTGGATGGGGTTTTTGAATCTTCTTATGCTTGTCTAAACTCCAAATTCATCCAAAGTGACGCATGGGTTAGAGTGCAACGGTTAAGGGTTTTGATCTCTCTAAAAAAAAACTTCACAAAATTTACATTTCACCACCAAAACAAGCTTCCTCAACTTGGGCGCATTGGTTGGCAGTTTTGGGATCCTCTTGGAATTTAACTTTTTGCCTCACTTTACCTTCTAAAATGGTGCTTTGGTTTGGACACATTGCTTAGAGGTTTTGGATCCTTGTTTGAATGATCATCTGATGTTGGATCAAACTTCCCCACAAGTGGCGCATTGGTTCTAGATATTAATCTCTCTTCATCTCAATGGCGCATTGGTCTAGGCGCAAGAGATCTACTTCTTGAGCGCTTCTTAAAACTCACCTAGAACCTCAATCTACACCTTCTTAGAAAGGCGCATTGAATGAGGCGCACTAGATCTGTCGCATTAGATCAGGATTTTGATCTCCAGTTGGAAGTGATGTACTTCATCAAGATTTTGCGCCACTCTTATATCTTGCCGCACTAGATCAAGATCTCGTGCTCTCTTTAGTACTTAGGCGTTTTTCAGGGTCTCTTAGGGAAAAGGTATATTGAAAAATATATTTCTTATACTTTAAATATTTTTCAATATACCTTTCAGGATGTTTGAGATAGGTCTCGAATCCACCGGATTTAACATGCAAAATCTAGAATTTGGAGGATCCACTAAATTTCAGACTTAGTCAATTTTTCAGGATTTCAGGATTTTAGGGTACCAGACTAGTCATTTTTAGGATCTCAAACATACATCGAGATTGGTCTCAGTGTTCATTATTTGGATGGAATTTGATCAAGACTCTTCATTACTGCAATTTCATGTTCCAGATGAGACCTCCAGTTATAAAGCAAAACCTTCTAGGAGAGAGACTTATTGTTGGATTAGCAGAGGAAACAAATCTAAGACATCATCCAAAACCTAATGCAAAGCATTAGAACTCAAAAACAAAGGGGGTCCCCATTTGTAATGGGGCGATGTGTGATTTGGTCACAACAGTCGTCATGAAGTGTCTTGTGCCCAACATCTTTCTTAATGTAAGTCTGATTTTTGCTCTCCATAGGATCAGCTGTATGCTGGTCACTAGCTGCTGAAAAATCATTGAAAAGATTTCTAGATACTTCACCTGTAGAGACCTCTTGTTTCTCCTCCTTTTTGTTTTGTGATGTAGACCCTTTAAAAATGGATGACATATACCGTGCTAATCTGTCTATGGTTGCAGGGTGTGAAAGCAATTCACCCATCCTTTCCTGACTTTGTTTGAGCTTCTCCAATTCTTTCATCATGACATTTGACTGCTTCTTGGAAATAGTAATGTTGTTCAACTGAACTTCCGAACTGTAGCTGAAACTTACCCAACAAGTTGGCAAGAAACCGCTCTGATACCACTGTAATATCCCTTGCTAGTTCTGATGCAAATTTGCTGATTTAACCCTTCAAGAAATATTGTCAAACACTTCGCATACAACCTTTATGCTTGTTGTTTCTGAGTTTCAGTCTGATTATGCTTGCTTGAAATGATGTCAAAGGTAATCTAAAAGCTTGCAATTGATTACTACTATGTCTAAGCAAAGAACTAAATGCATATGCAATTCTCTTTTGGCTTTTCAAATGCATATATGTGAATTCTATATGAAAAATGTGCACCTATAGTCAATTGGCATTTTGTCAAACAATTGGCATGCAAACTACTATGTTGATTATGTATGCTATAAGATGGACATTTCATCAAACATATGGTATGCAACATATATCTCTTTTATTGAATGCAATCCAAAGTACAATGATGCTATGTATTTGCCAAGACTCTTGGCTTACAATGATATATACAACAATGCCAAATTTGATTCTAAGTAATCACTTACAACAGCAACACTATATGCCTAAGATGATAATGTAAACTACTTATAATTGCAAGAGCAACCTGGTAATAGTGGCGCCCAATGATGCTGATGAAGAAACAATCAATATCCAATGAAGTGGGCTTCTTCCAAGCCCAAGTCAAAGCGTTCTCCCAACCGCCCCTGTTCTGATGTAGAATGCCAATATAAAATTATATGCAGCCTCCAAGTCTCCTCTTGAGCACCAAAAAAATCTTCACAAGGCTCTCACAAGTGGAGCGCTCCAACTAGGGAAGGAAATCGTTGCACATAGGGGCCTCCATGAGTGAAATCGTGGGTCTCTATGAGCTGCTCTGAAACTGAAAATGACTGATATATAAATCTGAATATGTAGGATGCAAATCGACCTTCCTTGATAGCAAAATTTGATGAAGACTTCAAGCACAAAATGTCTCTAAATTGAACCTCTAATCGAACTTAGCAAAACTGGCCCTTGGCTACAAATTTTGGCACCAATGAAAGGACTGATGTATCACTTTCAATCTGCAAATAAACTCTATTAAAAAAATCTGTAAATCCTCCAATGTAGCACAGATTGGACCCCTGAAGTGAAGCCCACAATGAAGCAATAATTCAGCTGATAGTTTCACAGCCTCAAAATTGCATAACCAATGAGAGTTTTCATTCCCAATGGCTGAAAATGGAAGAAACCCTAGTTGGCCTCCTCACCAAACAGCTACATCAAAGCAAATATCAATTCCTAGATGATTCACAAAAGCTTGGTTGATCCCTTTATATAATTTCTCCAAGAAGAGGCCAACCCTCTAGAAGCTTCTCTTCTAAATCATTTAAAATAATATTAAATGTGCCCTTTATAACTTTTATAAAATATTTCCTCAAAGTTGGCACCCATTATATAAATTACTTAATGTGCTTTTAGTCATTAAGTGGCCCTATTAGACATAAAGTTATAATATAACTTTATAATATGCTTTTCATGATTAATTATTATTAAGGTCACCCTTAATTATAATTAAATAATATAACTTGCACATTACTCCTTATTTCGCCCGGCCAACTGAAAACTAGGATCAACGCTGAATTCACCACACGTCCAGGTGCCTTACTATAAATAGAAGTGCTGGACTCACCTGACCTGCTGACTTACTATAAATAGTAAGTGTATGAAACTGAGTCCTGAAACCTCTGCAAAGGCCAAGCCTGAACCTCATTGAACCCTGGAGAAGAAACCACATTGATATCTGCCCAATAGGGCCCTCTAACCACCTGCGTTAGCCTACAAGGGCCAGGAATAGGGTAAACCACCCAAAAACCACAACTGCCTAAAATGGGGACATTACATAAAATCTGTTGAAAGGCAAAATAATCAAACCTAAAATTCAGCTGATAGCCCATTGATCTGTATTAGGTTTTGTCCTTTCCAACATTTTTAATGTCTCACACCTACTAGTAACTTGTTGGGGTTTCAACCAAGATTTGATGGTTCTTGTGCCATTGTTATGGCCCACAAGTATGCTACATATCTGTTATAAAATTGATTTTAAAATCTGTAAGATAATTTCCTGCGGTTCTTTCCTCACTTATGCGTTTATTACTTGCTAAAATAAAGAATTCTGATTTTATTTGTCCTTCCCAATATTATTTTTGTTCTATGCTTATGGTTGGTTTGAATAGGATTTATGTGCATATTGATATGTGTATTATCACATACCATAGATGAATCAGTCAAGGGTGACACTGGGCTGGCATTATTTGGAGCAAAAGAAAATGGAGAATTGACTACTATTTATGTCATAAAAGGGTAAAATAGATCGTGCTGGTCACTGGGCCAAGGGCCTTCTAGTTGTGGTTGGCCCTTAGATGTCTCTGACACAGACACACCCTATGACACTACACTTGATAGACCCATTCATTTGTTATGGATAATATGTAAGTTTTCAATAGGCCTTGCACATACTTTTATGCATGGTTGAGTTCTAAACACAATTAGGGCATGTTATTTTGGTACATAAAGGAGGTAAAAGGGTAGGTAGGATGTTAATGGAAACTCAACTAAAGGTGGAGAGACAAGCCCATGTATGGCTTGGCATTAACCCATCCTTCCTAGTTTGTGATGGCTAGTACTCATTCAGATTTTCTCCTTTTTCATAAGAGAGGCTCAATGGCATTAAGAATAAAGGTAAGACTAATTATATTAGTGTCCACGAGAGACCAAAAGTAGGTCGATGGGACTTGAGAATACATCAGTTTACAGTATGTTAGCATTTTAATTTGTCTTTTGCAATACAATACAAAATAGAACGGTAAGTAGAGTAAAACCATTCTTCAAATTTGGAGTGGAAGCTCCCTAAGACCTAAGCTAAACCTAAACACAAGGTAAACTAACACTAGACATAAACAATAGACAAGATATACAAATATCAACACTTTACAATACCTTCTTGGGGGATTTGCATATGAAATGAATACTTTCCTATGTTTTTGCCTTGGATTCAAGCACTAGTCTGTTAATAGTTGTACCTTGCAAACAAGATTTTCAGATATTACGAAAGAAAGCAAACTATCCAAACACACAAACGATAACACCTTCCTATTGGCTAAAATAGCGACCAACTATTCAATGCAAACAAGATTCTAAAAGGAAAGACAACACGTAGCTGATATTGACTCCAAGAATTAAAGAGTTAAAATGTATACCAAGTGACAACATGCTTGAGCAAATCACATCAATACAAAGCGTGACAACATTGTTCAATTGCAATTTAATCAAAAGAATTAAAAACACAATTAACTAACTAAATAACAATTTTTGTAGCATAAGTGTAGCATCCTTCTTAATGTCTTGTGCTCAAAGCATTTATTTATAGGTTACAAATGCCCAATCTTTGGGACTTCAAAATAATCATGTTTTAATCCCAAAATTCTTGCTTTAAAGCTGCATAAAATAGGAAATAAGAGAACTTTAAACAAAACTATTCTAAAGAACTAGTAAAATAACATGGCCTAAAAATAGACTCTCAGCTCTATCCAGAAATAGAACGTAGGAAATAACCGCTACCAAATATAGCCATTGCTAAAAATAGCAATATTGTACATGAATGGCCTTTGTGATTCTGGAAATTCTCGTCACTTTGAAACTGACGGATTCTCTAAAAGATTGAAAGCCCCAAGGCGACATGAGACCTCTTCGATCCACCTCATGACTCAAGTTCAATGTCGAACTCATGCCTTGTTGTAGAAGATTGAAAAACCCTTGTTTTTATGGCACTTTTAGAAGCTCGGAAGCCTAGAAGAATAGTAAATAGTAACCCTACAAAGTTGTCCTAAAGGCTGCCTTTATTTGAAATGTTTTTCTTTGTATCTTTACTTTAAAACTAGGTCAGCTCACAATGTAAGGCATGATTTTTCTTAACCTAGCCAACTACACCCTTGGGCACGAATTCACCTTGTTAATTGTCTTGTCATTATGTTATCATGCAATTTAGAATCATTGACCAGATTCAAATTGCTAGAGGCATGATATCTTCGTATTGTCTGACTTGTATATGTTATGGGCATGATTTAGACACTTAACCAGCCTTTCTTATGCCTATCATGCAAATGCAATTAGTTTGCCACCCATCCACATGTCAATCATGTGTTGTGATTCCCTCTGCCACTAATTCTTCCAGTCGTGCTATCACGAAGTCTTTGCCAATGTATATACTATTTGTCGCACGATTACGTGTGTCCTTCGTAGTTGCCTTCCTCACGTCATGCAATTTAGGGCTTCAAGGAGATCTCACCATTCCTGTTTATGCAAGAAGATCTCATGTTTGCAGCTGCTGTCCCATTTCAAGAGTGCTGATTTCAAAAAAATCAGATTATAACCTACTGTTTCTATCCTTGGACAGCTGCAAGTTTGAACATTTTGGGATTCCTAAACCTTGGGAATATGTTGGAGAAAGGTTTCACATGTGGGAATGTAATGTCCCTTATCTGTGGATGCCTTGAATCTGCCTTAGTTCTTAATTTCAAAACAAACAAGTGGGTTAGAAGATGTCCTGCAAAACAAATTAGAAAATACTTACAATAATATTTCTCACAATCAAGTTAACATGATTAACAAACTCATAATGTCATTATTAACCCAACTAAACCTAACTATCTAGGAGACTCAACCATAAGAGGGTGGAGGAGTGTGACTTCGATGGGGTGTCTCGGATCCTCTACCCTAGGCCCAAGAGCGGATATACTATCCCCCTTGGCCTCATGTGGCCCATGCCATCCATATGAGGTGGTCTACCTAGTGAGGTATCCGTTATCCCATTCCCCCTCATCTTGTCATTTCCTTTCCCTTTCTCTATGATTGGTTCCTTTGAATTTGCATGTCTATGATAGGAGAATGAGATCACAAAGGGTGCCCCACAAGCCATCTCTTCGAAAGGGCAGTACCCTTTGTACTCCCTTGGCCCCTTTGGATTATCCAATCCCCCCCTTGGGGTGGCATACCTAGAAGAGTGCCCCATCGCCGTACCCCTCTTGCCCCACATTCCTTCTATCATAGCAACCATAACACTCATACAAAATTCCATATTAACACATTAGTTCCAAACATATATACAAAATTATGAAAGATCTTATATCAGTTTACATGCACATTGAATTATTAAAACAATAATAAATAAGTCTCATTGTTATACATGTATTACTAAAGACTCCTACCAAGATTGCTGCTATTTACTAAAGTATACCCTTAACTAATCGTTGTCTTTTATGTTTGACTGCTGCAGATTGGAAGACTCAGAACTAATGTATATATTCCTTGTGATCAATGCTTTCCTTCTCCTCATAATATTCCTTCTCCTTAACGGTGATGTCTTTTAGTGAGTAGATGTGTCTATTCCACAGATCGCAACCTTTCATAATTGATCCGCTACCTTTTCTCAAGATCGCATCATAATATATTCATTAGATAGGATTTAATGAATAATTCCAAATCGCTGTTCTAAACAACAATTATATGAATCGCTGATATATTGATATTTATATTAAATTGTATGAAAACTATATACATATGTGTTGATGATTGTTTTTAGACAAGTCAACAATAGAGTAGAACACTGAGTATCTAACTCTCTCTTGAATAAAGCCTCTCGAATGCTAAACAAAGTGATCAATCGAGATAACTCCAAGGTTCCTTATTTATGATTTATAATGGATGAACTCAATGATTACATGTGATCTTGCTGATTATCACAAAGGGACTTACGTTGGATTCTTCTTCTTTCATTCAGTTTATTTCTCCCTTGAGTGTGGATGAAGTATATACAATGCATCAATGATTAAAAAAGGGAAAAAAGATAGGGTTTAGGGAGCTAATCTAAGGTCAATGAAGCAATGATGATGTAAGAATAGACAAACTCCTTAATTAACCTAACTCCACTTCGCCAAGGATGCCTACAACTACATGGAGTTGGTGCAATCTCCTAAGGTAAATGAATGGTTTTCAAATCATGAAAGCTTATACAAGCACCCATTAAATGGCGCAGCTCAAACAAGCATCCACAATCGAACTCAAGCAAATGAGGCTCAAACTAGCTTTACACAACACTCCACCAACGATGAATGTTAAAAACATGAGCTAGGAGTTGATCAAATATTCAATACAAACATACATTACATCAAAGAACTTCTAATCTACTTTTAATTTACTTTGAAACATCTCTCCATTTCATCAAGATACAAGAAACCATGTCATTCCACAAGACAACACTTAACACCAAATGAGTTCCAATGTCTTTGCATTAATCTTGAGAAATATGTACATCTTCAAGTACTCTCAGAACATTTTGAGTCTCTTTTATTCTACTCCTACTTGTCTACCAACTGAACTACTATCTAATGAGTTTACAAATGAGGCAACAAGGCCTTTATATAGAGGTCCAGAATTACAATGATGGCTTAGATTGATTGGCAAAGCCAATGGACTAGATTGTGCCAACAAGGCAGTTTGTTACAACAAATTGCTATTTTTAGTACATAAAATAGGCAATGAAGGCACGTTTTCCAAGAAGATAAGATAAGATGGAATCTTTCAGAGCATCTTCCATATGGACGTCCTCTCTGTCTTCTTGCTTGTCGAATGATGTGGCAAACTATGATTGGCTTGATGATGATGTTTATGCCACGTAGGTGCCATCTTAGCAACTCTTATGGATTCCAACTGTTTATTCAATTTGTTTTGTGGGCATATTCCCAAATTGTATCATCTCATGTGATGTCTTCGATGTGATTGCTTAAACTTGAATGTTTGAACATTTGGGAATGTATCTTGTTGATTTTGCCTTGTTCATTGTAAGTTGAATATGTATGATGCTTGTTACTCATTTGACTAACTATGTACTTCTTCTTCTATTCTTGCAGGATGGTTGATGTTTGATCATCTTTGAATGATTCCTCATGAAAAGTAGTAGTAGATGATGATGATGCTTCCTTCATGATAACATGGAGTAGGAGACTCTCGGAGACTTGAAGATTGTGAAAGAACTTGAAGCTATATGGATGAAGTGTCTTTGACATGATGCAAATGATGAAGTGTTCCAACACGATGATCTTGAAGTGGCCCTTTGGAGTGTAGATACTGATGATAACATCTTCATTATATGTAGAGTAGATGACTTCTCAAGGAGGCTTGAATGTACTGGAGGAACTTGAAACTTTATAGATGTCTTTGGGATGCTTGATGTTGATGAGGATGAAGAGTGTCGGTATGTTGGACTTGATGTGATCACTTGGAGCAGCTACATGATGTCTTCTCGCAGCGACCTCCTCATCATCCCTCGCTTGAAGATGACTATAGGCACTTAGCTCCCAGGATGACTTCTTAGCTCAATCCAAGCTTCTGCAAAACAGATCAAGAAGCAATACCAATCACTTGGCTTTACAACACAAAATAATCATTATAAATCAATTTCTAATCCTTCTAAGCCTAGGCGCATTAGATGCCAAATTAGATTCTTGCTAAAAAAGTCATAAAATTTAAATGTAACCCCAATCCAAGGGGGTGCGTTAGATCATAATTTCATGTTCCTGTTAATTTTGGCGCATCATATGGCAATTTTGATCTATCTTGATCTTGGCGCCTTAGATGGAAATTGCATCTTCTGGTTGAAATTCCACTTTCAAATCACTATTTTCCACTCCTTGATCTAGGCGCACTAGATCATGATTTTCATCTTTGGTTAAAAAACCTTCATAAAACTTCAATTCAACCTCTCAACAAAGTGGCGCTTTGGATAAAGATTTCATCCTCTGCTTGAAAATTGCGTTAAAACTTGAGTTAAACCACCCTCCACTAGTGGCGCATTAGATGAGGCTTTTGGACGCTTATCGAAACCACACTTGAAACTTGAAGTTCTCCTCATACTAAATGGGCGCCTTGGTTGACCACTTTATCCTTCATTGGAATGACACAATTGAACAATCTAGATGAATCTTCCTCCTAGGCGCACTAGATGGGGTGCAATGGTTTGGGAACTTGATTCTTGTTTGAAATCCTTTGAAAAACTCAAACCCAACTCCACTCCAAGGTAGCGCACCAGATGAGACGCATGGGATCTTGATTTTGATCTCTTCTTGAAATATGCCAAAAAACTCACCATTATCTCTTCTTGATAGGCGCAAGAGATCAAGGCTTTGATCATCTCTTAAAAGGTGCTCATACTTCATTTCAAGCCAACCTAAGATAGGCATATTGAATCAAGACTTCACTCTTTCCTTTAAAAGACCTCATAAAACTTGAATTGAGCATTACAACAAGAGGGCGCATTGGATCATGAATTGGATCTCCTCTTGAAATTTTTCACAAAATTTAAATTTGACTTCATTGAAAGGTGGCGCATTGTTTAACAATCTTGATACTTGATTAAATAATGTTCTAAAAATCATCATTGTCTCTCCTTCTCAAGGGCGCATTGGATCAGCCTTTTGAATCCTTTAAAACAAACTCTTTCCTCCTTGGTCGCATTAGATCAAGATCTTGGTCTTTCCTTGAAATGGGCGCCTTGGATCAAGGTTTTAGATCCTCTTGTTGCTTCTTGAGTAAGGGCACATTGGTTAGCCATTTCATCATCCGATTGACATCATCTAACAAGGGTGCATTGCTTAAGGCGCAGTAGATCAGCATTTTGTGCTTGCAATATGAAAGTCTTGAAAGTTTAAACAAGACCATCTCCAAACCCTTGGCGCAACAGATCAGGCGCATGAGATCAGAATTTTGAATATTCTTGTTTTTGCACTTAAAACTTGTCTTTCATGAGAGTGGCGCATTGGTTCAAGTTCTTGAATCCTCTGAAAAATGCTTTAAAACTGGTAATCTTCTCCTCTAGACAAGGCGCATTAGTTGAAGAATTTGATTCCTATGGGATAAATGATGTAAAACTCAACTAAGATCACCTTTAAATGATGGCGCATTGGTTTGGGGATTGATTTCATCTTAGAGCTTCACAAATTTTGCATTTTGATACTTGAAACCAACTTCCATCTTGGGCGCAATGGATCAAGAATTCACGTTCTGTTTGAGAAATGCACACTAGATCATCATTCCACCTTCTTCATCAAGGGCGCATTGGTTGAGGCGCACTGGATCCACATGTTGAATGCCTCTTGAAAAGTCTTTAAATTCCATCTTATCTTGCGTTTCACCCCTATCTTGAAAGTGGCACATTGGTCCTGTCGCATTGGTTGATGATTTCATGCTCCAGTTGAATGTGGCGCATTTCATCAAGATTTTGCACCCTCCTCATGTCTTGGCGCATTGGTTCAAGATTTTGAATCCTCTAGAGTACTTAGCCATTTTTTCAACTTTCTCAAGATAAGGTCTATTGAAAAATATATTTAAGTATTGAATTTCTTATACTTCAAATATTTTTCAATATACCTTTCAGGATGTTTGAGATAGGTCTCGAATCCACCGGATTTGACATGTAGATTATAGAATTTGGAGGATCCACCAAATTTCAGAGTCAATTTTTCAGGATTTTCAGGATATCAGGATACCAAACTTAGTCATTTTCAGGGTCTCAAACATACATCAGGATTAGTCTCAGAACGAAAGAAAATGACACTTGAATAAAAACTAGACAGAGAACTCAAACAACCACTGACCTCATCATGCAATAAACGTAAGACATCAAAAACTTAATGCAAAGCATCAAAGCTCAAAAAAAGGGGGTCCCCATTTGCAATGGGGCGATGTGTGATTAGGTCACAACAATATGTATGTATGTTATAAGATAAATAATAATATTAAATGGTTGAGTTACTTCATGCACATCTTTGATTTGAATAAAATAAACTTAAATAATCAATCGGTTATTAGCATTGGGACATGACAGTCCTCCCCTCCTAAATTTGCTTGTCCTCAAGCAACTTAAGATTTGGGTGATTATTTATCTCAGCTCCTTCCTGTTGATGTTTGTTTTTAGACAAGTCAACAATAGAGTAAAACACTAGAGTATCCCACTCTCTCTTGAACAAAGCTCTTCAAAGGCTGAACTATGTGATCCAGTGAAGTAACTCCAAGGTTCCTTTTATAATGCATGATGGGTTAACTCAATGATTACATGTGATCTTGCTGATAATCACAAAGGGACTTACGCAGATTCTTCTTCTTTCATTCGGCTCATCTCTCCTTTTAGTGTGGATGATGTATTCAGGGTCTCAATGATAAATAAAATGAAAAAGGGTTAAGGGTTCAGAAAAACTAATCTAAGGTCAATGTAGCAATGATGATGTATTGAATAGACAAACTCCTAAGTAAACCTAACTTCACTTCGCCAAGGATGCCTACAACTACATGAAGTTGGTGCAATCTCCTAAGGTTATGCGAATGGTTTTCAAATCATGAAGGCTTATAAAAGCACCCATAAGACGGCGCAGCTCAAACAAGCATCCACAATCGAACTTATGCAAATGAGACTCAGACTAGCTTTACACAACACTTCATCAGCGATGAATGTTAAAAGCATGAGCTAGGAGTTGATCAAATATTCAGCACAACATACATTACAACAACTTCTAATCTACTTTACTTGAAACATCTCTCCATTCCATTGAAATACAAGAAACCATGTTATTTTGCAAGACAACACTTAAACACCAAACGAACTCCAATGTTCTTTGCATTAATCTTGAAAAGATTTACAACAATCTCCAGCCCTCTCGGAGAATTTTGAGAGTCTCTCCTATTCTACTCTAATTTCTCCTACCACTTAGCTACTCTCTAATGAATTACAAATGAGGCAACAAGGCCTTTATATAGTACTCCAGAATACATTGAATGGCTAAGATCAATTTGATAGCCAAGGGCTCAGATCATGCCACCTCACAGGTAGTTACAACAACTTTCTATTTTTAGTACAAAAGAGAGGGGCAACGAAGGCACGTTTTCCAATGTGATAAGGTAAGGCGAAAGCATTTAAAATATTCCTCCACATAGGAATCGCTTTGGCTTCCTTCATTAAATGATACATTTAATGCATTTAAAATGATATGTACTCGCCACATAGGTGCCACTTCAGCATACTTTGAAAATTGTATCATCAATGTAGTGATGTATTCAATGTGATTGCTTGAACTTGTATGTTTAGGAATACATCTTATAGATCTTTGCCTTGTACATCTCCTTGCAACTGGATGTATGATACTTGTAGCTCATTTGATTGACTTTGTAATTCTTTCTTCTTGTAGGTAAGTTGATGATAATCTCCTTTGATGATGCTCCTTCTTGAAGAATGAGTAGATGATGAAGCTAATGATGTTTCCTTGGACTTGAAAGTAGAAGACTCTCTCTTGGACTTGAAGTTTACTGGAACTTGAAATTGAATAGATGAAGTGTCTTTGCTTGATGTAGAAGTTGATGAAGTGATCTTGCACGATGATCTTCCAAGGTTGGAAGAACTTGACTTGAAGCTTGGATGAGTGAATGCCTTGTCTTTGAACATGATGCCACTTGATGAGGAGTTCCAACACAAGGATGATGAAGGATACCCTTGAAACAGCTACATGAGGTTCTTCTTTGAAGTAGAGTGGATGCCTTCAGAAAGTCTTGATGAAGATGATGTCCTTTGGATGGATGTTTTCTTGTCTTCCCTTCTAGCATGAAGGTGGTTCCTGACTTTTGCTCCTCTAACGACTCCTTAGCTCCTGCAACACAAAGGAAGAAATAATATCAATCCTTAATCTTACAACACAAAATAATCATTATAAATCAATTTCTAACCTTTCCAACCTTAAGTGCATTGGATGTAGATTTTAACTCTTGATCAAAAGATATTTTACTTAAACAAAAGCCTGCTCTATAAAGCTGGCGCACTAGTTGATAATTCAGGTTTCTCACTGATTTAAGTGCCTTGAATCAACTTTCAAATCTTATAAGGGCTAGCGCATCGGTTGAGGGGTTTGGAATCCTCTAGAAATCACTTCAAACTTGAGTTAAATCATCCTCCAAGCGCATTAGATAAGATTTTTGAAATCTCCTTCAAAGTGTATCAAAGCCTTCCCATATGTGGCGCAGTGGATGAGAGGTTTGATTTCTTCTTGATCTTTTCTTACAAACCTGAATTCTTCTCCTCCTTCTAGGCGCATTGGATGGGGACTTCAAGATCTTCCTGAAAATGTATATTATATTCTTGTAAATTAGTCTTGAATCACTTCTAACTTGGTCGCTTTGGTTGAGGGTTGTGATATCCTCTGGAAACATTCTAAAATTTGCATTCTAATACTTAGAAGTTGCCTCTCCATCTTGGCGCATTGCTTCAAGATTTCAAATCCTCTAGAAAGGTGTTGAGCACATTAGATCAAGGTTGTTGAATTCCCCTTTGATTTGCCTTTAAAATCTTGAACTAGACCACCCTATCTAGTGGCGCATTGGTTGAGGTATTCAAGATCCTCTAGAAACAATATGAAATTTGCACTTTGACCCTTAGAAACTACCTATCATCCATCTTGGCGCATTGGTTAGCCCTTTAGAATTCTTCTATCTTATCCCTCCACAAGGGCGCATTAGATCAAGGATTAGATTTCCTCTTCTTTTGGCGCATTGCTTCAAGGATTCAATTTCCTCTAGAGTGGCGCTTTGGATGAAGTGTTTAGAATCCTCTAGATTTTCTTTCACATGTGGCGGGTTGGATGAGGTATTTACAATCTTCTAGGACTAGCACCTTCAAATCTCTCTTCCAATTACCTTAAAATGGCACGTTAGACTAACAATTTGATTTCCTCTAGAATTTCACATTAGATAAGGGTTTCAAAATCCCCTTGAAACTTGTTTTGATTCAACTCCTTTTCATCCTCATAGAGCTGGCGCATTAGATCATGTTTTGGAGATCTCCCTTCCTTAAGCGCTTTGGTTTAACAATTGAGTTTCCTCCAGCTTTTCACTTTAAGACTTGATTTTAGTTTCTTCTTGAAGTAGTCGCACTAGTTCACACCTTTCGAATCCTCTTCCTCTAGGCGCTTTCGATGAGAGCTTTGATTTCCTCTAAAATTGACTCTAAGACTTGACCTTAGATTTTGAAGTGATCGCAGTGGTTGGAGGTCTAAGATTTTCGCATTAGATGACACCTTATGAATCTCCCTCATGTTTGGCGCATTAGAAAGGGTATAGAAGATCCTCTAGGAATTCGCATTGGATAAAGATTTGAAAATCCTCTTGATTTTGCCTTAAAACTTGAAAAGAATCACCTCCTTCTTTGGCGCATTGGACCAAGGGATTGAGATCCTCTAAAATTCGCATTGTGTAACAATCCCAACCAAAATCCCTCCTTTACCTTTGGTCACATTGGATGAAGGGTTTGAAATCCTCTAAAATTCGCATTGGATGAAGGTTTTGAAATCCTCTAAAATTCTCTATCCTTGGGCGCATTTGTTCAAGCGCAAGGAATCATCAACTTGAAATCATCTTGAAAGCGGCGTGATTTATGAAGATTTTGCACCAAGATTTTGCGCCACTTTGATATCCCGTCGCATTGGATCAGCTTTTGAATCCTCTGGAAACTTAGGCATTTTTTAGGGTTCGTGAGGTAAAGGTATATTGAAAAATATATTTAAGTATAAGTCTCGAATCCACTGGAAACTTTAAATATTTTTCAATATACCTTTCAGGATGTTTGAGATAGGTCTCAAATCCACCGGATTTAACATGCAAAATCTAGAATTTGGAGGATTCACCAGATTTCAGACTTAGCCATTTTTTCAGGATTTTCAGGATTTCAGGCTATCAGACTTAGTCTTTTCAGGATCTCAAACATACATCAGGAAGGGTCTCATTGTTCATCACTTGGATGGAATTTAATCAAGATTCTTCATTTTCCAGATGAGACCTCCAGTTATGACAAAAATCTTTTAGGAGAAAGACTTCTTATTGGATTGACAGAGGAAATGAACCTAAGGCATCATCTAAGATCTCATGCAAAACATCGGAGCTCAAAAAAAGGGGGTCCCCATTTGCAATGGGGCGATGTGTGATTTGGTCACAACACTTCCCAAGTTGCACCTTCGGTAGGTAGGCCTTTCCACTTGACAAGATACTCCTCAATAGTTATATTCCTCAGTCTTTTTTCGCGTACATTCAGGATCATTTATGGTTCCAAGATCAGTTTTCCCTCATCATCGAGTGGTGGTAATTCCATACAGGGAAGAATATGTTGTCCCAAGACCTTTTTGAGGTGGGATACATGGAATATATTATGAATTCAGCTATCCGTAGGGAGTTCTAATTCATAGGCCACTTCTCCTATCTTTCTTAATATCTTATATGGCCCATAGTATCAGGGCTTAAGCTTTTCTTTCCCAAAAATTTTGAGTGTTGATTGCTTGTATGGTTGCAATCTCAGAAAGACTAAATCTCCAACTTCAAATGTTTGTTCAATCCTCTTCTTGTCCGCATATACCTTCTGCTGGTTTTGAGCCTGGTGAAAGTTGTCTTTAAGTGCATTCATAATATCCATATTCTGTTTTATGAAATCCTTAGCTCCTTGCACACGACTTTCTGACTGAATCAAATCTCCAAAAGATGTCGCGGTGTATCCATACAATGCTTGGAAGGGGCTCATTCCTATAGACATATGGTGGGTGGTATTATAGCAATATTCCCCCAAATGAAGCCACTTGATCCAAGTATTTTGTTGTCCCGTAACATAGTTTCTCAAACACCCTTCCATCCATTTGTTGATGATCTCGGTTTGTCCATCTGTTTGTGGATGATAACTAGTGCTGAGGGTTAACTCTGTTCCCACTAGTTTGAATAACTCTTGCCAAAATAGACTTAGGAACCGGCTGTCTCTGTCACTACAATGTTTCGGGGAAGTCCATGTAGTCTGAAAACCTCTTTAAAGAAAACCTCAACTGCTTGAGGGGCTCTAGACTCTATGGATATAGCCATGAAATGGGTGTATTTCGTTAGACGATCAACCACCACATAAATGTAGTCCTTTCCTTGTACTTTGGGTAATCCTGTTATGAAGTCCATTGATATGCTCTCCCATTTTTGATTGGGTATGGGCAAGGGTTGGAGTAATCCACCTGGATAAGTATGTTCCTCCTAGGTTTTACTATAGATTAAGATGTCATCAAAGAAGACCAATAGGAACTTCCTCAATTGTCCTCGGAAGAAATGGTTCATACAAGATTGAAAAGTGGCCAGAGCATTGGTTAATCCAAATGGTAGGACGAGAAACTCAAAATGGCCATAATGGCATCTAAAGGTTGTTTTTGGAATGTCCTCCCTTAGTCTGATTTGATGATACCCTAACCTTAAATCGATTTTTGTGAAATAGACTGCTCCATGGAGCTCATCAATAAGTTCATCTGTCATGTCCCCATTTCCGGAGTGATCACACATGGATTTGTTGATTAGCCAATTCACCATTCCCGTAGGCTAATACACATGGTGAGGGAATGCTTTTCATTTTGGCTCAGCATTTTTGGAGATATTTATTTAGCCAAAATATAGTGGATGTGGTTAAATGGAAAATGCAATATTCAAATTGTATTGTCATTATTTCATTCGTTGGACAAATTGATGCCAAGTGGACAAAGGAAAATGGCAATCTTCAATTGCATTTTCAAATATCTATTTTATCTATAGGTCCAACGCCCATATTGGTATTTGTGCCAACGCATGAGAAGAACTACATTTGAGTTTGGTGCCAACACTCAAAAGGGAAAATAATTTCAAATGCTTGTCATTGGATCATGTGCTAGGCGACTTGGAAGGAATCTTATAAAAATAATAAAATATTGCTCATTCTTGGATCATGCGCCCGACGCCTAGAGGAAGTTTTCAAAATATAATAAAATATTGATAATGCTTTGGATCATGAGCCAACAGTTAGTTGAAGATGAATAAAATATTGATTTTTATGTACACAAGGAGGCCGTTGATCAAAGGGAGGAATATTTCATTTAATAAAATATTATTTTTTATTTACCTCAAGCTGGCCACCGCTCAAGGAGGAGATAAAATTCAATTAAAATGTTGGATTTTCCAAGAGGGATCGATGCCTATGGAAGGAATGCTAAGTTTTGTAAATATTGGTGGTTGATTCTAGTGTATTTCATTTAAAATTATCCTTGGATATTTGCAATATCATTGGTGGACTTCAAACAAATGCTAAATTGGAGCTAATTGGATCGACCAGCCAAGAGGAGGATAAATAGAGCCTTTCATCATCAATTTGCAACTTTTGATCCCTTGGTAAGTTTTCATATTGTTTATGTTTTGGTTGGAAATTGCATATTTTCAATGTTTTGTCAAGGAGATGATCCCTTGATGTGATATGGAGATGATCCCATATCTTGTTGTGAGATGATTTCATGAAGATTCCATCATGCTATTGAACTGCAGGTTTACTTTGAGGAGTTTGAAGGATTTTGATAGTGATTGAAGCTCATGTTCATGCTTTGAGACTACCAAGGTAGTCGACTTGTTTGGAGAGCTATTTTTATGTGTTTTTGTCACAACATAAAGCTCTGAATTTTGAGACAGCGAACTGTATTTGTCATCACAGGGTTCTTATACATCAGATTATTGAAGACATTGAGGGTTTGATTGCCTTGGAGCATCCAAAAATCCAATCTCTATTCTCCTAGAGTCTAGACCAATCACTAGCTTGGAAAGGCAGTTTTTAGCATTGATTTTGGTTATATATTGAAATCTGGGCAGAGCAAAGTCTGATACAGGTCTGATGCGGGTTTGACAGAGATCTGAAACATCACATTTTGAGGTATTTCTAAGGTTGGAAGCCATATACCCTAATCGCTCCACTCCTAAGAGCTATCGCTAGAATTTTGGGCTTCCTTTTGGCACTTTGGAGGCACATTTCACAAATCTGGGTAATCACTTTCATGATCAGCAGTCCTATCAGAGAAAAATCAGTCAAAGTGTGAAGGAACATCGAGGGTTGAAGACCATCTACAGTCATAGTTTCATTCGACATTGGATTGTCTTCATTGTATTTCATTGGTATATCATTTCATGCTTGTATTTGTTCCAATTCTACTTTGTATGATGACTGATGCAAATTGCAGTCACTGCTGATATATCAGACCAGCATATTGTCAATTGTGTTTTGCTCATTCAAATCAATAGCAAGCTTTGAAGGTTCCAGGTACTACTTTCTCATATTTCATTGATGTAATTATGTGTTTCATTTTGATGATTGGTTGATGATTTGGCAAAAAATTTAGTTGGAAATAGTAGGGTATTTTACAGTGGTATCAAAGCCTAGATCCTGCTAGCCTTTGGGTTATGCATCCACGTGAAGTTGGTCCACATAGATATTACTTCAGGAGAAGACCAGGACAGCAAGGAGAAGTTAATACAGGTGTAGGTACACAACCACACATGGAGGAAGGTGGTGGTAATGGCAGCCCTAGAGGTCATGGTAACAATGAAGGTTTTAATTTGGAGGAGTTTATGCAAGCATTTGGACAGCAGATGCAAGGATTTTCAAATCATATTATTGATGCAATTCGTGAAATGAAAGATGAGCGTACAAATTCTAGGAGATCCAGGAGCGTAAGTAGTGGGAGAACTAGCATTGCAAGTAGAGTGGATTCGGAGGCTGGTAGAGACACAAGGAGACATACTACACATCAAGAGCCTACTCCTACTCCTACACTTATAGATAGAGCAACCACAACAGTTGATGATAGACCCAGTGTTACGAGACTCGCCCAGACTTGCCTAAACTCGGCGAGTCCGAGGCGAGGCAGCTCGGCCGAGTCTGGGGGACTCGGACTCGGACTCGACCGAGTTTTTCCCAGACTCACCGATTTCTTCAGACTCGCCGGACTCACCTGGAACCGCGAGTCTTGTCAAGTAAACTTGGGAAAAAGTGAAAAAATCAGGGAAATGGTGACAGTATATTTCAAAATATATTTAAGTATAAGTTTGTAATATACTTTAAATATTTTGAAATATACTGTCAGGATGTTTGAGATAGGTTCCGGATCCATGGGATTTAACATGCAGATTCTAGATTTTGGAGGATCCATCAGATTTCAGACTTAACCAATTTTTCAAGGTTTCAGACTTAGTCAAATTCAAAGTTTCGATTTTGCACAAAAAGAGTAGAGGACAAATCATTGGATCCTATTGATTTGGATGAGATAGATCCTATTGATTTGTCGAGTTTTTGCCGAGTTTTCTCCAAGTTTTTGTTGACTCGTCAATTTTGGCATCATTTAAGACCTACCATTTACGCCTTCGTAGGAAGGCGAAGGATGCAGGCTCCTCTGAGCCATAGACTTCTAGACTCTAGTTATTGTTTTGATATTTCATATTTGTTTGGAACATTTGATGTCATGGATTTCATATTCCATGAGTTTTGTATACATTTGACTATATTTATAATTTTATATATCTAAGTGTGCTATTTCCTTCAGCAGCTCAACTACAATTTGCATTTATACTTATGTGATCGATGTATACTTGTGTATGTGATCAAATTAGCTTCTATTTGATGATGTTATTGTGTCTTTAAGGTTTATTTATTAAAGGGTGCATGAAACAAGTTTTAAATCCTTAAAAATCTCTGAATTTCTTGGGTTTTTCAATTTGCCGAGTCTTTGCCGAGATTTTGCCGAGTCTAGGCGCCGAGTTCGAGTCCGAGTCCAAAATCAGCTGGCTGAGTCCGAGCCGAGTCCGAGTCTCGTAACTATGGATAGACCATTTCATCCACGTTTTGAGCCAGTGATAGAGGAGTCATCTTCAGAGGATGAGGAGGCAAATGTTACTCTCATGGATGATATTATGGTTGCACATGATGAGTACCGCACTCTCCCAGTTGAAGTTAGGAAGCTCTAAACTTTAATGCATTCATGACACAAAGAAGAGAAAGGAACAAAAGCCTAAAAAGAAAGAACATAAGGAATACAAAGAAGAATTGAATAAGGTTCCTTTACGTAAGTTTGATGGCAGTGGCAAGATGAGTGCTAGAGCATGGATGCATAAGCTGGATACTTTTATTACGCTCAAGCCAATGAGTGAAGAGAAGGCCATACAGTTTGCTACTATGCATTTGGAGGGATTGGCCTATGATTGGTGGCATCATGGACTTGTATCACAACGGCATGATATGATCACTTCATATGATGAGTTTACTCATAAGCTCATTAACAGGTTTGACAGGAAAGATGTGGAAGTCTACTACAGGGAATTGACACAGTTGAAACAGGTTGGCAAAGTGGACTCTTACATCAATGAGTTTCAAAAGATTGAAGTCATGGTTCCTGAAATGCCCGAGAAGAGAGTCACAATGTTGTTTGTAGAGGGTTTGAATGATAGAATGAGAGGATTGGTGAAGGTACATAAGCCTAAGACATTGAATGACGCTATAGAGCTTGCACTTGATTTAGACACTTATCCCACATCATTCCAAAGCCAAAAGAAAAGCTTCATCAAAGGCTCAAGTTCAAATCAGAAAAAACCATTTCAGCCTAAGTCTAATCCTTCTGCAGTGGAGAGAGATGAATTGAGAAGGAAGAAGTTATGCTTTTCTTGCAAACAACCATGGAAGCCAGGACATAGATGCCTTGGAAAAGGCAAGGCACATCTCATTGAGGTGATTTCGGATGATGAGAGTGATACTCATGATGATACATGTTCAGAACATGATGATCATATGGAGCAGCCTACATTGGAGCTTGATGCAGGTGATACAGATTCAGTGACTATTGCTTCCCTTTCCGGTGTTCCTAGGTATCATGCCTTTCGTGTGAAAGGAGTCATTAAGGGACAACAAGTTACATGTTTGGTGGATAGTGGAGCCACGCATAATTTCATTGATGAGGGTTTAGTCATGAGACATGGTTTACAGGCTGAGGATTTTCCAAGTTTCATAGTTGCAGTTGCAGATGGTTTCACCATGAGTTGTCAGAAGAAGGTTTCTCAGCTTAGTATTCAGATGGGCGACTACACATTGACAAATGATTTCTACATGGTTGGACTTGGACAGATTGACATTGTTTTGGGAGTCCAGTGGCTTCGTTCCCTTGGCCGCTACATCCAGGACTGTCAAAAGATGGAGCTTGAGTTCATACATGAGGGGAAGAAGGTTATATTGAGGGCAATTTCAGATGCAAGGCCTAGAGTTGTTTCAGCTAGGCATATGGAGACTTTATTTCGTCATGATGACATTACATGGGCAGCCCAAGTCTCTATTTCTTCCAAATCTTCTTCCAGTCGTGAGTATCATGTAGACATCCAATCTATACTTGATAAGCATGGTAAGGTGTTTGGTGACATTCCTCCAGGTAGACCACCAGATCGTGGTTTTGAGCATGTGATTGAGCTAGAGGATGGGACCAAGCCCATCAACATTCCACCATATCGTCATCCTAGGCACTTCAAGATTGAGATAGAGGATACAATCAAGGAGTTGATTGATATGGGACACATTCGGCCTTCATCTAGTCCATTTGCTTCTTCGGTGGTGTTGGTGAAGAAGAAGGATGGTACTATGCGAATGTGTATTGACTATAGAGCATTGAACAAGAAGACAATAAAAAACAGGTACCCTATACCCAGGATCAATGAGCTACACGGGGCCGTGTATTTCTCCAAGATTGATCTTTGTTCAAGCTATCATCAGATTCGTGTCCGTGAGGAGCATATTCCGAAGACAGCATTTAGATGCCACTATGGACACTATGAGTTTCTTGTCATGCCCTTTGGTCTTACTAATGCGCCTGCTACTTTTCAGTCTTGCATGAACCATGTGTTCAATAAACAGTTGTGTAAGTTTTTGTTGGTGTTCTTTGATGATATCTTGATATACATTAAGACATGGGAGGAGCATCTTTGACATCTTGATGAGGTACTTGGTGTTATGGAGGCACAATCATTGTATGCCAAGGCTTCTAAGTGTGAGTTTGGATTGGAGGAGATTCTCTATTTGGGGCATGTGATTAGTGCTAATGGAGTGAGAGTACATGAGGAGAAGATCAAAGCAATACAGGATTGGCTTACTCCAAGGAACATTTCGGAGTTGAGGGGTTTCTTGGGTCTTTGCAGCTACTACAGGAGGTTTGTTAGAGGCTTTTCACAGTTGGCAGCACCATTGACAAATCTCACTAAAAAGGGAGCATTCATTTGGTCTATTGATGCACAGGCAGCTTTTGATCGACTTAAGGAGGTGATGAGTACTACTCCAATGTTGGCACTACCAGATTTTACACAGTCCTTTGTACTTGAGTGTGATGCATCAGGTGAAGGTATTGGGATTGTTTTGATGCAGAATAGGCATCCCATTGCATTTGAGAGCAGGAAATTGAGGGATGTGGAGCACCTATATTCCACCTATGACAAGGAGATGCTTGCCATAATGCATGCTTTGGCAAAGTTTCGTCAGTACTTGGTAGGTGCGAAGTTTGTGGTTAGGACCGACCACAATAGCTTGAAATACTTCTTGAAGCAAAAGGATTTGAACAAGAGGCAACAAAAAAGGGTCTCTAAGGTACAGGCATATGATTTTGACATCCAATTTGTGAAGGGAAAGAAGAATGTTGTAGCGGATGCACTTTCCAAGAGGCCTACCATTTGCTCTTTGAGTGAGATTTCAGCCAATTGGAAATCTCAACTTTTAGTTGAGTATTCCAAGTCTACTTTTACATGCGAGATCATGGATGGTTTGATTCAGGATGATAGGTATAAGGTTGTTGATGATGTGATATATTATAAGGACAGGATTTTCTTGGTACCTGAGTCAAATCTAAAGCATCAGATATTGAGAGCCATTCATGACACACCTCTAGCAGGGCATCCAGGTTTCTTCAAAACCTATAGGCAAATTCGAGAGAGATTCTCATGGAAGGTTCTCAAGGATGATGTGTTGCAGCATGTTAAAGAGTGTTTGACTGGTCAGCAGAACAAGTCCGAGCATACTTTTCCCACTGGTCTACTTCAGCCAGTGCCTATTCCTGAGCAGAAGTGGGAGAGTATCTCGATGGATTTCATCACAGGTCTTCCGAAGGTACATGGTAAGGATTGCATATATGTGGTTGTTGATAGGCTAACCAAATATGCACATCTCTATCTTATTGCCGCGGACTATTCAGCATTGCAGGTTGCAGAGTTATTCTTTCGAGAGGTGTTTCACTTGCATGGCCTTCCAAAGACCCTTGTCAGCGATCGGAATAGTAGATTCATCAGCATGTTTGGCGTGAGCTATTCCGACTTGCAGGTACAGAGTTGACACCGAGACTAGCTATCACTCTCAGATGGATGGACAGACAGAGATTGTGAATAAGTGGATTGAGGGATATCTTCGTAATTATGTTGTGGGGTATCAGCGTGCTTGGATTAGGTGATTGTATCTTGGTGAGTATTGCTATAATACCTCCTATCACATGTCGATTGGCATGTCTCCATTCAGGGCATTGTATGGATATGATGCACTCTCTTTTATGGACTTGGCATTTGATGACAATAGAGCTCCTAGAGCTAAGGAGTTGATGCAGGATACATAGGACATCGTTAGGATACTCAGGGATAATATTCAGCAGGCACATAATCAATAGAAGATCTTTGCGGATAGGCATCACATTGAGAGGACATTTGATGTGGATGACTTGGTCTTTTTGCGCCTACAGCCATACAAACAGAGTACTTTAAAGAAGAGTGGTGCAGAAAAGCTCAAGCCAAGGTTTTATGGTCTATACAGGATTGTGAGGAGAGTTGGCGAGGTTGCATATGAGCTTGAGTTGCCAACAGGAAGCCTCATACATAATGTGTTTCACGTATCATGCCTCAAAAAGGCATTGGGACAACATGTGGTTTCTTCTCTCGATCTTCCACCTCTTGATGAAGAGGGCATGTTGATATTGGAGCCTGACAGCATAGTTGATATGAGGGAGCACAAGTTGCATAGCCGAGTCATTAGGGAGTATTTGGTGCGATGGTGACGCAAGAGAGACTTTCCTCTCACAGGAAACACACACAACTAATCACTTACAAGAAGATGCTCTCTGCTCTCAACTTCAATTTCAAACATACAGGGAAAGATTGCAATAGAAACAAATGGACTCACAATTTCATTGTGGTTTTTATTCCAAACAGAACTACATAAATCATTACAAAACTACCTCTTCAGACATCAACGTCTTTTCTACTACAATCAATTCAAATTTGCCCTCTCTCCTGGCTGAGTCTAAGACTTCTACCTTCTACGAACTTCACACTTCAACAGTTCTCTTTCTGGCGCCTTTTTCTTGCCTCTCTGGCGCTGTCCCTCAATATGGACTTACAAGTTCTTAAAGAGCCTCAAGAGAGGCGTTGCAACTTTTTCTTTCAAGCAGTTCACCTTCCCTCTCAGCCACGCACCACTCACCTCCTTTCACGTGTGACGTTTCATTTCAAATGAAGATATGATCATATGAGGTGTCGCCTCTGTCTTATCTTAGTGCAAATTGAATTGTGATTTAAGATCAAATGCCACGATGGCATTTCCACCTTCCATGATATTCAACCGCCTCCCAAACAGAAAACATATTGGCGGTCACAATATGGGAAATTTTTAAACAAAAGATATCATCCAAAATACTTTGGAGTTCGGCCCAGCCAATGATCTTTTAAACAACATCAATTATATTCATTTATTAGACATTGAACCCACACATTTGAAAGGTCCTTATCAGCCCACACTATGCCTTCGTGATACCAGTGGCGCATTTCATCCTCAGTTGCAGTTGAAGCAATTATGAATGCAGAACGATCAAATTCCAGCATGAAACATCTCTTCACATCCTCCTTTCTAGGCTTGCAACCACAACAACGAGGGCAACCAGTTGTAGTACAATTTGTCTACTCATGCCCAGCAGCTCGAAGCTTTTCACCCACTGCACCAATCAGCTCTATTGGATATGTACCTGAGCCAACTCTTGTTGTATACGCCTTAGCTACTGTAATCACATCACCAAGATGTCTTGGAGTAATGCCAAGACCAGTGCAGAGTTCTTCAGCAGATGGGTACGATGGCAAACAAATTGCAGATTGATTTTGTCATCAACTTGAAACTGCAGAAGAATCCATGAAATCCAAGCCTGGTTGAAGAGCAGTCAACTCCAAAGCCAAGGATCCCGTTAGCCTGTTGAAATACTTAATAACTTATGAATCAAAGAAATTACACAATTGAATCTTATCATGAAGTGAATGAAGGCAAGTAAGTTTTCATATGTCTCTGCAGCAAATCTAACACCGGTGGACAAACATTCATTGCATCTGCTCTTTTACCAGAAGCCTCCTTCTCCGCTAATGGCTATGAAATGCCAAAACAAAACTCAAACAAGTCAAAATTGAAATAAACAACTGCAAAAAAAAAAAAATTGGTTGATGCAGGATAGCTGGTTCACCCGGGATGCTCTTGCATCAGACACACTAGGTAGAAAGTTTGTAAGCATAGGCTCACAAAGGTGGAGTTGAGTGATAGGATCACCCTTTCAGATTGCAACCAACCTACAGCGAACTCCATCGTTGGGATAGACAAAAAAATTTCTTCCTCCGCCTCTTCTAGCACTTAGCTGGGACACTTGCCGAGCTCCTCCACCATGTATGCACTTTATTCCTCCTTCCTCTTGTGGACTCACATCCATTGTAGACCGTCCTCCGCCAAAGAATCACTCTCCACATCCTCACTCCTCTCTTCTCGTCCTTCACCTTCGTGGGCTTTAACCCACCGTAGACCGACCACCTCCACCAAATCTCTCCTGTCACATCCTCTACAGCTTCTACCCGCAGGTAGGCATCTCTACTCCACTCCACATCTGCACATTCCACAATTTTCTCTACCATGCTACTCAACTCATCAGGTACATGCACTTCAAACTCAATATCACAAAACTCATAAACAACAGAGTTTACCTCATACTCCTCCGCTGCTCCATTGTCACCAAGTGTAACGTTCTTCTTTAGTCCAACATCATCGGGTGCAATGTTCTTCACTGCTGAATTGAATAATTGTTCAATCTTCTGTATCTCTTCACCAAGCAACCCTTGATCTTCATCAAGTTCCTCATCGAACACTGGACCATCATGTAGAATCAAATCTTCTTCTTTACCAGTCACTTCTCCTTCCAAGAATCTTTCAATTCTTCTCATCTTCTCTTTCAGCAGGAGATCATCCTCACCAACTTCTCCATCGAACATAGGACTCCCAAAGTCTGTTTTCTGTACCTTTTCATCTCTCTCTTTTTCTTTTACAGCTGCAACCTCTGCACACTTGTAATGTCTCCAATTTCAAGAGCATCAGAGTTTGGAAGATTAGCCTATTATCTGACCCTCGTAGGCTAATGGACATGGATAGAGGGTCTTCAGAGGCAGTTACTTGGTCTGTGGTGACACTACTTCTCTTCAGTGCTATATCTGGTTCAGGGTCGGCCTTCATTGGACTCAGTTTCACATACTTACTATTTATAGTAAGCCATATGATGTTAGAGAGGGACCCTTACTATTTTTGGTAAGGCACCTGGATGGGTAGTGGTTTCCATGGATAACCTCCTGGCACTGACAAAATCAAAAAAAAAAGATTATTGAGGGAGATATGTTAATTTAATTATTATTAAAGTAAGACTTTAATAATAATTAATTATTTAAAAGTGCACATCATAATGATTTATTTTGACTTTATATTAATGGGGCCATTAATGATATAAGTTAAATTATAAAAGTGCATCGGTTTGGACGCCCATTTAATGAAATTTAATGAAGTCAAAACAAAAGAAAGTATTAAATATATTTATAAAGTCATAAAGCTACTTGGGGGTCGTGCCCTTTTGAGGAGAATATATAAGGCAATGGGAAAAGCAAATCATTCATTATATACTTATGCATTTTGAAAGCTTTTGCTGGAGAGAAGAAGAAACAGGGTTTCTGCATTATTTGGGTCTTTGAGAACGTAGCCTCTCATAGATTCAAGCTTCCTGAGATAGTGTATTATCTTCTGAAGGTTGCTCATACAGGGGACTGTAATCAGCAGTCATATTTGTGCATGTTGGTGAAGTTTTGCAAGGGTTTGAAGAGATTTCATTGATAAATCTAAAGACATTTATTGCTGTTGCAATCATTGAATAAATCATTGTTGGTCGTACACTCTAGACCAGGCCGTACATCAGTTTGTGGACAGATTTGTGTGTTTTATGGAGTTGTTTGAGCTTCTATTTGGGCATTGAGACCTGCCAGAGATCTGCAGATGATATTGGACTGTTTTTATGAGAGTTCTGCATGTTTTAAGTGTTGCAAACACCTACAGCCAGGCCGTACTGTCACAAGGAGGACGTGGGTGTCTTTGTATTTGATTTAGCTATCTTTCATGCATTGTATTCCTTCCATTTGTGGCGTCTAGGACAGCAAACCCCTTCTATATTGTTGGATGAGTGTAAACAGTCAGTGCTTAGCAATCTAGAGGTGACTTCATAGTTGTACATAGCTGGTCCATTTTTCGGCAATGTATGAAGTTGAAGATCTTAACATGGGTATGTCACTGTAATTCATATTTTGCAATAATATTATCTGGGTCTTCAATATTTCCTTCATATCTCTGTTAGTTTTTTTGGGTTTTCAATATATGTTAGTATTTCAATGATATTATGCAAAAAAAAAACATTACATGCAAATCTGTAATGTTCCGTTTTCTAGCTTGATCTTTTACAGTTGACCGTTGGCCTATTCCGGAGACCCGTAGGCTACTCGGAGGTTGAAATTGGGGTTTAATGTTTGGTGGTTGCTTTTGTTCGTGGATTGTGGTTTGGTTGGCAGTTTCTTTCCGGGTTTGTTCTCCTTAGTCCCTGTTGGTTACGGCTATTTTTAGTAAATTCAGGATTGGCACCAGAACGGGATTTTGAGAGTGGGGTTGGATTCGTCTTGTCAAGACCTTTCCAACGAGCTATAGATCATTGAATTCCGACTTCATCTTGGCCTCCGTTTTAAAGTCCGTAAATTAAACATTATTATTTAATATTAATGTTGTTTTAAAAGAGGGGACTTTAAGGGTCAGGTTGAAAAAGAGGATTATATTATTTTTCCTCTCATGTTTTATCCCATATGCAAGAGGATTTTAGAGACTCCCAGTTGGAAAAGTATAAAAGGAGGAAGAGTGCTCTCATTTCGGCATCCGAAATCTTGATAATGTTATGCTGCCGGATTGGCCTTGGGATTGCTTCAAGGAATGTATGCCTCCTAGCTTGGCATTGCTTCTGGCTTGAAAGATAGCGACTAGTGGTGAAATAGTCTAGTTTGTGAGTTTCATTGGGATTTGTGCATTGTAATCAGCTTTTGGCTTTAGTTTAGTTTTGCATATTAGAGTTTTTCCGGCATTGCATTTTTAGCTACAGCAGATTTGTGTTTTATTCATAAGTCAAAAAACAACAAAAATATTGTTCTGGGTATTCTCTTATTCTCATTGTCTGGTCAAGGCGTCACTTTCATCCAGTTTCCAGATTTTTTTGAGATAGCTGTGATTTTTAAAAGGCAGATTGCCCTTTCTTGAAGGCCGTACCCTCTGCTGATGCATTGGAATCTGTGCATAAATAATACATGGCATTTTGATCTGTTTTCAGTATTCTATCCTAAGCATCATCATTCTTAGGGAATATTGCATTTTGTTTCAAGTCAGTTGGATGAGTTATGAGGGAGATATGAGCATATGAGTAAATTCATAGGTTGCTGGTTTTAATTTAAAGGCGAATGAGATTCATTTTGTAAACTGACAGTAGTACTGGCAGTAATTCTCAATCTTGTTCAATTCTGATTTGTAATGCTCAACTCTACTTCCAATATTTGCTTTTGTATTTACTTTACCTCCGCCCTATGGTAGCTACTTTCCCATTCCGGGATAGAAAGCACATTCTGGGTGTTGAGTACTTTCAGCATTACAGTTATTTCTTTCAAGCATTGTAATTTGTAATACTCCGCCATATGGTCGCCTCAACTCCATATTGGATTGGGTAGCACATACTTGGTGTTGAGTTCTCTTTCAGTACTTAGTGTAGAAGACCCTCTGACCATATGCTCGCCATCATTGGCGCCATTCTTGGTTAGAGTTATTGCATAAGCATTTTGATTAAGATCCTCTGACCAATGCTCACACCTTGCCCACATCGGGATCCTGGTGTACATTCTGGTTAGAGTTGCTTCAGCAACGTTTTGGTTTAGCTGCTAACCTTAACGGGTGCATTGGTTTGTAATCTGTAATTTGAAAAAACAAAAAAAATTTGGCTCGGAATATTTCAAAATCCTATAAACCCTAAACCCATCAATAAACGGAAAAACAAAATATTGGCATAATATCCTATTAGGGGTGGGATACTACAGTGCTATCAGAGCGGTTTCCTGCCATCCTGTTGGGAAATCAGAAATTTGAATAGTTGCATGTCAGTTTTTGCAGTTGCATGTTAGTACCCAGTACTTGCATGTCCGTTTGGAGAGCACCCATATGCTTGCATGTCAGTTTTAATGGTTGCATGTGTGGTTTTTTAAAAAAATATTCAGTGAATTAACATCTAGCATCATTTAAGTGACCAGCACTCATCAGTTTCAGTTATGGGTTACTACAGTATTGTAGGGAAATCCAAAGAAGAAATTGAACAGTACGACATTAAGCTTAGGGAAGGCTATGAACGGGAAGCCCCTCGACTCTTTGAAGACTATCAAAGTATGCCAGATGATTTTAAAGCACAGTACTCTCTTAATGATTATCTGAACTTTGTTGTCACCTTGAGTCCTAAAAAGATTGGATCGGTGAAGTATATTAGGAGGGTGTATAAGGAGAAAATTCCATCTAAAGGTGCAAAACTCAGTCATTGTCACAGTGTGAGCAGGTATGATGGAACCTTCAATTCATATAATGATGATGGTTCTACATCTAAACTCAATGAACAGGTTACAGGACCTAAAATGAGCAGGAACCAAATGAGAAGACAAAATCTATGCTTCTCATGCAAAGGATTTTGGGAGCCTAACCACCAATGCACGGATGAAAAGGTGAAAAAACTTGAAGTAGAAAAGTCAATCACAAAAGAAGAGCCAAAGGAACAATCAGCAGATTTGAAGTTCACTGAATCAGCATGTAAGGATCCAAAGGATGATTTTTACGATGTTTGGGAAAAAGAACCACTAGATGCTACTACAAGTGAAGTGAACACGAAATTCTACATTGGTGATGTAGAGATTGTTCTTAATCAGCCGCATGAAGGTTTGGATTCACTTGATGATCCATTATTTGAACATGGCATTACCTCATCAGGTCAACATCGTAATTGCAAGGAATCAGATTGTGAGTTGGGTGTCTTTGAAGATGTTATTGTCAAGGCACATGAAGAAACCACAAAAGGGTATGACAACGATTCTGATTGTTGTAACAGCGGTCATAATCCTTTGCATCATCATGAGATAGCAGCCATTCCATGTGAGGATGATGGGTGTGTGGAGTTCCCTAACAATGACACTCAAGATCTGGGTGTTAAAAATGAATTATGTGATGCACATTCAAACCACAACAAGTCTGATTTTGCGAATCAGACCTTAGAAGATGTGGACAAGACACAAGTTTTGTGTGATGGGTGGTTACAAAGAGCTGAGAATACCTTACATCATGATAGTAGTTTGACAGTACCCCAAGATGACATTTTCAGCGCTCATGAAGTTGATATTAGCATTGAAAACAAATCTGATTTAATCTTGCATGGCGCTGATTGCAAATCAGAAAATTTATAAGGCTGATCAATCTAAGGAGTCCAATCAGTTGGCAGGACAACTAAAGGTGAATGAAGACCAGATTAGTGCAGCCATCAAATGTTTTAATGACACCCTCATGATGATGGCCAAATGTTGTTGGAGTTCTGTAGGAGAACATATGGACCCTTATGGAGAATTTCCCCTTTCAGATGCATAGGTGCTTAGAGAAACAATAGTAGGGATGAAGACCAATTATATGCAGCTACTCTCAGATCGGGATCACCTACTCCAGCTTGGTGAGATCTACTATGATGCACTTAAGGGGAAAGAAAGGGAAGTGGATAAGCTTACTGATCAGCTTATTGTCATGGAGGATTCCTTGAAGAGCACTCAAAAGGCCCTTCAAGAATTAGAGGTTTAGATTGACGAGCTCTGCGAGCAGCTGAGCTTGATTCAATCTTATTCATCCACTGCAGATATCCAATCTCCTACTATTGTTATGACACCTGCAGATGGTAGTGGCATTCATGGTTTGAGGGGAGAACCCCTAACAGTGGTCGAGCACGAGGAGGTTTCAGGGTTGCATGAGCTTGAGGACAGGAATGATTATGACATTCCTGAGTTTTCACACAACTTGTACCATTGTGACCATGAGTCACCTTTGAGGGAGAGCCAATTGAGGGCTCAGGATTCATATCATCCATTGTGGGATGGAGTATTTCCATCTTCGGAAGATGAAACCAAAGATTGTGGGTATCCAACTCTATTATTTTCAGATGGTTGTTTACAGGGTCAGGGATCAGATTTTCATCATGCTGATGTATCCTTGGCAGAGTTTGCGACTTCCTTGTTTCAAGAATTTCCATTGGAGGCGAGGCTACAGGGAAGTTGTGGTTTTAGTGAGTATGACGGCTTTGTTAGTCCAACCCGTAGTGACGGAGTTCTACTCCATAAGTTGGTAAGGGACGACTGTTCTATTAATTTGGATGAGGATTTTATTCATAATTTTTGGAGGACAGAAACTATACTTGAGTTTGGAGGAGAGTTGTATCATCTCCTCAGCATTGGAGAGTGGCATAGGGTTGGTACTCTGGCATCATATGATCCTGGCCGTTTTGTATGCATTCTCATAGGTTGGATATTCAATCTAGAGGGTGCTGATCTGTTTTATATCAGCAACCTAGGAGGTGTTGTTACACCGTTTTCGGCACCTATGAGGGATACTCATCACATCCACGGGAGGTTTGCAAAGTTTGGAGTGGGGTGTCGTGATGTTGGTACTTCGAGTTACTTTCATCTCCTCATGTTCGATGAATGTGAGGTTCTGATGTGTTTGGATCCAAGTGATGACAAGGTTGGCACAACAGTGTGGTTGGAACCCGGTGAATTACTTCACCACTCTCAGCATGGTGAAGGTTATGTTAGAGTTGCGCAGGAGAAGTCAGCGGGTAATGAGTATGGCAGACTTCCATTTTGGCTTTGGGATCCAGGGATCGATTTGGCTAGTGGTTTGCTTCTTTCTCCTGTCAAGGTTGACCTAGTCACAGGGTATAGTGGTATCATGTTGACACCACAGGATTTGGATGGGGCATTCTACAAGATGATCTGGGATCCCGACATTCAGTTGAGTGTTGTTCGCAGAGTTTGGGATCCTTCTGGTGCATCAGGATTCCAGACAAAGCTTACTGGTGACTTACACAGCATGTACAATGTGCAGAGAGCCTACAGTTACATTTTCGATTTACTTGTACATGATTCGTTTGAGATGCATAGTTTCAATGCGCAGGGATTGGACAGTTGGTTTGGTGTTCATCTTTGCGTAGTTGTGGTTATGTTGATGTTGCGGCAGTTGTGCTTCAGTGTGGGACATTTCGCAGTCTTCCTTTGGACTTCCAGTGTAGTCGTGTTTCTTTCCAGTCGTGATTGCTTGGGGACAAGCAATCTCCCAATTTCGAGAGCATCAGAGTTTGGAAGATTAGCCTATTATCTGACCCTTGTAGGCTAATGAACATGGATAGAGGGTCTTCAGAGGCAGTTACTTGGTCTGTGGTGGCATTACTTCTCTTCAGTGCTATATCTGGTTCAAGGTCGGCCTTCGTTGGACTCAAGTTTCACATACTTACTATTTATAGTAAGCCATATGATGTTAGAGAGGGACCCTTACTATTTTTGGTAAGGCGCCTGGATGGGTAGTGGTTTCCGTGGATAACATCTTGGCACCGACAGAATCAGAAAATAATGATTATTGAGGGAGATATGTTAATATAATTATTAATAAAGTAAGACTTTAATAATAATTAATTATTTAAAAGTGCACATCATAATGATTTATTTTGACTTTATATTAATGGGGCCATTAATGATACAAGTTAAATTATAAAAGTGCATTGGTTTGGGTGCCCATTTAATGAAATTTAATGAAGTCAAAACAAAAGAAAATATTAAATATATTTATAAAGTCATAAAGCTACTTGGAGGTTGTGCCCTTTTGAGGAGAATATATAAGGCATGGGAAAAGCAAATCATTCATTATATACTTATGCATTTTGAAAGCTTTTGCTGGAGAGAAGAAGAAACCAAGGTTTCTGCATTATTTGGGTCTTTGAGAATGTAGCCTCTCATAGATTCAAGCTTCCTAAGGTAGTGTATTATCTTCTAAAGGTTGCTCATACAGATGGCTGTAATCAGCAGTCATATTTGTGCATGTTGGTGAAGTTTTGCAAGGGTTTGAAGAGATTTCATTGATAAATCTAAAGACATTTATTGTTGTTGCAATCATTGAATAAATCATTGTTGGTCGTACACTCCAGACTAGGCCGTACATCAGTTTGTGGACAGATTTGTGTGTTTTATGGAGTTGTTTGAGCTTCTATTTGGGCATTGAGACCTGCCAAAGATCTGCAGATGATATTGGACTATTTTTATGAGAGTTTTGCATGTTTTAAGTGCTGCAAACACCTACAGCCAGGCCGTACTGTCACAGGGAGGACGTGGGTGTCTTTGTATCTGATTTAGCTATCTATCATGCATTGTATTCCTTCCATTTGTGGCGTCTAGGACAGCAGACCCCTTCTATATTGTTGGATGAGTGTAAACATTCAGTGCTTAGCAATCTGGAGGTGACTTCATAGTTGTACATAGCTGGTCCATTTTTCGGCAATGTATGAAGTTGAAGATCTTAACATGGGTATGTCACTATAATTCATATTTTGCAATAATATTATCTAGGTCTTCAATATTTCCTTCATATCTCTTTTAGTTTTTCTGGGTTTTCAATATATGTTAGTATTTCAATGATATTATGCAAAAAAAAAACATTACATGCAAATCCTATTAACCCTAAACCCATCAACAAACGGAAAAACAAAATATTGGCATAATATCCTATCAGGCGTGGGATACTACAACACTCCACGGCTGCAAATTGATCTACTACACACATGTTGTCACCTACAAACAAACAATTATCAGAAGAAACATGGGACTCTTCTCTACCCACTTTCTTCTTTGCACAAATCTCCTTTAGGTTTTCATACAACTCTTCCTTCAATTCTTCCAATAACTCTTCACACATCTTCGCAACTCGTTCCTTCCATCTTTGTCTTCTCCATCTCTTCAACACTGGGATTGTTAAAACCCAACCAATCACAAACCCTCTCTTCCTTTTCCTTATTTTCTCCATCAATGACTTCGAGTCTTTCTTGCTCTCACCGTTGTAGGACTCCTTCACACCTACCCCGTCTCTCGAGCTTTTCTCATATTCTTTTCTGCTACAACTGTTCACACATCTTTACTCTCTCCTTCACGGCTTCAAGCTCTCAACCGATCAGAACTTCACACACCTGCAACAATCCTTTTGAGTTCTCACAACCGCCTTCTCTGCTGCTACGCAAGTCCTGGTGGATACTCTCCACGCTCAGGAACAACCTGCTTTGATACCACTTGACACAAGAGACTTCCCTCTCACAGGAAACACACACAACTAATCACTTACAAGCAGATACTCTTTGCTCTCAACTTCAATTTCAAACATACTGGGAAAGATTGCAATAGAAACAAATGGACTCACAATTTCATTGTGGTTTTTATTCCAAACAGAACTACATAAATCATTACAAAACTACCTCTTCAGACATCAATGGCTTTTCTACTAAAATCAATTCAAATTTGCCCTCTCTCTTGGCTGAGTCTAAGACTTCTACCTTCTGCGAACTTCACACTTCAATTCTCTTTCTGGCGCCTTCTTTCTTGCCTCTCTGGTGTTGTCCCTCAATATGGACTTACAAGTTCTTAAAGAGCCTCAAGAGAGACGTTGCAACTTTTTCTTTTAGGCAGTTCGCCTTCCCTCTCAGCCACGCACCACTCACCTCCTTTCACGATGTGTGTGATGTTTCATTTCAAATGAAGATATGATCATATGAGGCGTCGCCTCTGTCTTATCTTAGTGCAAATTGAATTGTGATTTAAGATCAAATGCCACGATGGCATTTCCACCTTCCATGATATCCAACCGCCTCCCAAACAGAAAACATATTGGCGGTCACAATATGGGAAAATTTTAAACAAAAGATATCATCCAAAATACTTTGGAGTTCGGCCCAGCCAATGGATCTTTTAAACAACATCAATTATATTCATTTATTAGACATTGAACCCACGCATTTGAAAGGTCCTTATCAGCCCACACTATGCCTTCATGGTACCAACGGCGCATTTCATCCTCAGTTGCAATTGAAGCAATTATGAATGCAGAACGATCAAATTCCAGCATGAAACATCTAATGACATCCTCCTTTCTAGGCTTGCAACCACAACGGCGAGGGCGAACAGTTGTAGTACCAGTTGTATACTCATGCCCAGCAGTTCAAAGATTTTCACCCATTGCACCAATCAGCTCTATTGGATATGTACCTGAGCCAACTCTTGTTGTATACGCCTTAGCTACTGTAATCACATCACCAAGATGTCTTGGAGTAATGCCAAGACCAATGCAGAGTTCTTCATCGGATGGGTACGATGGCAAACAAATTGCAAATTGATTTTGTCATCAACTTGAACACTGCAGAAGAATCCATGAAATCCAAGCCTGGTTGAAGAGCAGTCAACTCCAAAGACACAGATCCCGTCAGCCTGTTGAAATACTTAACTTATGAATGAAAGAAATTATACAATTGAATCTTATCATGAAGTGAATGAAGGCAAGTAAGTTTTCATATGTCTCTACATCAAATCTAACACTGATGGACAAACATTCATTGCATCTGCTCTTTTACCAGAAGCCTCCTTCTCCGCTAATGGTTGTGAAATGCCAAAACAAAACTCAAACAAGTCAAAGCTGAAATAAACAACTGCAAAAAAAAAAAATTGGTTGATGCGGGATAGCTGGTTCACCCGGGATGCTCCTCCATCAGATGGAGAGAATTGTCATTAGAGGATGCTACATGTGAAGGAGAGCAGATTTTGGAGCATCCTAATCTTCAATTGCTTGAGGACAAGCAATCCCGAGAAGGGAGGACTGTCATGTCCCCATTTCCGGAGTGATCGCACATGGAGTTGTTGATTAGCCAATTCACCATTCCCGTAGGATAATACACATGGTGAGGGAATGATTTTCATTTTGGCTTAGCATTTTTGGAGATATTATTTATTTAGCCAAAATATAGTGGATGTGGTTAAATGGAAAATGCAATATTCAAATTGTATTTTCATTATTTCATTGGTTGGACAAATTGATGCCAAGTGGACAGAGGAAAATGTCAATCTTCAATTGCATTTTCAAATATCTATTTTATCTATAGGTCCAACGCCCATATTGGTCTTTGTGCCAACGCATGAGGAGAACTGCATTTAAGTTTGGTGCCAACGCTCAAAAGGGAAAATAATTTCAAATGCTTGTCATTGGATCATGTGCTAGGCGTCTTGGAAGGAGTCTTATAAAAATAATAAAATATTGCTCATTCTTGGATCATGCGCCCAACGCCTAGAGGAAGTTTTCAAAATATAATAAAATATTGATAATGCTTTGGATCATGAGCCAATGGTTAGTTGAAGATGAATAAAATATTGATTTTTATGTACACAAGGAGGTCGTCGATCAAAGGGAAGAGTATTTCATTTAATAAAATATTATTTTTTATTTACCTCAAGCTGGCCGCCGCTCAAGGAGGAGATAAAATTCAATAAAAATGTTGGATTTTCCAAGAGGGATCGATGCCTATGGAAGGAATGCTAAGTTTTGTAAATATTGGTGGTTGATTCTAGTGTATTTCATTTAAAATTATCCTTGGATATTTGCAATATCATTGGTGGACTTCAAACAAATGCTAAATTGGAGCTAATTGGATCGACCAGCCAAGAGGAGGATAAATAGAGCCTTTCATCATCAATTTGCAACTTTTGATCCCTTGGTAAGTTTTCATATTGTTTATGTTTTGGCTGGAAATTGCATATTTTCAATGTTTTGTCAAGGAGATGATCCCTTGATGTGATATGGAGATAATCCCATATCTTGTTGTGAGATGATTTCATCATGCTATTGAACTGCAGGTTTACTTTGAGGAGTTTGAAGGATTTTGATAGTGATTGAAGCTCATGTTCATGCTTTGAGACTACCAAGGTAGTCGACTTGTTTGGAGAGCTATTTTTATGTGTTTTTGCAACAACATAATGCTCTAAATTTTGAGACAGAGAACTGTATTTGTCATCACAGGGTTCTTATACATCAGATTATTGAAGACATTGAGGGTTTGATTGCCTTGGAGCATCCAAAAATCCAATCGATATTCTCCTAGAGTCTAGACCAATCACTAGCTTGGAAAGGCAGTTTTTAGCATTGATTTTGGTTATATATTGAAATCTGGGCAGAGCAAAGTCTGATACAGGTCTGATGCGGGTTTGACAGAGATCTGAAACATCACATTTTGAGGTATTTATAAGGTTGGAAGCCATATACCCTAGTCGCTCCACTCCTAAGAGCTATCGCTAGAATTTTGGGCTTCCTTTTGGCACTTTGGAGGCACATTTCACAAATCTGGGTAATCACTTTCATGATCAGCAGTCCTATCAGAGAAAAATCAGTCAAAGTGTGAAGGTACATAGAGGGTTGTGTTGATGTTTGTTTTTCGACAAGTCAACAATAGAGTAAAACACTAGAGTATCCCACTCTCTCTTGAATAAAGCTCTTCAAAGGCTGAACTATGTGATCCAGTGAAGTAACTCCAAGGTTCCCTTTCTTGTGATTTGCAGTGGATAACTCAGTGATTACATGTGATCTTGCCGATAATCACAAAGGGACTTACGCAGACTTTTTTATACACTTAGCTTATTTCTCCTTTCAGTGTGGATGACGTATCAATGATAAAGAAAAGATAAAAGATAAAGGTTCGAAGACAACTAATCTAAGGTCAATGAAGCAATAATGATGTATGAACAGACAAACTCCTTGATAAACCTAACTCCACTTTGCCAAGGATGCCTACAACTACATGGAGTTGGTGCAATCTCCTAAGGTAAACGAAAGGTTTTCAAATCATGAAGACTTATACAAGCACCCATTAAACGGCGCAGCTCAAACAAGCATTCACAATCAAACTTAAGCAAATGAGGCTCAGACTAGCTTTACACAACACTTCACCGGCAATGAATGTTAAAAGCATGAGCTAGGAGTTGATCAAATATTCAGTACAACATACATAACATCAAAGAGCTTCTAATCTACTTCTAATCTATTTGAAACATCTCTTCACTTCATCAAAGTACAAGAAATTATGTCATTCCACAAGACAAGACTTAAACACCAAGCGAACTCCAATGTCTTTGCATTACTCTTGAGAAATATTTACAACTTCAAGTCCTCTCAGGAAATTTCGAGAGTCTCTTCTACTCTACTCCTACTTGCCTATTGACTACTGATTTTACAAATGAGACAACAAGGCCTTTATATAGAGGTCTAGGATTACAATGAATGGCTTAGATCAATTCATGTAGCCAAGGGCTTAGATCATGCCACCTCACAAGTAGTTACAACAAACTGCTATTTTTAGTACAAAGAGAGAGGCAATGAAGGCACGTTTTCCAAAAAGATAAAGATAAGATGGAATCATTTAAAACATCTTCTACATAGGCGTCCCTTTGGCTTCTTTTATTAAATGATACATTGAATGTAGTTGAAATAATGTGGTTGATATGATTGGATGATGATAGGTACTCGCCACATAGGTGCCACCTCAACATATCTTGTGGATTTCAACTGTTTATTCAATATGCTTTTGGGCACATTACCCAAATTGTATCATCTGTATGATATTTTCAATATGATTGCTTGAACTTGTATGCATGGGAATGTCTCTTCAATGATCTTGCCTTGTTCATTGTAGATTGAATATGTATGATACTTGTAGCTCATTTGACTAACACTGTGATGTTCCTTCTTCTTGTAGGTTGATGTTGATCTTCTTCGATGCTTCTTCATGAAGAATAGTAGGAGATGATGATGATGCTTCCTTCATGTAAGAGTAGATGATGATGACATGAAGTAGAGATCTCTCTTGGACTTGAAGGTTGAATGGAACTTGAAGTTAAATGGATGAAGTGCCTTGCTTGATGATATGATGAAGATGAAGTAGTGCACTTAGCATGTTGACCTTGAAGTAGCCCTTTGGAGTGTAGATGATAACACCTTCCTTGGATGTGGAGTAGATGACCTCTCAAGGAGACTTTGAAGCTTGATGAATCTTGAAGATTGGGATAACTTGACTTGAAGCTTGGATGGATGAATGTATTCGAACATGATGCCATTGATGAAGTATACTTGAACTTGATGTGATCTAACATGATGTCATTGATGTTTCCTCTACAATTTGAAGGTGACTCAGGTGCTTGTCCTTCAGATGATTCCTTGTCTTCATCAACACTCCTTCTCTCAATGATGCAACTTCATGATGATTTTGAAGTGATCTTCCAAGGTGGCTAGCATGATGCTTCTTGCAATGACAATTTCTTGACTTCACTCCTTGGATGAAGGTGACTCCAGACTTCTCGCTTGAAGGTGACTCCTTGTATAACTCCTTAGCCTTGATTGATGATCCTACAAGACAAGATAAACAATATATCAATCACTTCATAACAAAGGAAACACCCTAAACATGCAATAATCCTTCTTCAAGCTCTAGGCGCTTATACATGTGAAAAGAGGAGCAAAAAAACGCCTAACATCAATTTAGTCCCACATTCATAATTTCAAATGATTTCTAGCAATTGTAATGGTTTAAAAAAAGTCAATCCCCTTATGAGGTTAATCCAAAAGGTGCCCTTAAATGCAATTTCTTCCTTAGGCGCCAATTGAGGTGGCAGAGGTAGGAATGGGCGCCTAACTTTCAAGCTTTATCCTTGTCATTTTTTAAGCTTTAAACAATTGTGTGGGTCTTAGGATGACTCCCCTCCCCTAGGCGCCCACTCTTAGAGTTGCTTCATGTCAATTTCTCCAAGGCGCCAAAAAATGATGTGTTTTTTTTTAGAGGCAAAGGGCGCCTACCTTTTGAAGATGTACTTGCAATTTTACACTTCTAAGTGATCAATGATGACTTAGAATGGCCTTACACTTCAAGCGCCCAACCTTTTAGTATGGATTGAGTAATTCCTTCAAGGCGCCAATAAGGTTAGAATGCTACATGAAGTGCGCCTAACTCATTCTTGGCAAATTTCGACATCTTGATAGTTATAGCTCAATGAGTGGGTGTTTAGAGGGCTTCTTACCTCAAAATAACATCAAACTTCATAGTTTTAAGCCCTTCTTTTGCAAGGCGCTCATCCATGATGCTCCCAATGATGAAACAGCGCCATGCTCCATTGAGTGAAAATTGATCCCCTAGGGCACCCTTGATGATTGGTCTAGGTAGCAAGTAGCGCCTTGAGTCCTTCAACACATCTTAGTCATTTTGGAGGTCCTTTACACAAGGCGCTCAACGTTGATTAGGCTTGACTATCATTTTCAATCTAGGCGCTCAAATGGGGTTGTTTGAACATGTATAGGCGCCCAAGACTTGCAACTTGATACTTCTTCTCCTTCACCTTCGCATTCCTCATTTGAGGCGCTATATATCATCTATTTAAACTTCATCCCATACCAAGGCGCCAAAAGATGTAGAATGCGCCTAAACTTGAAGGGTGAATTGGCGCCTTACTCAAGTTGTCTCATTTTTGCAAAATTTTCAATTCATGAGGTCTTTTAGGAAACTTTCAATCAAGGCGCCCATCTAGGAGAGGTTGAAGGTTGATTGTCCTCTAGGCGCACTTTGAAGTCTACACCTAAGGCGCACTTTGGGGTCTCTGCAAGTGGGAAAATGCGCCCAACTTCGTGGAGTAAATTCGCGCCTAGAAGTGGAAGTCTCAGGGCGTAAGGTATATTAAAAAATATATTTAAGTATAAGTTTATAAACTTATACTTTAAATATTTTTCAATATACCTTTCAGGATGTTTGAGATAGGTCTCGAATCCACCGGATTTAACATGTAGATTATAGAATTTGGAGGATCCACCAGATTTCAGACTTAGTCAATTTTTCAGTGTTTCAGGATTTTAGGCTACCAGACTTAGTCATTTCAGGATCTCAAACATACATCAAGCTTGGTCTCAGTGTTCATTATTTGGATTGATAGGGCTTAACTTGGCATGTTAGATCAACTTTGGAAATCAAATAGACTGCCTCCTTGAAGGCGCCTAAACTCTATCCTCAAGGCGCTAGAATGAAGTGATCTTGATGAAAAATGCACCTTGTCTTGAAAATGCACTTAGAAACAATCTTGGAGTTCTAACTCCTCAGGGCGCTCAAAATGGACAAATTAAACTGCTTTCTAACTCAAGGCGCCCAAATGGTGTCATTTAAGAATGAAATGGCGCCTAGACTTATAGGGGGTTTCCTTGTCAAATTTTCAATGTTTCAGGCTTCCCAATATCAATTTCAATCAAGGCGTCCTAGTTTACTCTCTCCTTGCTCAAGGCGCACATTTGGGTTTCTGCCTTAGGCGCACATTTGGGCTTTTGCAAGTGGACAAAATGCGCCTAAATTCCTAGAGTTAATTTGCGCCTAAATTCCTAGAGTGAATTTGCGCCTAGATTTGGAAGTCGCAGAGGGTAAGGTATATTAAAAAATCTATTTAAGTATATTTCTTATACTTTAAATATTTTTCAATATACCTTTCAGGATGTTTGAGATAGGTCTCAGATCCACCGGATTTAACACGCAAATTCTAGATTTTTGAGGATCCACCAGATTTCAGACTTAGCCAATTTTCAGGATCTTCAGGATCAGGATACCAGACTTAGCCATTTTCAGGATCTCAAACATCAGGATCAGGATACCAAGGGACTACAGGACTCAAACACCACTGACTTCATCATGAAATAGCTCTAAGACATCATACAAGACTCAGCAAAGCACTGGAGTTTTAAAAAAAACAGGGGGTCCCCATTTGCCATGGGGCGATGTGTGATTTGGTCACAACAGGTTGAAGACCATCTACAGTCATAGTTTCATTCGACATTGGATCGTCTTCATTGTATTTCATTGGTATATCATTTCATGCTTGTATTTGTTCCAATTCTACTTTGTATGATGACTGATGCAAATTGCAGTCACTGCTGATATATCAGACCAGCATACTATCAATTGTGTTTTACTCATTCAAATCAATAGCAAGCTTTGAAGGTTCCAGGTACTACTTTCTCATGTTTCATTGATGTAATTATGTGTTTCATTTTGATGATTGGTTGATGATTTGGTAAAAATTTTAGTTGGAAGTAGTAGGGTATTTTACATCAACTCGGGGAATTGGATATCTATTTTTTATGGTCTTTTTATTTAATGCCCTATAGTCAATGCACATTCTCATTGTGCCATCTTTTTTCTTTTAAAGTGCCACGGATGAGGCAAAAGGGCTGGAACTTGGTTGGATGTGCCCTAATTCTAATAATTCCTTTATGGTTTTTTCAATTTCCTCCTTATATTTGTGAGGATGGTGGTAGGGGGTAGTAACTACTGGTTTTGATCCCTCTTCTAACTCAATGGAATGTTCAAAACCTCTTTTAGGAGGAAGACCCGACAGAATGTCACTAAAGACCCTTTTATGCTTTTTTAGTAGTGGTTGTATGTCCACATGGATTGATTTACCTTTAGGAGTAGATTTATCTAGAATTAGACATTGAGCTACCCATTCCACTTGGTCATGCCTAAGGATTCTTTCCATTTTCTTGGCTGAAACAACCCTTGGAGACCCACCAGATAGGCCCTGCAATATAACCTTTTTCCCGTTTTGTTCAAAGCTTATTTCCAATTTTTGGAAGTTTATGTTGACATCCCCTAACGAGTGTAACCACGGGGTGCCTAAAATCACATCGGTGTCTCCTAGTTTCACAACATAGAACTTGTCATTGAGTTGCTACTTTCCCATAGTGATGTTGAGTTGGGAGATTTTCTTTGTGCATGATGTAGTGAACCCATCCGCTATAGTTACTTTAAATCCCTTAAAGTCTTCCATTTCTAACCTCAATTTTGTAGCTAAGTTCTCATCTATAAAATTGTGGGTGGCCCCACTATCTATAAGGGTTGTTATCCTTTTGCCCTTAATTACACCTCGAATTTTAAAGGGGTGATGTTTTGATGTTCTTGAGATGGAGGCCAAAGTCCCTCCTTCCTCACTTTCTTCCTCGTATCTTATTCTTTTGTTTGGGCCTTCTTCATATTCATCTCCTGTCACTTGATTAGACGTTGCTTTGATGTTGTGGGCTTGGCTTCTCTTTCATTCGCATATGTGTCCATGTTCCCAATCCTCTTTGCACTTGAAACATACGTTGTTTCTCCCAAGGTCATTTCGGTTGCACTTGTGTCCTAGTTCCCATACACTTTTGCACTTAAAACATATTTTCTCTTTTTGGTTTCTATCTTGACCACAAATGTGTCTCCCATTTTCCTTTGCAATCAAAGCAAAGGCCCTTTTTTCTTAGTTCTTCTCAGTCATTGTAAGAAAGATATTGTTTCTTGCGTCCCTCTTTCTTTAGGAAGGGTTTGTCTTTTGATGTTGTCTTTTTTGAGGATTTTCCATCTTCTGGTTGGGCATGATCAAGCCTCGTGGCTTTAAGGATTGCCTCTTGGAGTGTAGTGGGGTCTAAGGCACTTACTAGGCCTCGGGTGGCATCTGATAGCCCTTCTATAAACAAGTAGATAAGTCTTTTCTCCGATATGCCAGGCACCATAATGGATAAATCTTGAAATTTGGCTATGTAATCTTCAATAGATCCTTCTTGTTTAACATTTGTCAATTCCTTGAAGTATTCTTCGGGGTGTTTGTGGTCGAACCTTTCAATAAGTCTTTCTGTAAATGTCTCATAGGTTTTTATGTTTTGATGATCTTGTGTGATCAATCCATGGTACCACCATCTATGGGTTGTTCCTTCTAAATGTAATATGGCAAACTGAATGGCATCCTCCTCCAACATTGGGTTGTGTTGGTTTTTCTTCTGAATCAGCATCAGGGTTTGTCAGTTCCTATGCACATGCAGATTCAGCCAACTAATACAGGAGGTTGCGTGAGCTGCCTCCCCTTCACTTCTGGTTCTGCCGCACCAAGGGGGGTATCCCTATAACTAAAGATGTGACCTTGACTTGCTCAATGACTAATAGATTTAACTTGACAACAACAGGCAGAATACTCTCATGTATGGACCAAGATCTGCATGATAGATCACAAGGTTGGCAACATTCTTGGACTTATTGTCTAATTATGGATGAGAGTATGCAGGGGGTTCCTAATCCTACTCCTACAACTAACAGGTTGAAGTGATGAAATGGGTGGACATAATGTCCTGGATGTAAGACAAGGGGTTTTGGCTCATAACTACTGACCCAGGAGCAGACTGGTGCCTATCCATTGGGCAAGGAGTCAACTAAACGTATACAACAGATGGTTTGCAACTTTCACTCAAGTTTCAGGGGGTTGGACTGATGCTTGCCTTACAAACATCACCCAAGAATGGGTATCTAACTGCCTCTACTTACAGATATCCCTACAGACATACAACCTTCTCCATACATTGACCTAAAACAGTTTAATCCACTCCTTGAATGGAAGTTACAGATCAAGCATGCAGTATAGATATTTATACCCTAGAATCTATAAAACCCTTAGCAACCAGATTCAAAAGAAGATGACATGCAGCAAATGGAGACAAGCAGATAGACACATGCAATAAGCATTTTTCATATAAATCAACATGAAACTGAACATATGTGCAAAATACATTCATGCTGCAACACATAAACTCCAAAATGAGATAAAACAACCAGGATCATGCCCTGTCTTTCGTTATTTACACAAAAATGCCTCAGGCCCTCAACAACCTACAAATGAGCAACACAGCCCTACTTATACAGCAAGGAGGTGCTCAGCCTTAACCACCAGGCAAACTCAAAATTCGCCAGAGACAGTACATTGAGAAAATGGCGCTCATCGCATTGAATGCAGCAGGTGGGAGAGGAAACAGGAAGAGATCTCGAGCCTTGCGCCGCCGCCTGGGGATTCACATCTTCAGTCGGGTACTAGATCCGTCCACGCCATCGCCCATACCTCTACAACAACCGCCATTAATGGCGTACCAACCCACGGCCTTGGGAAAAAATCATACTATGCATCGCAAACCTTTCCCGCCAAAATGTATCATCCTGATATTCACCTTCATCGGCACAACCTGATGCATCGGAGGAAGATCCTCCCGCTTAGCCGATCCCAAATGTCTGGCCGATGAACATCCTGATGACGTCACCGTCATATCCTGCTGACGTCATCAGCATATCTGCCTATCGCGCACCTCCTCATATCCGGATGACGTCATCGTCATATTTGCAAATATCGGGGGATCTCCATAAAATGACTAATGTTAGAAATATGACCCCCCGGACCTTGATGACGTCACCACCATATTCATACATCGGGGTGATATTCGGAAGATAACCGGATATTTGAAATATCACCCCCACTTCGGAAATATCATGATGCAGACAGGCAGAAAAGCGGATATCACCCTGACATAAGAATGACATCAACATCATCAGGGTGATAAAACAACGAACATGAAGTGATAAAACAACATCAGGATGATCTTAACTAAGATCACCCGATGTTCAAATATGATGACCCCGCAGAAGATCGGGTCATACTTAGGACTTTGCAGCAACATCATCAGGATGATCTTAACCAAGATCACCCGATGTTAAAATATCACCCCCGAGCGAAAGATCAGGCCGGCAGAAAATATGATGATGACCTCCGCGAGAAACAATAGGGTGATGACTGGAAATATGATGATGATGACCTCCTCCTCGAAGAAAATATGATGCTGCAGTTGAAAAATGCTGAGGAGGCCCAAAGACTTAGAACCTTTTTGGATTTTTTGGGAGGGTGCCTGCATGTTTATATGCTTGAAACCTGACTGCTCATGCAGGCACCAACAGGTTGAGGGATAGGTATATGTCGAGTTTTATGTGTCGAGTTTTTGAATCCATTCTTGGGCTGTAATTTTATTTGACCCATCAAAATTTTGTATTGACAGTTTGTCCATCTTGTGTTGTAAGTTTTTATTGGTTTGGTTTCTTGGTTTTCCATGTGAACTCTTAGTCCTAGCCTCACAATATGCAGGAAAAGAGATCTCTTAGCTTTTGGGTTGAGTCTTGTATATGCATCAACCTTGTGATCCTAATCTTGATCTTTTATCTCCATTTCCTCCCCTCCCCTTATGGATCCTTCCCTAGTTAAGAAGGAAGGTCGAGTTATTCTAGGGGTAGATCTTGATGGATTATTATTCTCGGATTGGCTTGGGGTGGCTTCCCTCCTGTTTTCCTCATGAGGCCTAATGTTACTTATGGTGTTGCTTATGTTTTCTATTGCTTTAAGCAATCCCTAATTCGTTTTCTGATTTTGTTCCATAAGGGCTTGGGTTTTCCTATCATTGTTTTCCATGATGACCCTAAGTTCCTCTCTCATTTGGTCACTCATGGTATTGTCTTGGATGTTATTCTTAGTGTGTCTTCTTTGGTAAGTTTGCATTAACCTTTCTTCCACAGGATGGCAGGATTATGCTCTAATACCAATTGTAATGTCCTTATCTGTGGATGCCTTGAATCTGCCTTGGTTCTTAATTTCCAAACAAACAAGTGGGTTAGAAGACGTCCTGCAAAACAAATTAGAAAATACTTACAATAATATTTCTCACAATCAAGTTAACATGATTAACAAACTCATAATGGCATTATTAACCCAACTAAACCTAACTATCTAGGAGACTCAACCATAAGAGAGTGGAGGAGTGTGACTTCGATGGGGTGTCTCGGATCCTCTACCCTAGGCCCAAGAGCAGATATACCATCCCCCTTGGCCTCATGTGGCCCATGCCATCCATATGAGGTGGTCTACCTAGTGAGGTATCTGTTATCCCATTCCCCCTCATCTTGTCATTTCCTTTCCCTTTCTCTATGATTGGTTCCTTTGAATTTGCATGTTTATGATAGGAGAATAAGATCACAAAGGGTGCCCCAGAAGCCATCTCTTCTAAGCCCAAGTCAGTACCCTTTGTACCCCCTTGGCCCCTTTGGGATTATCCAATCCCACCCTTGGAGTGGCGTACCTAGAAGAGTGCCCCATCGCCGTACCCCTCTTGCCCCACATTCCTTCTATCATAGCAACCATAACACTCATATAAAATTCCATATTAACACATTAGTTCCAAACATATATACAAAATTATGAAAGATTTTATATCAGTTTACATGCACATTGAATAATTAAAACAATAATAAATAAGTCTCATTGTTATACATGTATTACTAAAGACTCCTACCAAGATTGCTGCTATTTACTAAAGTATACCCTTAACTGATCGCTGTCTTTTATGTTTGACTGTTGCAGATTGGAAGACTCAGAATTGATGTATATATTCCTTGTGATCGATGCTTTCCTTCTCCTCATAACGCCTACCTTTATAATCCTTAACGGTGATGTCTTTTAGTGAGTAGATGTGTCTATTCCACATATCTCAACCTTTCATAATTGATCCGCTGCCTTTTCTCAAGATGGCATCATCATATATTCATTAGATAGGATTTAATGAATAATTCCAAATCGTTGTTCTACACAACAATTATATGAATCGCTGATATATTGATAATTATATTAAATTGTATGAAAACTATATACATATGTATGTATGTTATAATAGGATAAATAATAATATTAAATGGTTGAGTTACTTCATGCACATCTTTGATTTGAATAAAATAAACTTAAATAATCAATCGGTTATTAGGATTGGGACATGACAGGGAAAAGAACATTTCAGCCATCCTAGTTCCAATTTGGGTATGGATATTTCAGTGGGATATCCAAAACATTCCAAATGTTTACCAACAACATTAGTTCTGAGATGGATAACTTTGGTTGGTAATTTGTTGAGAGAAAGCATATTGTGGATGAGTGAGCAAATTGTGGTTTATCCTGACTTGCAATTGCTTGGGGACAAGCAATTTTGGGGAGAGAGGACTGTAATGTCCCCATTTTACACGTAACCTATTTGTGAACAATTAGCCTATTTCTGAGTCTTCTCGTAGGCTAATTGATGATGTAAGGGAGGACTCCAACTTTCTTGGAGAGCACAGGATTGTTCTACCAGCAGTTTTATTCATGGAAGAGAGTTCAGGAAGCCATCATGAGCCAAATGACACTCTCCGAGTGTGATTCTATCACATTGAGAACACTCCACACTTCTTGGAGAACACATGATTAGTCAGGTTGGATTTCTGGCAGTGGCAGTGAGTTCAAGAGATCTTATTGAGCCTCATGATGTAACAACCAACCTAGTATTTTTTTTTAATAATTCAACTGAAATAAAGATGCAATCATGCAAACTCCTCAACACCTTTTGATCACACAAATCCCGATGTGGGCAAGGTGACAACATACAATGAGTTGGATCTACGCAACTATTCAGTGCAGCAACTAGAGAGTATGCAATTAAAATGTTCACTACAACACACTAAGCGGCCACGCCGTCCACAATCTGCGCTTCTTCAGCATAATGGTCGATGCAACACAAAATGATCACACTAGGCGACAAAGCCGACCACATCTGCACTTATTCAATGGAGTGTGATATTCAAACAAAATGATGCACACTAGGCGGCATAGCCGACCACATCAACACTTGTTCAGCGGACGTGTGCATGCAAGTCACTGGCAGAATGTCTAAGCTTGCTCAAACCAAAATAGTTGATGTATAGCAAGCTCGTTCAATGCCAAAATGGGCTGAAAACAATGCTATAGGAAATTGGCGGTAAACCATCCAGTTATTACAATCATGAAATGTCTAATATAATGTAAATTGGTGGTACTACCATCCAAGGATTACAAACAAGGATTGTTGCAACTAACAAATGAAATTACAATGATTAGAGGGCTGCAATATAAATTATAAATTCTGATTTCAGACTGTAATACACTACTGCAACAACTTTTCAAGATCATATAACACTATGATTCATGTAAAATCAAGAAACAATCATACCCAAGTGAAGTACTGTTGTTGTAGAAGGAGATGGAAACCTTAATCACACTGGAGTCACTGAAAATCACCGATACTCGGGTCTAATACAGATTTACAACGCTACTAAAACTCAAATCAGCATTAAGAAATCATACAACCATGCTAAGATATAAGAAACTAGTAGAATACTGAAGCATAACCATCAGGATGATACTAAAACCCAAACTAACATTGTATTATGCTGATTCAAACTAAAAATACAGAAGATATAGAACTGAAAGAATTATCAGCATAGAAATATTCTGAAAATGCACTTAGAAACCCTAACCCCAAAATCCAAAACACCTCCAAATTGATTTGTTGAGCCCAAAACCCCCTCAATCAAACCCTACTAGGTTGGGCGCCACCCAAGAAAGATTTAAAACAGAGAAAATTGAGGCGCTTCATGCCTCTAAAGTCTAAACCTCCACACCCTCCTTAGAAGCTATACGGCCTGCCTTTGAAAGGGACGGCTAGCATATATGATAGATTTCTCCTTCAAAGAACTTCAAACAGCAACTAATAACCTCCTTAGATCAGCGCCTAGGACTTGGAAAAGAAAGAACAGCCATTAAAAGATTTTTCAACCTTGACCAACAAGTGTATGACGCCTGGAAAAGAGTATAACCTCCTTGAAAATCACAGCAATCTCCCAAAAAACATCAACACAAGCCAAACTGAAATCAAATCCAAAGATCATCAAACTCACACCAAAAACTAATCATTCAAATTAGAAAACATCAAACTCCATTGTAGTTCCAATGTGATTCTTGTAGTGAAACCACCATAACCAGTTAGGGGGGTTTTCATCCCCTAAACCAGTAACCTCAAGAGGGTTTTTGTCCTCAAGGGATTTGAGAAGAACTCAGGTTCTCTCCATATGCAAAAACAAATTCATAACATGGCTCAAAGTTTGCAAACTCAGACTCGCCGCAGACTCGGCAGCCCAAAATTGGACTCGGACTCGGGACTCAGCACGGACTCGTGACAAAAACTCGGCTAGGACTCGTCAAAAAAAAAACCGTAGTTTTTTAAAAAAACAAAAGAAATTAATGCATTTAGAGAACATAAGAGCCTAATTTGATTATCAATTTGTCATAATTCAAAGATTACACGTCATATGATCATCAAACACTCAATAATTGAAATTTCATCATAGTTTCAAACTTTCAAAATGTATAACAGCATCATAAATGTTTACATATAATCATATGTCAAAATGAGGAAAACATTAACAACCAAATATAATCTATAACATCCTCCTCGGTGATGATCTCTTTAGCTCGTTTTCTTGGGTTCTTTCATGCTGACTTCAATGGCAGACCTGTGTTTTTCAAGGCAGAAGAGTGAAAATGAGAAAAAAATGAAAAAAAATGAGTTTTTTGAGTGTTCTATGCACATCCCAAGCGCAGTGCAAGTCCCTAGTCAGGACTCGCGCAAGTCCTGAGGCCGGACTCACGAGTCCCAACTAGGGACTCATGCGGACTCGACTCACGAGTCTGTGTCGAGTCAACTCGGCAGGCTTCAAGACTCGCGAGTCGTGGCGAGTCTGTGGTGAGTCCTACGAGTTTGCAAACTATGACATGGCTAACCTCCCAAATGAGCTACAACTCCCTTTTTATAACATTTTGGAGTGAATATAATATTACTTTCTTATTTCCCTTCAAAACTCCTTTTTAAAAATATAATTCTTTTTCATGAGCAAAGTCCCCCATGTGCCTAGCGCCCTTGTTTGCACAACTAAAAAAGCTTTCAAAGGAATAGTTACACATCTTTTACGAATGATACTTTTTAAGACAACTTAAGTAATAACCATTTAATTATCCACCCAAGTTGCAGAAAGCATCTGAAGAAACCCAATATGAATTTCTAATCATACCATAATGCTCCTAAGGGATAAGGATGATGACCTGAACCAACTTGGTGTCAATCTAAAAATAACCTGCTTCTCCAAGAAGTGTGGAGAGCTCCTAGAAGGGCGGAATTGCATTCTAAAACAAACATGGGACTCATCAAGATCTCCTAAACTCACTGCCATTGTTAGAAATCTAACTCGACTAATCATGCGTTCTCCAAGAAGTGTGGAGTGCTCTCAGAGAGATAGAATCACACTTGGAAAGTGTCATTGGGCTCATGATGGCTTCTTGAACTCACTGCCATGAATAAAACTACTACTAGAACAATCTTGTGCTCTCCAAGAAAGCTGGAGTTCTCTCTTACACCACCAATTAGCCTACGGGAAAACTCAGAAATAGGCTAATTGTTCACAAACAGGTTATGTGCAAAATGGGGACATTACACATGATGTTTCCAAAATGCATTTCCAACCTTTTGGGAGCTCTCCAAACTTCTTAGGGAGGCAGGCTATTTTTAGGTTGGCACCAAGTTGCTTTAGTTCATCGTCATTTGACTTCAATAATATCATGGTATGATCAGAATTTCATAATTATCGCATTTTGATGCTTTTTGCAACTTGGGTGGATAATTAAATAATTAATTGTTATTATTTAAGTTGTCTTAAAAAGTACTATTCGAAAAAAAACAACTTACGTGTAACTATTCATTTGAAAGGTGTTTAAGTTGTGCATACAAGGGTGCTAGGCACATGGAGCATTTTGCTCATGAAAAATTATTATTATTTTCAAAAAAGAGTTTTTGGAGGGCAATAAGAAAAAGTAATATTATATTCACTCCAAAAAGTTATAAAAGGACCGTTGGATCCAAAAAGTTATAAAAGGAGTGTTGGAGCTCATTTGTGAGGTTAGCCATGTTATGAATTTGCTTTTGCATATGGAGAGAACCTGAGTTCTTCTCAAATCCCTTGAGGACGAAAAACCCTATTGAGACTACTAGTTTCGGGGATGAAAAGCCCCCTAGCTGGTTATGGTGGTTTCACTACAGGAATCACATTGGAGCTACAAAGGAGTTTGATGTTTTCTGATTTGAATGATTAGTTTTTGGTGTGAGTTTGATAATCTTTGGATTTGATTTCAGTTTGGCTTGTGCTGATATTTTGTGGAGATTGTTGTGATTTTCAAGGAGGTTATACTCATTTCCAGGCGCCATACACTTGGTGGTCAAGGTTAAAAAAAATTTTAATGGCTATTCTTTCCTTTCCAAGTCCTAGGCATTGATCTAAGGAGGTTATTAGTTGTTGTTTGAAGTTCGTTGAAGGAGAAATCTATCATATATGTTGGTCGTTCCTTTCAAGGGCAGCCGTACAACTTCTAAGGAGGGCGTGGAGGTTTTGAGACATGAAGCATGTAATATCCCTAATGGATATTGGACTGAAATTTTGAATGCTCTGATACCACTGTAAAATACCCTTCTAGAAATGACTGAAATTTTTTGCCAATTTAGATAAGATCTCTTGCACACTTCAATTAAATAACATCACCAAATGAACAAGGAATTGTATCATATCAAACCCACATCAACTTTGCATATATGAAACCAACAAATAAATGAAACATGAAATGTCAAGTGGCTGGAATTTATTTCAGTCCATGTCTGATTTTATATCAGACTTAATTACAAATCAACATGAAGCCCAAATACATCAAACTTGCATACAAATATAGCCCAAAGCCTCTAGAATGATGATAGCTATCAAATGAACACAAAACAGCCTTGAAAGAGCTTCAATTAAATTCTGATGTAAACTTTCTGTATGCTGATATGACTGCTGGAAGTGTACTTTTTGCCCAGCCAAGGGTTTACAATGAAATATCATAAAATATCTCCTCCAAATGCATTCTATGGATGCATAGGAATGTGTTCTATCAAGCACAACTCTTCAATCTTCAAACCCTTGATCAAAGTCACCTAAAAAAGCCCTGAAATTCCAATGTAAAGTCGCTGTTATAAAACTCAGAACCCTGCTGTTGCAAAATCAGACCCTGCAAAATATGAAAATACCATCCAGAATATGTTTCAAATTCACTCAACTACCTTGGTAGTCAATCCTCTACACCAAGAGCTTCAAATAGATATCAATGTCACTTCAAAACTCTTCAAATAACCTGCAAATGTAATCCAATGATGAAATCTGTATGACAACATCTCACAAATGGTTATGGGATCATCACCACAACATTCAAGGGAACATCTCCTTGAAAAATAACTAAAAAATCGGAATTTTCAGTCATAAACAATAATAAAGAAAACATACCATAGCATCATTCATTGCAAAATGAAGCTCAAGTCATCTATTTAAACTCCTCAAGCTTTGATGTCCATCCTCTTGGCAATTTTGGAATGCATTTTGAAATCCATCAATAGAAATTAAGGAAATGGAACAATATTGAATGATCTTCACTTGAAATGCTTTCATTTAAAACAATCTTCAATTATTTTAAATGAATTTTGCTCCTCCTCTATGGATCGATCCTCCTTAAGCTTGGCCTTTGACACTTGCATTGAATTTTGAGATTGCAATCATTTAAAATCTTCCTCTTTGCTTGGGCGATCAGCTACATGCATTTAATTTTGTGTTTGAAATGCATTTAAAATCCTTCTAACCTCCAACTAGTACTTGCAATGATTGGGCGATTGCATTAAATAAACCAATCTATCCAAATGCAAGCATTTAATAACCTTCAAAGCATTTAAAATCTTGATCCTTGACATAACCAACTTGGCATTTAATTTATGAACTTGCATTTAAAATGCTCCTCTATTCTTGCTTCAATCCACAACTACCTCATGTGCATGCATTAAATGATGATATTTGCATTTAATAAAAACCCTCAACCGCTCCAATGCAAATATTTAATAATAAAATTTGCATTTAAAATATTTTCAAAGCTCAATATCAAATTAAATGCAATCATTTAATTTCCACAAACCCAATCGACCTCATATTCCATCGATCCAATGCAATCATTTAATAAATAAATGTTGCATTTAATATATCCTTCCTTCATGTTTGGCGGCCAGCTATGAATCATATGCAATTATTAAAAATCAAAACCAACCTCATAATTGAAAATACAACTCCAATATTGCATTTCCCATGTAGCTCAAAAACACACTTAGCTCATAATTTTGGACATTACAAGTCCTCCCTTCCCAAGATTGCTTGTCCCAAGCAATCGGAAGTGTCAAATGAGCATCAATGAATACCAAGATCCCAAACCCATCTAACATGTCCATGCAAATTCAGACATACCATCTCAAAATTGTTGATGAAGAAGATCCTGGGACCGCTTCCACTGTCGCATAATGTAGCAAAAACATCCATGCTCAACCTCCAATGACACATCCATATCATGAAGCAATTTGATACCTTGCTAAAAGAGATTAAACTATCATACTCATCCTCATATAACTCACTTGTTGAAGCTATGTTAACATCAAATCCAATCACCAAAGCATCATCACAATAATACCATATCAAAACATAGGCATACTCACTAAATCCATTATGAATAAGAAAATTCATCAACTCTGAATCAAATGATTGAGGAGGTACCCAGATGCAAACTTCTTTTTGTTGCTGAAATTTGACTTCTACAAGTGAAAACATTTTACCCGAAAGTTGAAACCCTCAAATAACCTTCTTGAATTTTACATATAGCAAATAGTGACTTACTATAATTTCTTTCATGTATATCAGCAAGGTCTGTTATTATCAACAAATTGGTATATGACCATTGTTGTTGGACAACTACCAAAACATCATGAACTTCAGCATAACTTTCTTGTGAAGCAAACTTGAAAGAACAATCTGAAATATCAAGCTAATCAAATGATATGCCAATCACAATCAACCCTTTTCAATGAGCAATTCCTAAAACCCCAAATCTTTGAGAAAAAGAAAACTCATCCAATTGAATTTGATTAGTGCCAAGTTTATACAAAAGAAGTTGAGTATCTCTAATAGCCAATTCTTTAAGAGTGATGTAAAATGAAGCTCTATTACTGCCAATCTTTCTGTCAAACAAATCTAGAAATTGTGGACCTACCTTGTCCATAGAGAGTTGCATAATAAGTGCCTTCAAAGTTAATACTGCAGGAGATTCAACTATAGTAAGAGCTGCACCAAAATTCCTCAAGACTATTGCAATAACAAACTGAGAAACAGTACGACAAAAACCCACCTTATTTGCAAAGTTTGTAATAGCAACAAGGAGCAATAGAAGATCCCTATCGAACACTATACTGCAACGATCAGCTTCACCCATTATGTAGTGATTGAAATAGACAGAGGTGCAGCTGAGTACAAGAAGGTTGTAGCTGTATGGCTGGTATTTCTTACTTACTAGGAATGTACAGCAGCTGAAAATGGTGCATATGGGTGATGCAAAGGTATGGCAGCCCTTAGATAATGTACAGCAATCTTGTAAAATGTTCAGTTGAGCTGAAAAATATGAAACAACCATGACCAGCAATAAGGATTTACTACCCAACAACAAATGAAATAAAGATCCTTCATTCCAATTCTAGAATTTCATAAAGATTTCTTCCAAAGTAGTTGCTTCAAGATCTTCACTTTAAATTCCAAGTTCAGCAGAATTTGCTGATATTTCCATAAGTAATGACGCCATTTGAGAGGGAGATTCCAAAGGAAATTTTAAAGTAGAATGTGTCTGTCTGTATGGAGCTTGAAAAGGAACTGTATCAGCTGTATGACTTTGTTTGTCTAATGTCCTTTTTGTGGCGCATCGATTTTTGTGCGCATTATGCTTGTTCCTAGTCTCTCAGAGGCTATCCGGCATGTTTGGGAGAACTCCAAAGTTCTTGGAGTGGTCGTGGTTCAATCTGCAGAACAGTTGTGTGTCTCAAATCTTCGATTTTACCAAGGGATGGTCGAAGTTGTTTAATCAGTGCATTTCTAGTGTTTTTTATGGCTTGGGACTATTATTCAGATAATTAATTAATATTTCACTAAGGTTGCCTAAGGTTGTGATTAATTATAGCAACTTAGTGTAATATTAATTATAAAAATGGTTTTCCCTTCAAGAAATGGATTATTTTTCTATGAATTGAGCTCAGTGGATGTCCAGGGTTACAGTGATGGTTTCAGAAGTTTGATCGGGCTTCTAGATTGCTCTCCAAGATTCTTGGAGGAGCCGTCTATTTTTGGAAAGTCACCCAAAAGGCATCGTTTCACATCCCAAACCTTACAGAGCATATTGGTTCAATTTATTTGGCAGTTGGATGAACTTTGGGATTTTCCGCAAAAAGTATTATTTAATGAGCTATTTTAATTATTATTTTCACTTAAGTTCCTAAGGGTGAAAATAATTAAAAAATGATTAAGTGTTATAGCTCATTGGAAAAGGGAAAATATATTCTTTTATTTAGGCACTTAAAAGTGAGCACTTAAGTGGAGAAAAAAAGAAATTATTTAAGTTGGAGCGAAAAGGTTATTATTTTCAAAAAATAATTCATTTCCTTTGTAACTCCTAAAGTGCCTTTATAAAGAGAATGAGAGCTCATTTGTAGGGGCTTTTGGAATTGATTTTGTTTGCAAATGGATTGAACCTGTGAGTTCTTCCATATTCTCTTGAGGACCAAAACCCTCTTGTAGATTGGGTGTGGTTTCATAAAGGAATCACCATTGTGCTAAAGGTGGATTTTGGAGCAAGCTCGTACGGGGTTTGCCATTGTGCTATCAAAGAATTTGTGCCACTGGGATTTGGTGATGATTCATTTATATTATGTTTGTATTGTGGTTTGAATTGATTGAGTTTCTAATGAATCTTTTTGAAGTTTGTTTTTGTGAAGATTAAATAATACCCATATGCTGGTTGTACAGTTTCAGCTGTACCTTGACGTGGATTATGGAGTCCATGATTTCTGTGACTTGTATTACTCTCTTGAAGATGAGAAAAAATTCATGTTTGATAATGGCTATCTGATCTGAGCAGACTGGAGCAGATTTTATATTGTTTTAACATGATTTTTGGCAGGCCGTACTCCTCTTGGAGTGTCGTACCAGTCTAAGGGTTTTGGTTATGTAAAATAAGCATTCTTCCTTTGTAATCTGCTGTCCATTTCTTGCATGTTGGGCGACCATTCTAATCAGATTTCCAAGAGTTACAACAGACATTGCAATGAAATTCTAGAGCTGACCGTACTTTCTGTCATGACCGTACCAGGGCTTAAGGAGATCGATTAATATTTATGATTGTAAATCAATGAGATGTTCTATTGTTAATTTGCATTTCATTTCCATGTATCTGAGGAACAATTCTGAGCAGATTTTAGAGTCACTGCTGCAAGTTTGGGAAGTATATTCAGGCCGTACCTTATTGACAGGCCGTACAATAGTATACCAGTCAGGCGTGTTACCCTGTTGCTGATTGCTGGAGAGTGGGTGTGGAATCTTTATCATTTGTCATTGCATTTAGAATGTATTGTTGGCAAGCTTGTTTGAGGGTGGTTTGAAGTTGGAGTGATCTTCCTTGGAGGATTGTTTCTTAGCTAGCTTCATGGTGCAGGGGCACCATGGCAAATTGGCAATCAGCATCACCAAAAATATTTGTCATTTAATTTATTTTAATTTGGTTTCCTTAGGATAGATTATTTAGATGTTAAAAATAAATATAATATTAGGCCAAAATGTTATAAATAATTATTGGCCTCAATATTGTAATTTTGGTGTGTAGTCTAGCCTAGGTGGCATTCCATCCTCATCTTTTATTAAATAAAATATTATAAAAAGGCAAAAGAGGGTGGTGGATTTTGGGAGTTTCAACTCTTGAAAACTCATTATTGCTCCTAAAAAGTTGCAAAAGAATATGGGCAACCAAGTTGAGTTGGTAGTTACTTTTCTATTTGGGTCCCTATTTTCTAGGAGTGGGAATCTTGAAAGTCTGTTATTCTTGGAAAATTTGTTGGAGGTGGATTTGGAGAGGTTGTTGGAGATTTAATAATTCTAAAATATGAAATTCAATGCATCATTCAAAATTCTTAAAAAATAGGGGTGGAGAGAGTGGAAATCAGATTTTGCTTTAATGCAAAAAAACAAGAAAGCTAAAAATAGCACCACCACAAAGCATGGCAAGGTACCAAGTTGGAATGGCTAAATTTAATCAATTTAATTGATTAAAATAAATGAAATTGGCCATTTTCCAAGAGGGGGACGTGCATTTTTGAGTTGGCATGATAAATGCATTGAGATGAAATTAAAATAGAAAAAATTACATTTCATGCAAAAAAGGGAGAAGATACAAAAAGGAATGGTAGTTCATTTTCAGAGGGAGTTTTTCCAGGTTGAAGTAGAGATAGAGGGGAGGCGTGGATGTTACATCCCACTTGTGCAGTAACCATTTTGATATGTGTCTAAGACATGTGACTTAACTATTTTGACATGTGTTAAATTAGAAAGATGTATGTTTGGGAATATGATGTGTTCTTAAGTTTTGAAAAATATATTTTGATAAATAGTTGGTCAATTGACAATTGGAAATAAATTATGTATTTTTGATTCAATTCAAATGTGGATAGATGAATCGTGAATATTTAAAATATAGAGGTCAATTGAGTAATGTTATCGGCTAACTATTACATTGTTTGAGTGATCGCAGGATAGGCTTTCCCCAAGAAAGGTGGGGAAAATATCATCAGGAATGAGAAGTGCAAAAGAGAATGTAATGCCATCTGAAACCGTTAGTAAGTTAATCCGTCACTATAATTTTTGGATGAGAACGTTAGAACCAAATTGAGAGGTAAAACTTTAGTCGAAGTTAGGGGTAAGACTTTTCTAACCTAAATCAATAGTTGTTATTCGTCATCTTTGAACTCAATACTTAGTTATCTGTTTTCGTTTAAATCAACATCTAAAGTTTATCTGATCATTTAACTAGGTCACCTTGACCATCAAACCTTTAAGTGAGACTATCTTTTCGAAATAAAAATCTCCTTCCCTTGAAGTTGAAGTAATCCCAAGTTGGAAATATTTAAGTCGGTGAGTTATATTTTCTTATACCATCCTATTCCTATTTCATACAGTGGAACACTCGAACCTGGGTCCCACTCAAAGCCCTCTTCATATTATTAAATCAAACGTCAAGTTATGTTAAAGCCTTCTAACGGTGGGGATTTCGATCCAATCAAAGTTTTATCTTTTAATCATGCAAATGATAAAATCTTTCCATTGGCTTTTTCCACATCTATATACTTCATTGAACCCACATAAGTATCAACCAATGATTTCTTGAGGAAAGCATAAATTTTACACATTCTAAGGATTTCCTGCTTCAAAAAAAAAAAAGATAGTGAGAGATGAAGTGAGTGTCGCTCAGGGAAAATGGGGGGAGGTTGAGCGAATAACTTTTAAGGAGAAACCGTTTCTTGGAGGCGTCATTGTTGTTCTTGGAGGTTTTCGTTGTGAGAAGAAGAAATGAGACGCTAGGAAAGAAAGGAGCTGAGAAAGAAGACTGAAATCAACGATTGAGCTGAGAGCGCTTGAAGAAGTGTCACGCGCCTGTGTAAACAAGTCTAAAAGAGAATCAACAAAATAGCTGGAGAAAGTGTTACGTGCCTATGCATCGAGTTGGAAGAGTATCTTCGAAATAGCTGAGAGGCATGTATTCTTTTTGCTAAATACACAAATTCCTTTGCATGTTGAATTCGAGTATAGACATTTCAAAAGAGATTCTTTCTATCACTCAGTAAGTTAAATGTATAGTTGAACTTAGTAACGGTGGACGTGGTGCTATCTTCTTTTAAAGTATTCTTTACCGTAAGACATTACATATTAAATTCCACTCTTTCCTGTGTATTGAATAGACGGACATTGGTAAAGAAAAGAAAGAAAAATCGTTAAAAGGAAACTCATCTCGGGGCTAGTTAGTAATGGACTACTCGTCATGCAAACAATTCCGCAAATTCTTGAATTCTGTAAAGAAAACAAAAAAAAATAAAACGTCTATAATGACCAATGCTGTCACAGGGAATAATTTTTAATTTGAAACAGCATGCATTTATTTTAGAGAATTCCTCTTAAGACAGCTGAGATGGGGCTTCTTATTTTAACACTACTGAACTTTCTTGTTATTGAAAACCATATAACTATACGTGGAGAGTTGAGTAAGATAAAGAACCTTCTTACCTTGAGAAATTAATAACCTGAAACTCAGTTTGGTGTTATCCTGTTAATAAATTACCTTCTACAAGGTTACGTATTTTGTCCTCTTCCACACTATAGAAATTCTTAGCTGCTAAACCGTGCAAAGATCAAGCAGAAACTGTAAATGAAGCCTACTTGAATCTATTCCTACCTAGCCAAGGAAGTGGCTGAAACAAATTAGAATCTTGATTATACTTCATATTATCTATGTGCAGTAGCACAGGTGACTTTAAACGGTAAAACATGCCATTATGGAAAATCCAAGCTGAGTAGGGTGATAACTGAACTTCATGACCAGTTGAGTCGTGTTGCGCACAATTGCAAAACCTTGGCCAAGGTGACGCTAATCGCATAAGTAGTGTCAGTCAGTTTCATTGTCCCGGATACATTTCCAATCAGATGGTCATACTAGTTAGGAGTTACCCATAGTGTGTGACCGACTAGGAAGATGTAGGGCCAAAACACCAGTCTCAGATGACATTGAATTCTCTTAATGTAACTTCTCTGCGGCGGGCCGGGTCATTCCAATAGGAATGACATGGGGGACTGAAAAGTCCGTGGTTGGGCGGTTAAACGCCCTGATGATATTTTTCCGCCCCAATTGACAGAGTAAAAGAACAGAAGACTTACCAGATCAAACAAAGACTAAGGAGGATAAAGCTATTTTCTTGAACAGATAAGGTGTACTATTCACTCAATTATATTGTTTTTTTTTTTTTTTAAATTATGAATTCTAATGGCAATGAAGTAGATTAGAGAACATGAATTGGTAAATTTTAAGGAAAATTTTTCTGTATTAGAATCTCAACCTTTCCTTATTTCATGTTCAATAAGTTGTTTAGAATATCTTGGTATTTTATTTTGTTAGTATATAAAGTTGTTACAGTGGATGACCTCCAAGAGGGTTTTAGAAAGGTGTTGTTACAGATTTGGAGCTGTTTTGTGCAGCCATTGGGTATTCCAGATGACCGAGTGTAGTTGCATAGTTTGTTGTGATTTTGCAGGAGATGGAAGTCTAGTTTTGTGAAATTTGTGTTTGCTGTAGCAAACTAATTTGTTGTTGATTTTTGCAGCTTTGTAAGGGTTTATTACAGCCCCATTATCCTTTTTGGATTGCTGTAATTTTATTTTATTAAATTGAATGAATGTATGAAAGACTGGTTGCAAGTTGCAAACCAGATTTGCAATTAACTGTGCAAATATTTTCTGTAGTGAAAGAAGTTTTATTTCAGCCTATGTGTGTGTGAGATTTCATGTGAGAGTTGTTTATTATAATCCTCCATGCTCTGCATCACTTCATATGTTACAGGTAGCAATCAGCTACAGCAGTTCAGAAAATGCCTTCAAACAGCACACTTCCTCATGATTCTTTCGGCGGTATTAGCATTTTGATCCCTAGTTCAGTCTTGAATGCTAACCTTCACATTTTGGGGTATCTCTATGATCTATTTGCTAAGCTGTGACATGATTATATCAAGGGTATTGTTCAGAACTGCAGATTTATATCTTGATGGTATACTATTCATTCTTTGGGGGTTTATCATAAATTAATCCTTTTGGGTGCAGCTGTGATACTTGTGAAACTAGAGAGTTTTGGTTTGATCTGCAAAAATATTCATTGCATTATAGCCTTACTTTCTGTTGTAATCACACATATTGTAACCCCTGGATGGTTTACCACCACTGTAGAGGAATGAACATTATTTATCTTTCTTTATCCACCCACTGAATGAGTGGAGTATCCCCACTGAATAAGTGGATGAACATTATATACCTTTCTTTCATCACCCACCGAATAGGTGGAGAATTCCCACTGCATAGTGGATGCCTGCTGTTAGCAGAAGATTATATTTCATTTCACTGCATAGCATTTAATTTATCAACCAAAACACTGTATGCTCTCACCTCGCCCATTTTGGGAACTTGGTGATCAGAAAGTGTGGACGTTCTAGTTGCATACTTGTGCTAACCCTATTGATAGATTGTATAAACTTTAAAAAAAAAATGGCGTAGCATATTACAGTTTGGAGCTAAGCATGTGCTCTGATTTGTAATTCAGCCCTCTAATCAAGTGCAATAAATATCGCAAGGTGAAAGAATAGCTTGAGAAGACTCAAGTAATGTACAAAAACAGGCATGATCAGCATAGGAGGGAGCATGAACTAAAGGTGAGAGATAAGGCATGGTTGTCCTTGGGCAAAGAAAGGTTGCAAGGACAAGCCATGAAGTTCAAACCTCTAAGATATGGCCCATTTTCCATCATTGAAGCAATTGGAGAGAATGCATTTAGACTTGATCCACCCCCTTTCAAGAAGATACATTTGATAGTGAATTGTGAATACCCAAATCTTAATGAACCTTCTATGTTGGATGAAGAAGCAGAAGAACAAGTGCTACCTTCATTGGAGGACTTGGGTGTTGATAACAAGGCAAGACTCTTGGAGGATGTAGTACTATAGTGGAAGACAAGGGAGACCCGTAACAGAGCTCAAGAGTCTTGGAAATGGGACTCGAGGGGCAAATGGTGAAGCAAGCAAAGTGGCACTCCAAGGAGAAAGTGAGTGAGCTCTTCCCCCACTTATGGTCTCATTAAGCTTTTGTGGGCCAAAAACCTCTCTAAGAAGGGAGCTGCAATCCATAAGGATCAGGAAATGTAAAGTTTTCATTAGTATGAGGTTTCCAAGAAAAGATCAGCAACAAGAAACACCTAGTGTTGTTCACATAATGAAAACAGCAAATCCTGTAAAATGCAATTACAAAACTGCCAGTTTCCTTGAAGGAGCGGTTTTGTAACTGCCATGGCGAATTTTAAATTGCTGCAGTGATTCTGTAATTGCTGCAGCAAAAACGAAACTGCTGCCTATGTGAAACAGCATTTTCGTCTTGATAAGTGGAATCTAGAATTTGAAGTGAACAAACTAACTTTTCCCATTCCAATTCTGCATTTGGGTCCTTCTAGTGCACAAGAGGGATGTTCCAACATCTGTATAAAGGCATAATGTCATGTCCCCTTTCTAAAAATAGTAAATGCAGGAGGATTATTAACCCATTTATTTTCCCATGGGTTAAAATTAAAATCGTAGGGAAAATTTATTTAATATTTAATTTTATGTCTCGGTTTAATTCATATTTTACAAGACAATTTTTATTTAATATTTAATTTTATGTCTTGGTTTAATTCATATTTTACAGGACAATTAAATATTAAATTTATTTTTATCCGCACAAGTGGGGCGTGGGAGTTTTGGAAGCAATTAGCATTTATTTAAATTCAAAATGGAGCATCTTTTATGACAAGTTGTCAATACTAATTTTAGCTGCCAGTTATGGGGGTTATGGAATAATATTTAATTGCTTTTTTCCCCCGAAGGATATGGATAATATTTTAATTGCTTTTTCCCTCCAAGAAGGGTGTGGGAATCTTCAGCGCCCAATTTGGGCATGCGGCATATAAAGATTGCAAAAAAGCAATTTGGGGGTATTGACTCTTTATGAAATTTTTATCTTCTTGAGCACTTGTGTTCAGATTTTCTTTTGTGGACGAAAACCCATAGGAGTTCGCGACCTTTGGACAAAAAACCATTGGTTCCTGGAATCAGAGGACAAAAACCCTTTGGTTCTTAAGGGCATTCTCATCCAGGGATTGCTACAGAGCTTGAAAGAATGACAGTTTCAACTAGTTTTCAATATTTGTTTGTTTGAAGGTTTTTATGGCAGTTTGGGGTTTCAGTTTTGTTGTAGCTTATTGTGGTATGTTGTAGCTATATTTTATCAGTGGTTGCTGTTCAGACATCCTCCAGATCAGATTCTGAAAGTTGCGGAGATATTGGGGTTTTCTGGAGCAATTTATTATCTTTTTTGTGTGTGTTTTGCATGCACTTTTGGTGTTGTGTTTGGTTGTGTGCTGTAGCCTAATTTTCTACCGTAGAGCAGCTTGCTGCTGTGTATTTTGTATTTACTAATCAGTCCCAGGAGCTGGAGACTTCATATTTCAGTTTGGGCACTTTTTGCAGAAGCTGGGGTTTGACTATGCGCAGGTGAATTTGTGTATTTCAACATTTTGTGGGTTTGCAGTATATGTTCTAGATTTATAATTTCTGTTGATGTAGGTGTTATAACTGTTGTAACAGTCCAAAATGATGTAAAAATCAATGAGAATCAGTTTGCACAAATTATGGTTTATTTTATGAAAGTTTGATGTTGACTAGCTGATAGTCTGTGATACTTTGTGTAGTTTCTTGTGAGAATTTATTTTTGCACTCAGATCTGAAGTATATTTGTTAAAATAAATAATTTGGGATATTACACATAAGGAGGTTGGGTTGTATCATCAAAACCTTTGTGTGAGTGCTGTAGTGATCAAAATTAGGAGAACTCAGCTGTAGAAGTTGTTGGAGCTTGAGTGAGCCATTGGAACAGCTATCAGTTGCATCTACTGTATGTACTTGTTCTTTGGTGATTAATAACATTTAAGTAGATGTGCAATTCCCGCTACCAAGTTGGATGTTCCCCTTTCAGGGTTTTCCAAGATAAAATCTGAGTTTTGTGTGGTGAATTCTCTTGTTTTCTGCACTTATTTTCTGAGTTTGCACAACATCCATTCCTCTAAGACAAATCAATTTGTTCAAGCAGGTAGGACAGTAGCTAATTTTCATGTTCTAGTAACTTTGACAAGTCTAATTTGAGAAATTATAGATAAAGAGGGAAGGTCCAAAAATTTTGGTCTCAGATACACTAGAAAATCTTTTCAAAGAACCATGGTTTCCATTGTCATTGAAGCAGACGCCTATGCAGATGTAACAGACATGGATCCCCATGCCTCAGTTACAACACAACAATTTGTTCAACATCAACGCATGCATCCTGCTCACACACATGGAAGGTATATTTTTTATCCTATCAGTTGAAGTTATTGTGATAAAAGGGGTCATAAGTTTATTCAATATGTGAAACTTCATCATTCTGAATTATGCTGAAAGTGCAACCACAACAGTTCTAAATGTTACTTTGTTGACACTCTTACTCAGAAATATTCACAATCAATAAAGATGAATTTCAGATGGATTGCTCCACTTGATCATCAAAAATTATAACTAAAAGCAATGGGGCCAATTGATTTCCAAGTGGGACAGCTGATTCGAGTAGCAGCCAGGACAGAATTCACTTAAGATGGGCACCTCACCTTAAGACGGTCAGTTTGCTAGTGTCGCAGTTTCTTTGTTGATGATCAAAATTCAGAACTCTTCTATGCCACGAAAAGCTTAGGATTTTTTCTAAGTCAATCCCCTTCACGTAGGATGTCGGCTTTCCCCATATATGCTCCAAAGGGCCCCAAAAATACAAAATTTTTTTAAATGTATTAAAAAATGCCAAATGTGTACTAAATCGACTGCAGATCTTTGAGGAAGAAACTGCCTAGTTGAAACAGTCTAGTAGCAACTGTGGACTTATCACATATGGAAAAACCAAACAGCCATAAGAGAATCGGGGATTCTTTTCTATCACATCACAGCAGCACACGAGGAAAATGAATCCAACATCTTTATGAGCAACAACCTCTAAAGACTACTGTTTTGTAGATGGAGAATCTTGAACCATCAAAAGACCTGTAACGTAAGGAATGTTCACCTGAAATCATTCTTGTTCAGCTGCATGTTATGTATACTCATAAAAAATCATTTATTAATTTGGGAAAACATATCCACAGTTCTTGCAATATCACTCCCACCACTCCAAATTGCAAGTGCATTAGACCTTGAAGCCACACTCAGTTCTTCCTGCTGAAACGAAGAACCATCTTCCAAAGCATTCATAAGTCTTCATCTCAGTGACCCAGTAAACATAATTCAGGCCCTAACCTAATAGAGCATTTATTTTTTCTTTAACCTTATGTTAGCATATTGAATGTAAGCAAAACAGTCCATGGCTACTAACACAAACACTTCAATCGAAAGATTACAGTTCTACAAAAAGAATTTTTCTAAAATTCAAAATTGGGTTGTGAATTATGTATAAAGTTAGTATCATTCTACCATGACAGACAGCTTACCGGCAAACGTATCGACCACTTCCCCGAGAGAATGAATCTGTTAAACCAGAGCTTCGTATGATTGTTACACCTCATGTGAGGTGGCTTTGATTGTTAAATGGCTTAAACCTCAAACGCCTTCTGTTTCTATCTGTTTGTAGAGGACAACAGATCTCTGAATACGTTTAAAAAAAAAATTATTAAAATGTATCAGGCATGAAGGTGGCCTAAAAGAAGCTGCCCGTCGTGTTTGTTCAGTTTGAAACTGACCGACAAGGACCCAACATCTGTGTGCATTGGTTGACGATGAGTATTGTTTCATTTTAAGATTGATACTATTTGGTGAAGTTCAATTTTTTATTTCAAACATATGCATGAATGAATTTTAATGATGTTCACTAGGCCAAATAGTTTTTAAGGGACCAAGAGCCACAGCCCTAAGACACTTTCAAAATCTTTTCGATGTCAATTCTTCTTCTATATAAATTAGGGAAAATTATTTTTAAGGTATTTAAACACAAGAAGTTTTAAATATAAAGAAAAAAGGTTAGTCTATAGTATATATCTTTTCTTTTTACTAAATTCATATCATATGTTAATAGTTGTTTCTCGTGCACTATAGTATTTAGTTAGGAGTTTCTGTGATCAGTGAGATGAGAATGAAGATTAAAACTAATCTAATGCATAAACAAAATGATTATACCTTCATTGAAACCTCACGAATCCATGCGGGAAGGAGTTGCACCCATAGAGCTCCTCAAGATTGTTCCCATGATTAGACTGTATGTGGATTGCTTAATGCTTTTCAACACAATAGGATGAGGATTGGATGATAGATTTGAGATTGAGATGAGGATTATGCTGGTATGATAAGAGGATTTTGGAGAGATTTTCGCAGAGGTTTGGTGCATGAAGGAGTCTCTCCAAAATGGCTTGGAGAGGGTTTCATTTATAGAGTTTTGGGAATGAGGATGGAGGGTCAGGATTAGAAGGTGAGATCAAGGGCTAAGAATCAATGAGAGTTAGGGTTAGGATTGGGTTCATAGCTTTGTGACAAGTGTCACAAGGAGAGTGGATGAGGGAGATCAAGGGTTGAAACTTGGTCAATGGGATTGGAGGGCTCTCATTAAAAGTGAATTTTAAATTCACATGGGGAAAGGTGTAGAGGATTAAAATGAATAAAAGATTCATTTTGGGAAGAGGGGACATGACAAGTGAATTTTTAATTCACTTTTATGTGGAGATGTGAAGATGGTACTCTTACATGTGTAAGAGAATGATAAATGAGGTGTAAGGGGGATTTGACCCTTTGAATAAAAGATTAATTTTTATTTGAAGGGTGCATGGAAGAAGGGGATAAGCAAGGTTAATTGAGTGTTTAGCTTAATTAACCTAGGTCTAGGGGATAGGTAGGCTAGGGTAGCTTAGGGTAGGTCAATTAGTAGGCTAGATCAATTAGATAACCATGATTTATCTAATTAATGAGGATTAGGAAAAAGGACAATTTAACTAAATAAATATTGTGAATATTTATTTAATCAAATGAGGATAATGTTTTAAGGTAAAAGTGATAAATTAAATGAATTAATTTATCACAAGGAATGGGTAAATGGTCAAGGCAGACAATGAGGGATAAATTAATTAAATAAAATGAATTTATTTAATTAATAGGAGGAATAATGAGGGTGTAGAGATATGGAAAATTAGTTTGCGAAGCAAGCCAATTTTAGGTGTCTACAGTTTCATATTTTATTTTATTTCAAGTCTAGATGTAAGTCCAATTTTTAAATTTGTTAATAGGTATATTTTTTATGTTTCAACATCCTTATTTCTTCTTTTAAAGCCAAGCATTTTGATGTTTAAATTTTAAAAGTTGTGCTTATTGACAAGTTTCATCACTAAATTTATATATGTATAAGTTAGTTCTTAGTTGTGCCACTAATAAAAATGTATAATTGAGTTTGCTATTGAGAAATTATTTATATTTATACATGAATTATATTAATAATTAGAAATATAAATGAATATGTCCATAGTCCAACAATAGTCCAATTTCTTTAGAACCATTATTAAGTTTCATGTGATCTACAAATTCTTATACTTTTGCACTTCTTTTATCTTCATTCCTATTGTCTCTCAACTCTGTTATGTTCCTTAGATTATTGCCATATATTATCTTAAATGGTGTTCTTTATGTACTCCTAATTACTAAATTATCATAAGCAAACTCAACTTGCGCTAAATCCATATCTCAGTTACATATTCTAAACATTTCAACAAGTTACCTAAACTTCTATAATGCCACTTTTGTATGTTCATTGGTCTGTGAGTGATACTAAACTAAATTTCATAACATTAGGTCCAAAAGTAACCAACAAATTTTGTGTTCCTATCAAATATTATGCTTCTTGGCAATCCATGCAATCTCACAGTCTCCTTGAAAAATAGTTCAACTGCATGTATTGTACCATTTTGTTTTCTTACATGCTTTAAAATATGTCATCTTAGAAAACCTATCAACTACCACAAATATTGAATCATGAACTATTTCCATTCTTGGCAATCCTAATACAAAATATATACTAATATTCTCCCAAGGTCTCTCTAGAATTGACAATGACTTATACAATCCAACATTCTAACTACTACCTTTTGCAGCCTAATAAATTCTACAATTTTAAACATAGTCTTTCATGTCCTTATACATCTAAGCCAAAATAAGTCCCACTTACCAATGCTATTGTATTGTCTACTCCAAAATTTCATATTAATCCACTACTATGTTTTTCCTTTATCAAATTTCCCTTCAATAAGCTTCTAAGAGTATATAATTAACTTCCTTTGAACAATTTATTATTCCAGATCAAATAATCAAGCCACTTACTTATGTTCATACTTACAATTTATTACATTCTTTCCATACCTTAGCAAAATCAACATCAATTTTACACAAAAGCTCCACCTCTTCAAATCCAACAATTTCAACTCTCATCTTTTTCAACAAATTACGTCTTCTACTTTATGCATCTACAACTCTATTTGACATCCCACTCCTACACTTCAATACAAAAAAATAGTTTTGAATAAACTTAACCTATCTCACATGTTTTTAGTTCACTTACCTTGGTTGTTCAAATGCTACAATGCTTGATGATTTATATACAACACAAATTTCCCAGGCAACAAATCATGTCTCCACTTATTCAATGCTTGAATTATGGTACAAAATTCTTGATCATATATCAAATATCTCTTCTTTTCATCATTCAACATTTTACTAAAATATATTGTTGGTCTACTTTCCTGAATTAATATTGCTTATATTGCACTTCCACTTGTATCATAATCAAAATACCTTATCAAAATATGCCAATGCTAACATTGGTTGCTATATAAGCTTCTTCATCAATAGATCAAAGTTTTTATGTGCTCTTGTGGTCCACTTAAATTCTATTTTGACTCATCTCATCATCTCCATTATTGGTGCACACATACCACTAAATTTTTTGATGAACTTTCTACAGAAGCTAGCCAATATATGGAATATTCTTAGCTTTGCAAGATTGTATGGTGTATGCCATTCAACAATTGCTTTCACCTAATTTGGATCCATATCCAAACCATTTGTTGAGATTACAAATCATAGCCGCTAACTTTGTCTTCATGAGACTACACTTCTTGACATTAATCAACTTTTATTTTCTCATTCTTTGCAATACTAATCTGATGTGCTCTAGATGTTTCTCTTTAGTTCTACTAAAAATTAAAATGTCGTCCAAATAATAAATCACAAACTTAACCAAATATGGCTTCAATACCTCATTCATCAACCTCATAAATATGCTTAGTGCATTAGTAAACCTAGAAGGCATTACCAACCACTCATATAATCCTTCTTTTGTCTTAAATGTTATTTTCTATTCATCTCCTTCCCTAATTTTGATCTAATGATTACCACTCTTCAAGTTTATCTTACTAATGTACTTTGCTCCATTCATAGTCCATCAAACCATGCATCCTTGGTAATGACAATCTATACGTAATTGTGATTTATTTATTGCTCTAAAATTTGTACATATTCTCCACTCACCTTCTTCCTTTGGTGCTAGTATTATTGGTACTAAATATGGAATCAAACTTTCTCTAATCAAACCCTTCTTTGATAATTCATGTACTTGTCTATTCAACTCTTTATTTTTTTTTGGTATCATTCTATGTGTAGCTTTATTTGGCAAACATGCTCTTGGAATCCAATGCATATGATAAAAATACTCCTTAGTGGTGGTAATCCATTTGGTATATTATTTGATATTATATCACTATATTTTATCTATAATTTTGAAAAAAAGTATTACAATTTCTCTTCATCTATGTTACTGCATGCTCTAAGAATCAATACAAAACATAACTTCTCACATCTCAGGTCATCTAAGAACTTTCTACCATCCAAAAAAATGAAATTTGGCATTACGTCATACTTGGTTTTTCCCTTCTTTGGAGTCAACATATGTTTTTCACCATCCTTCATCACAAAGTAAGTATTCTATCTACCATTATGTATAGCTTTCCTATCATATTGTCATGGTCCTCCCAACAACAAATGGCATACATCCATTGACATAACATCACACAACACTTCATCATGATATGTTCCTATCTTGAACATAACTATACATTGCTCACTCACCAACACCTTATGCTCTTTCTGTAACTAATAATTTCTATACAACCCAGAATGCTCTAATCTTTTTAGCTCCAATTGATCACCCATTTCATTTGACACTAAATTGTTTGTGCTACCACTACCAATGATAGCTTTACAACACTTACCTTTTGCCTTATATATTGTTCTAAATAAATTTCTTCTTTATACTAGATCTTTATCCACACCATCAAGTTTCAACAAAACTCTTTTCATCGTCAAGGACTCACCTCTCTCTAGTTCATGTACTTGGATTTGTGATCCACTTAATACTTCATTGACATGTGCAACTCTTGCATTTGTTTCAAGTATTTTGTTATTACTTCCTTGGGTTTGCAGACACTCAAATGTCCCGTGTCCTCCCATTCCACACTTGAAACAAGTTGCTCTGGACAATCTTTAATGAGCTTTGACATATCTTCCTGTACCTCTCGGATATCAATCATTTCTTTCATTGTGGTATGAACTATCACTTCCTCTTGCCTCAATATCTTCATTCTAATATCTTCTACCACCACCTTAATACCTTCCTCTCTTTTCTCTTTTTCTATTCTATCTTATCTCAAATTTCTATTCAACTTCTCTTCCACTTTCAATGCAAATTGATACACTTCTTCATCTATCTACAATTTTTTCATGCCCAATTATTCTTGGATAGCTCCTCTCAATCCATTTATGTATCTTTCTACCTTTTCTTGATCATTCTATATAATTCTTTAGTATATTCTTTCACATTCTTTTCCTTTTGTCTCATATTTTTTCAATCTTTTTCAACAATTTTAACGGATAGTCCAGAGGAATAAACTTATTTTCCTTAAGATCTTCTTATCCCATCTTTTTATCTTTTCCTTACCTCTCCTTTGTCTTTCCAATTATACCTCTCTCCACCACATTGTAGCATATCCCTTTAAATTAGTCTTAGCAAATCTAACCCTTTCAAAATCTAAAATTTCCTCATACTCAAAATATTCTTCTAGATTATTTATCCATCAATCAATTCCTTTGGATTCAAATTACTCTAGAATAACTAGAAATCTCAACTCTAGGTCTTCTACCAATTTTAGAAATAACTTTCAACATCTTTAAACCTAATGTGTTTCTTCTTCTTCCAGTTCCTCTACAACTTATTTGGTAGCTAGTGCATTCTTTGGCATAATTCTCTCAATTTCTTCATCATCACTCTCATCATATATAGGGTTATGACCTCTTCTTCTATCTTCCTCAACAACATCCAATTAAATCTACACATTCCTCATCATTTCAAACATTTTTTATTCTTCCAACAATATTGACGACACTTTGGCCTCTACCCACTCTCCATGGAGGCATCTTGACTTTCAAATCTAATGCAAACTACCTTATGTTCAATGATTTACTTTCAAACTCCTTTGCAAATTGCCTCTAATTCAATGATCTATTTATAGGATTCCCTAACAAAATATCTCTAATTTGGTTATCTATTAACAATTAAAACTCCCTTGATGACTTCTACCCAATACTCAGTATTGGAAGATATTTTCTACCACTTGATGCACTCTCTCACAATCTATTTCCTTCCATAGGATTCAAAACTATGTTTTCATATCACTTGATGTATTCCCTCAAGATTCAAAACCACACTCTAATACCACTTGTTGCAATCATGAATGGAGGATCTAATTAAGGACTATCCAACCATTCAACCAATACAACATACACCCATAGTGATTCAAACATAATGACATATAAAATATATGGAAATATGATATTATTAATTCACAGTCATAATTACAACTATAATCTTGTCACAAGGGCTTACACCAACATGAGGCCTTAGCCTTCACTATATCATAGGTACAATCAGTGTGCAAATTACAACTTTTGAGTTGATATGCAATATGGTTCTCTTCACAATATGCTATTGAACTCTCTTGATCTAGGGTGTAACATACCAACTCATACAACTTGGAATTACTCACCAAAATTTACTAGAAAGTAACAGAACGTGTGATGCAGTACCAAGGTATGATCCTAGCCTATTGATCCATTTCACAAATAAGTAACTTCCCCTAGTCCCACAAACAAACTCCACAAGGCAACTTCCTTCTACAAGGCTCACTTTGTATTTTAAGGCTTCCCAAGTACAACCAAGATACCAATGGCATTTTCCCACTTCTCATACCCTAACACAACCTAATCCAACTCTCACTGAGATCTGCCCCTTTACTACTTGACCACGTCCACTCTAGACTACCCAAATCCTAGTAGCCTTCCTCTGAGTTATGTCAGAAGATATCTTCCACATAGGGCATTATCTTGGGAAATAAAGGACTATTTTGAGTACCCATTTGACCCATTGATAACATATCACAAAATGGGTATGGGTTCCTTTTGACCAAAAACCCCAAATCTATGACAATCCTAATTAGGCCTCTTTTTCAAAGCAACCCCTCTAAAACTACATTCCCAACTTACCAAACCAATAGGAGGTCTTCATTCTCAGGGAAAATCAATTGATTTCATAGGTTTTGAGTAGAGGAACAACTTCTATAATGAAATTTTATAGACCACCTAAACAAGCCTAATACACAAGCATAAAGGGGCATAAACATTGTCAAATCTCACCCTAACCTTGTTCTATGTCCTAAGACCTCCACAAATGTCTACACCTGCATTGGATCATTCCATTCCACTAACTTGTGAGGGATATCTCGGTGGAATGGTTCAAATATTCATGGTTTTTGGTCTACAAAACCCTAGTACAGGGTTTCTGGCAGTTTTCAGAAAAACAAAGATATCTTTCTTAAAAATTAATGAAATAACTTCAAACCAAATACAAACAAGGCTTAACACATTCCTCTAACCACTCCAATGGCTGACAGATCTTGATAGACCCGTATAGAATAGTAGTACGGTCTGCAACAAAAAGAAAACAAAGTTTTAGCAGAAAAATAGAGTTTAGTTTTAGAAATTCTTTAATATATCTCGTCCAAACCCCATTCTTAGGGTGTGTAGAGGCATTAATACATGGTTGAAATAGTTTTAATTGATCTCTAACTGAAAAAACCACCTATGTGGTCATTTTCCATCTTCCAAACATATGTTTTGTTAAGTTGTAAAGCAACTCCCTCTGCATGGGTTAACATTATTGACAAAAAACAAACATAAAACTAATGACTTGGTCATTATTTGACCTTATTACATCCAACTTGGTCTTCAATGACCTTATTAAATGACCAAAAGACTCAAATGGCTTCAAAACATTCTAAACTCAACCCAGAGACCATCCTATCAAGACCTTCCAATGATCAAATTTTGCATATAATGGTGTTGGTGCTCCTACACCATACACCCCACCTTGAAAAAGACTCATATAACATGAGTTATACATTGTTCCATGCTCTTCACATACTATTTGACTTGCAAACACCTTCCTCTGGTTCATACATAGTAATCTTATAACTTGTCCTACCTCCTTATTTTTGTTTGCATAGGTCTCCATCTTGGCATGCAGACCTGCTAGTGGTCTTCTACTTATTGTTTGATCAAGACCTAATTGTAGGCCTTCATTCATACCTGAAAACAAACACTTGTTAGTGGTTCTTTGAACTGACTTCCTTGTTACCTCATTTGCATGCTTGTATCTACCCTGAACTCTTTGTCCACTCTGTCCCTTCATCTCTGTCAGTAGTCCCACTGTCAGATCAGTCTTTTGTGTCATCCCACTGTCCTCATAACCCACTGTATTCATTGTACTAGCAGATACCACTTGTCCCTTAGTCTTATACTCCACTAAAGGGTACACCATTGTACCAATCAAGACATTATTCTTCTAATTCACTGTCAACACAGTATTAATCCTTACATTGGATGCCAACCTCTTATGCTTACCTTCATCAATGTGTACAAATTCTTTTCTTCCTACCATGATAACCTTACCTTGTTCATTTACTCCTTCATTCAATGGAATTAATTTGAATGTTTGTCCATCCTTTTCAATTGTGTATGTGTTTCATCTCCCATTGTACATTGCTGACCTATCAAACTGCCAAGGCCTTCCTAGTAACACATGGCAACAACTCATAGGCAATATATCACAAACAACCTTATCTCTGTATTGACCAATTTGAAATTCAACTAAAGCCTACTCCTTGACTAGAAGTGACTGATCATCATTCAACCATGACACTCTATAGGGTGTTTGATGAGGGACTTTCACCAAATCTAACCTATCTACCATTTCTTTTGACACTATATTATCAGTGGAACCAAGATCTATGACTAACTTGCATACCTTACCTTTGCTCTTGCATGTAGTCCTGAATAAGTTCCTCCTTTGGCTCATGTCTTCTTTCTTAGATGTTTAAAACAATGTCCTTCTAATCATCAAACTTTCTCCTACCTCTGAAGTCACATTCACCATGGGTGAGGTCACACTCTCCTCATTCTCTTGCACAATTTGAGCTCTCTTTTCACTTCTTCTCTCACCCCTACTTGAAGTAGCACCAAACTTTTTGGGACACTTGAAGGATGGATGACCAAACTCACCACAAGTATAGCACTTTCCTGAAAATATATTAAAACCTCTTCCACCTCCAAATCTGCCCCTTGTACCTCTACCTCTGAAATCTGATTGCTCTTGTCCTTTATAGGCCTCTTCTTGATTCTCGTTGGCTTGTCTTGTTGTAGAGGCTGATCCTCTCCCTCTTATATTGCTACCTCTTCCTCTCATGGACTTCTCTTGTCTCCTTTTCATCTTCTCCTCAACCCTAACTGCCATTTGATAACATTCTTCCACACTTCTAGGGTTAGCCAAAACTAATTCATCTTGTATATTCAATCTCAAACCAGCCAAATATCTAGCAACCTTTTCAGTTCATTCTCATGATGACCAGAACTCATGCTTAATTTATAAAATTCCTCAGTATATGATTTCACATTCATTTCTTTTTGTCTTAAAAATTGAAGCTTTTTAAACATTTGAACTTCATAGTCCTTGGGTAAGAACTTACCTTTGATTTTTGCTACCATCTTGTCCCATGAAGAAATCATTGACTTTCCTTGCTTTCTCCTCTCTAATTGTAGGTAATCCCACCATACCAAGGCATGACCTTCCAATTTGGTCTTTGCAATCTTTACTTTTTGCTCCTCAGTAACTTCATCACATTCAAAATGATTATCTAATGCAGCAATCCAATCATGTAACTCTTACTCATTCAGACTCCCACCATACTTTGGAACATCAATCTTTACCTTAGGTTTGTCATTCTTGACTTCCCTTAACATCTTTGCCATTCTTTGATCTTCAAGATCAAGGTCTTCATCTACATCTTCAAATTCTTCACCATCCTCTTCTTCATCTGTTTCACTCTCTTCCACTTCTCTTCTTTTGTTTGTCTCTAAGGATGCAAGCCTAGCTTGAAGGACTTCTATAAGCTCTTTCATCTCCCTCATCTCCCTAGCATGCTTCTCCTTCATCTCTTGCAACTCTATAGCAGTACCAACACTCTTTGGAGGCATCTTGATAACTTGTCTCTTCAACTTCTTCCTTATTCTTCACAAACATGCAAAACCAATCACAAGACCTATTCCCTGATGCTCTTATACCAATTTGATGTAGTACCAAGGTATGATCCTAGCCTATTGATCCATTTCACAAATAATGGGCTTCACAAATAAGTAACTTCCCCTAGTCCCACAAACAAACTCCACAAGGTAACTTCCTTCTACAAGGCTCACTTTGTATTTTAAGGCTTCCCAAGTACAACCAGGATACCAATAGCATTCTCCCACTTCTCATACCCTAACACAACCCAATCCAACTCTCACTGAGATCTGCCCCTTTACTACTTGACCATGTCCACTCTAGACTACCCAAATCTTAGTAGCCTTCCGCTGAGGTCTGTCAAAAGATATCTTCCACATAGGGAATTATCTTGGGAAATAAAGGACTATTTTGAGTGCCAATTTGACCCATTAATAACATATCACAAAATGGGTATGGGTTCCTTTTGACCAAAAACCCCAAATCTATGACAGTCCTAATTGGGACTAGGCCTAATTAGGCCTCTTTTTCAAAGCAACCACTCTAAAACTACACTCCCAACTTACCAAACCAATAGGAGGTCTTCATTCTCAGGGTAAATCAACCAATTTCATAGGTTTTGAGCAGAGGAACAACTTCTACAATGAAATTTTATAGACTACACCTAAACAGGCCTAATACACAAGATTAAAGGGGTATAAACATTGTCAAATCTCACCCTAACCTTGTTCTATGTTCTAAGACCTCCACAAATGTCTGCACCTACATTGGATCATTCTATTCCACTAACTTGTGAGGGATATCTCGGTGGAATGGTTCAGATATTCATGGTTTTTGGTCTACAAAACCCTAGGACAGGGTTTTTGGCAGTTTTTAGAAAAATAGAGATATCTTTCTTAAAAATTAATGAAATAACTTCAAACCAAATACAAACAAGGCTTAACACATTCCTCTAACCACTCCAATGGCTGACAAATCTTGGCAGACCCATATAGAATAGTAGTACAGTCTGCAACAGAAAGAAAACAAAGTTTTAGCAGAAAAATAGAGTTTAGTTTCAGAAATTCTTTAATAAATCTCATCCAAACCCCATTCTCAGGGTGTGTAGAGGCATTAATACATGATTTAAGTAGTTTTCATCGATCTCTAACTAAAAAAACCACCTATGTGGTCATTTTCCATCTTCCAAACATATGTTTTGTTAAGTTGCAAAGCAACTCCCTCTACATGGGTTAACATTATTAACAAAAAACAAACATAAAACTAATGAATTGGTCATTATTTGACCTTATTACATCCAACTTTGTCTTCAATGACCTTATTAAATGACCAAAAGACTCAAATGGCTTCAAAACATTCTAAACTCAACCCAGAGACCATCCTATCAAGACCTTCCAATGATCAAATTTTCCATATAATGGTGTTGGTGCTCCTGCACCAACATGTTTAACCATTTGTGATTTTTTTTAATCATTTGCATAATCACACAGAAATAAATGTATATCTTTTTTGAATATTTTTCAACCTTGAAATTACAATATATTCAAAGATAAAATCATAGGGAAATCATTTCACTTTACATTTACAAATAATTTGCACTTGGCAATATGAATAATTTTACACAAGTTTGAAAATCATAAGTCATAATATGAAGTATATTGCATCTGGAATCTGGTATATGGTATTTGTCTCACAAGTCTCAGTGAGTCTTCTATTGCAAAGGGAGAGCATCATCCGAGTGCTTTTTCTCCAACCATAGACCGGCGGTCCCCCGCTCATCTTCCATCTAGAAGTGGCCCTACCCTTCACAAAGAGCATAGACATAAGGAACCAGCTGGTTGTCATCTGAGTCCTAGTGGTGTGTCCTACGTATCTCTTGATCGACCATACAACTCTAGATAATCTTCTAGCTAAGTATGTTCATTCTGATAGGTTACGCAATCTAGACACGGTGAACCGACTAATGCATGCAGAGACAAATGCATCACTTTGGCAAAAGTTTCTCTATAAATAGATGTTTACAATAAACGTAGTCATGTGTTCACACACCTCTAACTCGACTTGGAAACTACCACATCCTACAGTTTGACTTGCTTGATTAGTATCTCTAGACATAAATTGTCTTGACTAAACTCAAATCTTAGTCAATCTAACTTATAATTAATCTGTAATATATGGGTTTAGGTGACTTTAACCTTACAGAGAGTCCCTCTTTGCATACTTGCAAATACTAGGGTCTATGACTTCTTGTTATTCTACTCAATGACCCAAAGATTGAGCACTCTTGTGTAATATATAACTAGCAATTGGACCTATAGGTTCAATGGGTAGGCTGAAAATTTTATGAAGAAATTATAGCATTTGTTAGATATTTTTTACTATTTATTAATTTATAAGTTATTTAATCCACTAAATTATTTTATCAATTCTTATAGAAATTCCATCATATTAAAGGTTGTCTTCTTTGAGTTATATTGGTAAATTTCCTTTTATATTACATATTGAGATGAATAAAAATAGTTGGGTTTGATTGGATTTTCATGAAGTCCTAATTCATTCATGGCTCTATGTTATTGAAATAGTCCCTTTTGCCTTGCATATTTCCCTAACAAAACAAACATATTTAAGATACTCTCTCTCAGTAAAAGATACTCAATTTCAAACTAAGTAATCCTTATGTTGCATAATACATAATTGTGACGTAATAAATAAAAATGCACACCATAGGTTTTCAAAAGAAATTGTAAAAGATATTATTTTCTCTCATAATTTTTACAAGAAATTGTAGAATTTGTTAGATGTTTTTTTTCTTATTTATAATAAGTTATTTAATCTACTAAATTATGTTATTATTACTTTACATTCACTCTCTATGGCAGATCACTTATTCCTATAGATCATTTAAAAATATAATTTTGAAAATTTATGTTTAATCATGTAATTATTTTAAAAATAATTCCTTATGGTACAATAGATTTATGTTCTACAACTTATATCTAAAATTATGCACATAAGGCATAACTATATTTTTATCCAATAACTTCAACTTAAATTTATATTAAAAAAATCTAATAAATAAGATACATTAATGCTTAGAAAAATAATTCTTGGGGAAAAGTCATTACATATCAACTTCATAAAAAGATCTTCACCACTGAAGTCACCGCTAAAGTCACACTAATGTGAGCGAGATATTTTTTTCCCTGAGAAGAATCCACCGGCCTTTCTAACCCTGTATAAAACCATAATTTCATCGTTTCTAACCCTGTGTAAAACCAAGGTTCAATTCCAATGGCCTGGCAATGCAACAATTGTTGCAAGTATGGGCCTAACCAGTGTTATCATTGATGTCAACATACTCCTGTTGCATTGATGATAAGGATTGGATGAGCTGTGTGCTGAGGATATTGAGAAAATTAGTCCTAATCAGGAACAAAGAAGAACAGTGAAGACAGTAAGGTAAAGATCCAAGATAAGATGACTATCAGAGGATATGGTTAAAAGGGTTTGTAGATATGAGTCTTAAGATGATCCAATAAAGATTTCAGAGGTCCGCATGAAGATCTGAAGAAGTTGTGGCCGCTCAAGTAAATCTCGTTTTGGTAGGTGTTCAGAGGTGACAAAGTGACATAGATAGCTCCAGTGGGATCCAGAAATGCAATATCCTACTCTGCGGATTTGGTGGAGTGTTTAGGAAGTCCATGAGAAGTGATAACTCAATTGGTTAGTGGCTTGGAGGTCTGAAAGCATCTATTCCATTGTGACAGTGATGACAAACTGTGTTCTTGAGGTTCCGGATGAAGAAGATAAGAATTTCAGTAAGTAGATGAATTGCAGATGTTCTTGTTGATTCAGGCAAGCTTGTGGAGGTCTTTGGATCATGTCCAATTCATGTTGGTGGTCCGCATTGGAGTTGGAGCTCGCAATTGAAGAATAACTTCTGAATGATGGTGTTCTTCCTGAGACTAGCCGACCGGATGAGTTACACATCTTGCGGATGTTCTTGTAGATGTTAGTTGACTTAGATGATTATTCCTAAGTCGATGTTTTGTATATATATGGAGTTGTAAAGTCATTTCAAAGGGTGTCTTGTGGAGATGAGAGTGTGGTAGCGAGGAAGAGAGCGAAAGGTAGAGCATAAGTATTGGGCTTAAATGGAACTTATTCAAGCATGATGAAGATGTTATTCTCCAGTTCAAGTATGTGATACTTATCATTTTGTAGACAATGTGTCTCTTGTAGGTAGTGAGCCTCTTGTGAGCAGTGTGCTCGGGCAGTGAGCCCTAATTGGCATTTGCCATTTTATTCTTTCTATTCTTCTAACAGAGAATACAATCTTGGGTTAATCACCCTGTGGTTTTTCCCTTAACTGGGTTTTCCACGTCAAAATCCTGGTGTCTTATGCGTTGATGTGTTTCTGCTCCTAATTTAATGCATTATGTTTCCATGATTGATTTATTAATATGCTGCTAAATCACAAAGAGGATTTAAGTGTTTAATTGAAAGAAAGTTTTAGACAATTGATTCACCCCCCCTCTCAGTTGTCTGTCCTGAATCTAACAATTGGTATCAGAGCTAAGTTCATCTAAAAGAGCTTAACCACTTGAGGAGATCCAGGATGTCATCCTACAAGAAGGATAGTCTGAAGTTTGATGGAACCAATTTTAATCTTTGGAAAAGTTGCATGAAATGTCACTTGCAATGTATGGGAATGCAGTACTAGACCATGGCTTCAACGAAGTATACTCCTCCACATGGTGGCCCGAAAGCTCCAAATGAAATCACAGATGCTAAAAATAATCTACGAACTATAGAAGCTCTTCTAAGTGCATTATCTGATTCAGAGCTTTCAAATGTTGTTGACCTACCAACTACTTTTGAAATTTGGGAAAAACTAGAACTTCTGCATGAAGGAGACAAGTATGTTAAATGTGCAAGGCTACAGAGCCTAAAAGGGCAATTTAAAAATCTGAAGATGAGAGAAGATGAAAATATCATTACTTTTATGCCAAGAGTAAATGAGCTTGTTTGTAAAATTAGATGTGCTGGTGGAGTCTTGGATGAAGATGAAATTGTTGGCAAAATTCTCATATCCCTTCCTTCTTCTTATAAAATCAAGGTTACTGCCATTGAAGAATTCAGAGCCCATATAGATGTCACAAGAGATCAATTGGTTGGTAAATTGGTTGCATTTGAAATGACCGAGTTTGGAGATGCCCCTCCCAAAACTGAATCTACATTCAAAGCCAGTGCCTCTGTAAAAGGTAAACAAAGGTTTGATCCGGGAGAGAACTCTTCAAGGAAACTATCATGGTATGAAATAGCAAGAAAAGACCTGGAAGAAGAAGCAAAAACTGCTCAACTTGAAGCCCTTATTGCAAAAAGACTGCCAAGAGGATCCAGTAAGTATGAAGGAAAATTGTCTTATAAGTGTTTTAACTGCAATAAGATTGGTCATTTTGCCTCAAGATGTCCGAAAAGATTTTCAAGGCCAAATCCTAACAGATCAAGGTTCCAAAAGAATTGTTACTATGTGCATGAAGAAGATGATGATAAAGGAGTAACAGATGATGAATCAGAGACAGGAAACAAATCTGGAAGATTGGGTGTTTATTGCCATCAAGGAAGAAGATCCAATGCCCTCTGAATCTGTCAATCATAAAGTTGTAGAAAGAGCTCTGGCTGCCCAAGTTGAAGAAAAGGATGATTGGGTCATTGACAGTGGTTTCTCTCACCATATGACAGGTGACAAAAATAAGTTCATAGATTTGGAAAGGTATGAAGGAGGAGTGGTAAAATTTGGTGATAATTCTGCTGGTAGAATCAGAGGTAGAGGAACTATTTCTTTTGATGGAAGGAACAAAACCGGTAATGTACTGTATGTTGAAGGATTGAAGCACAATCTTCTCAGTGTTAGACAGTTGGTGGACAAAGGCTATGATCTCCAATTCAAGAATGGAAAATGCAAGATCTTTGAAAGTTCCAGAACAAAGATTGCATCCGATACTCAAACAAAAGGTAATATCTTCCATTTAGTTGGTACTGGTAAAAGTTGTCTATTTGTGCAAGTTGATCAGAGTTGGCTATGGCATATGAGGATGTGTTATGTGAATTTTGATAATATCATCAAGATAAGCAACACTTAGGCTGTAAGAGATCTTCCAAAATTGGTGAAACCTACAAATAGCTTGTGCAAAGAATGTCAGCTGGGGAAACAAAGCAGAGTCTCATTCAAAAGCAAGGAACAATCTTCTACCAGAATATTGGACTTAGTTCATACTGATCTATGTGGTCCGGCAAGAATAAGGAGTGTGCAAGGTGATAGATACTTCATGTTATTAATTGACGACCATTCCCGGATGATGTGGGTTACTTTCTTGAAAGAGAAATCAGAAGCTCTTGAGAAATTCAAAATATTCAAGGCTATGGTAGAGAATGAAACCGAATTAAAATTAAAATGTCTGAGGTCTAATAGAGGTGGAGAATTCACATCCGGTGAGTTCATAGAATTCTGTGAGAAACATGGAATAAAGAGACAGTTGTCTACTCCTAGGACTCCACAACAAAATGGAGTAGTGGAGAGAAAGAACCAGACCATCCAGGAAGCATCTAGGACCATGATGATGGAAGCAAATGTTCCTCAGATCTATTAGAGAGAAGCTGTCAGCACTGTAGTCTATACTCTCAATCGAGTTCAAATCAGAAGCAATACCGGTAAGACTCCTTATGAACTTTGGTTTGGCATGACTCCTACTGTGAGGTATTTCAGAGTCTTTGGTAGCAAATGTTACATCAAAAGAGATGAAGATCTAGGCAAGTTTGATGCTAGAAGTGATGAAGGAATATTCTTGGGTTACTCTACTCAAAGCAAAGCATACCGGTGTTATAACAAGAGACTGAGAAAGATTATAGAAAGTACAAATGTCAAGGTTGATGAAGGAATTGAAAAACCCTCAAGGTTTTATGAATATGATGAAGATGATTAGAATGGTGTTCTGATTCAAGGAGCCCAAGCCCCTTCTGAAATTTAGATTCAAATTGATCCAGTAAATCAGGAAGAAGAAATGAGTTTTAATGAGCCTGATCAAGAATCAAAAGTGCAAGAAACTCCCAAAGTTCTCAGGTATGTAAGACTGAACCACTCTGAAGATCAGATCATAGGTGATAAAAGCAAAGGTGTACAAACAAGAAGGAGAATTGCTCAAGATTCAAATGAGTATTGTCTGATTTCAAAGATTGAACCTAAGACAGTGAATGAAGCTTGCAATGATGAAAACTGGACTAAAGAAATGGAGGAAGAGCTGATGCAAATTGAGAAAAATCACATTTGAGATCTTGTTCCCAAACCTAGAAACAAGAATGTGATTGGAACAAAATGGGTCTTCCGGAACAAGCTGAATGAAGTTGGTGAAGTAATCAGAAATAAAGCCAGATTAGTCTGTAAGGGTTACTCTCAAATAGAAGGAGTTGATTTTGAAGAAACTTTTGCTTCGGTGGCAAGAAATGAAGCAGTCAGATTATTTCTTGCTTTTGCTACCTTCAAGGACTTCAAAGTATATCAGATGGATGTCAAGTCTGCCTTCCTGAATGGTGACTTAGAAGAAGTATACATTGAGCAACCGGATGGATTTCAATTGTCTAATCATGGTGATATGGTCTGCAAGTTGAAAAAAGCACTATATGGACTAAAGCAAGCCCCAAGAGCCTGGTATGAAAGATTGGATAAGCATCTTTTGAAGATTGGTTTCAACAAAGGTACTGCTGATAGTAATTTTTGTTTCAAAATTGATCATGAAAACATCTTGATTGTTGAAGTGTTTGTTGATGATATCATTTTTGGAGGAAGAGATAGTATGTGTAAAGCTTTTGCAAATCAAATGAAAAGTGAATTTGAGATGTCCATGCTTGGGGAAATGAATTTCTTCTTGGGTCTACAAATCATTGAAACAAAGAAAGGAATCTTCATTTCTTAGACCAAATATGTGAAAGAATTGGTGAAAAAGTTTGGGATGGAAGACTCAAAACCAATGAATACTCCCATGGCAACCGGATGTAAATTGGACAAAGATGATGACTCTCCTAAGGCTAATCAGAAAAAGTATAGGTCAATGATTGGAGGATTGTTGTATCTCACTCAAACTAGACCTGACATTATGAATGTTGTGGGTCTTGTTACTAGATTTCAAGTTGATCCTAGAGAATCTCATGTCATGGCAACCAAGAGGATTTTTAGATATCTAAAAGGAACAGTTGAGTATGGATTGTGGTATCCCAGAGATCATGATTTCTCTCTTCATGCATATATAGATGTGGATGATCGGAAGAGTACCATTGGTGGAGCATTCTTTTTGGGGAAGAGAATGGTTTCTTGGATGAGCAAGAAACAAGAGGCAATATCCTTGTCCACTGCAAAAGTAGAATATATTGCAGCAGCAGGTAGTTGCACTCAAGTTTTGTGGATGAAGCAAATGCTAAGAGACATCAGAGTAGAATATGAGGAGCCTATCACAATCTTCTGTGACAATTCAAGTGCAATAAATATATCTAAGAATCTGGTGTTGCATTCAAAGACTAAGCATATATCTATCAAGTTTCACTTTCTGAGAGAGCAAGTGAACAAGAATGGAGTCAGATTGGAGTTTGTGCCTTCCAAGGATCAGATTGCAGACATCTTTACTAAACCTCTACCTAAGGATTCTTTTGAGTATCTCAGGGAGAAGTTAGGGTTATTATACCTCTGGTGATGAACTAAGGTGCACTGATGTGCATCAGTTCGGTGGATATCACAGTCATATCTTGTGGTCTGGATTGATGATGGGGAGCTGCTACTCAGGGGGAGCAGCTGGTATGATTCTGAAATGGTGGATTTGCAAGTATGTGCCCTTTGCCATTGATGTCAAAGGGGGAGAGAAGTCATGTGAAAAATAAGTGGTGGTTGATCAAAAGGGGGAGCAACAAAGAAAGAGAAGACAAGTGAATGGTTGTTGGTGATAGGGGGAGTTGTGTTAGTAAAGAAAAGTTCTTGTCTTGATGGTCAAAATAGTTTTTCACATCATATGTTGCCATTAATGACAAAGGGGGAGATTGTTGCAAGTATGGGCCTAACCGGTATTGTCATTGATGTCAACATACTCCTATTACATTGATGATAAGGATTGGATGAGCTGTGTGCTGAGGATATTGAGAAAATTAGTCCTAATCAGGAACAAAGAAGAACAGTGAAGACAGTAAGGTAAAGATCCAAGATAAGATGACTTTCAGAGGATGCGGTTAAAAGGGTTTGTAGATATGAGCCTTAAGATGATCCAGTAAAGATTTCAGAGGTCCGCATGAAGATCTGAAGAAGTTGTGGCCGCTCAAGTAAAACTAGTTCTGGCAGGTGTTCAGAGGTGACAGAGTGACACAAATAGGTCCGGTGGGATCCGAAAATGCAATATCCTACTCTGCGGATTTGGTGGAGTGTTTAGGAAGTCCATGAGAAGTGATAACTCAATTGGTTAGTGGCTTGGAGGTCCGCAAGCATCTATTCCATTGTGACAGTGATGACAGACTGTGTTCTTGAGGTTTCAGATGAAGAAGATAAGAATTTCAGTAAGTAGATGAAGTGCGGATGTTCTTGTTGATTCAGGCAAGCTTGTGGAGGTCTTTGTATCATGTCCAGTTTGTTTTGGTGGTCCGCATTGGAGTTGGAGCTCGCAATTGAAGAATAACTTCTTGATGATGGTGTTCTTCCTGAGACTGGCCGACCGGATGAGGTACACATCTTGCGGATGTTCTTGTAGATGTTTGCCGACTTAGATGATTATTCCTAAGTCAATGTCTTGTATATATATGGAGTTGTAAATTCATTTCAAAGGGTGTCTTGTGGAGATGAGAGTGTGGTAGCGAGGAAGAGAGCGAAAGGCAAAGCAAAAGTATTGGGCTTAAATGGAACTGATTCAAGCATGATGAAGATGCTATTCTCCAGTTCAAGTATGTGATACTTATCATTTTGTAGACAGTGTGTCTCTTGTAGGCAGTGAGCCTCTTGTGAGCAATGTGCTCAGGCAGTGAGCCCTAATTGGCATGTGCCATTTTATTCTTTCTATTTTTCTAACAAAGAATACAATCTTGGGTTAATCATCCCGTGGTTTTTCCATTAACCGGGTTTTCCACGTCAAAATCTTGGTGTCTTATGTGTTGATGTGTTTCTACACCTAATTTAATGCATTATGTTTCCATGATTGATTTATTAATATGTTGTTAAATCACAAAGAGGATTTAAGTGTTTAATTGAAAAAAAGTTTTAGACAATAGATTCACCCCCCATCTCAGTTGTATGTCCTGAATCTAACAACAATGACGTATTCCAATTTAATTGCAATAATGATTTTAGGCTTTATGCTCTTCAATTGCAGTAATTGATGTGAATGTAATATCAGACAAGATTTGATGCGTATAATGTGGCTGCCAATGACCAAATGCTTTGGCAAAGCTGTTGTCTTACATTTCCCTTCTTTCTCTCTTCATTATATATTCATACCTAAATTTATTTACTGATATTTCATTTAAAATTCAATATATATTTCATTTACAAAAGGATTTGCTCAGTGTAAAGAAAAGTAGTGGAAAAAATAGAGATTGGCAAGAGAGAAACACTTTTGTTTTGGTTCATCATAGGAATTCACGCTCACCTAGTGGAACAACCTCTATGAAGAGACTGCCCTCAAGAAGTACAAGCAAATCACTGGAAACAATGTCACGCTCACTAGCTTCCACATCTACAAAAAGAACACAGACGACTGGTTCAAAAAGTGTCAAAATGAAAAATGCTAATGTGAAGTCTTGATGATGTCATCCTCATCCTCGGTGAACGAAGGAAAACAGTGAATGAAAAAATATCCCGTGAAATGCAAAAAAATTGCCTCACATCGCTGGCCAAATGGAGTGGTGGAAATAAAGTGCCTTTAGAGTATATTTTGTTTTTAGGTGGGGTATTGTATTAATTTTTTTTGTTTTTTTATAATTTATGGTATAGTCAATGGACAAGATTGATTTCATGGTAGTTCTTTTAATCTAGGCCCTTCATCTATATAATTCATCATGTGTTGCTCACATAGGGAAGGCTTTTAGCCTAACAAGTTTTGACTCTATGAAGAAATCATTTATTTTTATCATAAGAGCCTCCTAGACTCTTCCTAAATTATACTTGTCTTGATCTATGGTTTCTTGACCATTCACTGCCGACCATAATAAACAATAGACTAATTAAATGTTATAACCGATTTAAGAGTTTTCAAGTTTTCCTAACCCTTCTGGGTTCAATCTAGGGATTTAACTTTTCTATCCCAATGTATTGAAATATCAAATACTGTTATTTTCCAAAAGTAAGAATTTATAGTAAATAAACAAGGAAACGATAACCACTAGTCTTCTCTTGACCACTTGGGCATTGTTTGAATTCACATTTATCATAAAATGTATAAACATAGTACACGAGGTATATCCTCATTCATATAAGATCTGAATGAATACTATCATTATCATAGCTAATCTTTTGACTAAGTTCAATCTTTCAACTTAAATAGGTTTAAGTCTAAAATAATAATATAATATTTTCAACCTCTTGGTTTTCTTAAGTCCACCGACTTTCGATAAAGGATAGGTTATGAACTCATATATAACATCCTTTGCATATCATGATAATGCTTATCATTACTTGTATGAGGCATATGTGATATTATATCACTATACTTAGGTGTTTTCAATGATATCAATATCATTTATATATTCTATATAAGTGAATATCTATCACCTCAACTTTTGATGATAAACAATAAAACTTATACATATAAAACATTGGAAAATGTGAATCTATCACTGTCTAAACTTACTCGTCTCGACTCCTAGGTTTAAATCTGAGTTCTCGTAAAGTTCAAACTTTGCACTTTGTATATATAACTTATCTAGTTATATCACTGTGGCATTAATAGAAAATGACCACTATACTTTGTATTTCAAAAGCGATAAAAGAAATAATCTTCTCTCTGCATTTTATATGCTAGGTTTCTACATAGTTTTGGCGTTTAACAGCTAAGAGAAACCTATATTTGCATGAGTAAACAAAGTTGAAAGACAAGTTTCTATAGACCATAAGCCTCTATGTAAACAATGTTATTCATATCATTTTTCCATAATCCTGTGTCTATCAAAGCAACAAAGTTTACTATATATTTTCTATATGGTTTTGAAGATACAATATAATGGCATGAGAAAGTTATTTGCCATAGCATTCATATTATAAACTAAAACATCCTATTGTTTATTCTCTATAGTTCTATATTGTTACATTCAATGACGTATTTACTGTCTCTTTCCCATATTATACGTATCTATGTTTACATATTTGCTATTGCCATAATATCACTGCTTTATATAACTCTGTATGCTTTGCTATACGAATTCATATCTTTGTATGTTCATACAAAATGATAATATCGTAGTTTAATAATAGAAATAGTTGTTATAAGAGATATCCTTACCTTTGTGTTATCTCTCCTTCCTATGGATTCCTTATGATAACAGAGCTCTTTACAGTCTCTCACTGCGGATTCCTTATGTACTTGGAGTGGCATACCTATACAGACCAGACCGTCTCCCCCAAACACATGCAATATCCCTCGATATTATAGCCTTTTAAGAGGCTTTACTCTCAAAAAACTACGGTTATTCTTCCCACTTTTATGCCTACTTTCACTCTATGATGGCATACAGATTTGAAGGAGTTACTGGTCATTAATACCACTCCCAACTATTTCTAACACTCCTCCTTTCTCTCCATAACCAATGTGGAGGAAAGGAGTCAAGTGCCCACAACTTAACATGAAGTGGTTTCTTTTGCATTAAGTTTGCAAAAACACTACATTCCTTAAAATACTCATCGGCAACAAAACAATTGATTTAAACTAATAGTTCATATTAAATCGATATATAACAACATAATATAGGTGTATACAACGTAGACTTACATTGTTTCTAACACTCGACAAGATATGAGAATGGGGACGAGTTATTCTCCTCTCAAAATTTCTTAAACGTCAAAATAGATAGATTAACATAATAGAATTCCAATTGGGAATTACCGATAATAAAATAGTTTAACTACTATCGACCATTTCTTTGTCGATGGTCATATACTATTCTGACTTAGTTTTCGACAAAAACCTCAGCTTAATGGATCTAGTTGACAATCGATGATTTGTCAAGTCAAAACCAAACTTAGACCAATTGATCAAACATAACTTACTATACTCGAGGAGGGTTCACTAAACTGTGATAGCACAAGACTTAGATGGCAAACAATCTGTTCTTATCCATACGTTTATTCTCTTCTCTCTGATGATGCTCTCCCTCTCTTTCTCAAAGGGTGGAAAACCTATTTCATGTTTACAACTTGTAATCACCAAACCTAAATTAGTGAATTGTTAGTCAATCCATAAACCTTATCAATAAATAATCATGACAATCTCATGTCTAAATTCTAACCATATAAACATAAACTCATGATATCATTGATTTATCCTGACATTTTCACATAACATCAAATCATTAATTCATGCATAATTCACTACTAATTACGTGCAAATTGTTGGTTTCCAAATCTGCAGAGGGTTTGTCAGTTCCAATGCACGGGCGGATTTGGCCAACAGATTACGGGAGGTTGTGTGAGCTGCCTCCCCTTCACTTTTGGTTCTGCCGCACCAAGGGGGGTATCCCTATAACTAAAGATATAACCTTGACTAGACCAATAACACAATGATTTAGCTTTACAATAACAGACAGAATACTCTCATGTGTGGACCAAGATCTTCATGACAGATTCACAAAGTTGGCAACATTCTTGGACATATGTGTCTGGTTGGGTATGAGAGTATGCAGGGGGTTCCTAATCCTACTCCTACAACTAACAGGTGGAAGTGATGAGATGGGTGGACATAATGTCCTGGATGCAAGACAAGGGGTTTTGGCTCATAACTACTGACCCAGAAACAGACTAGTGCCTATCCATTGGGCAAGGAGTCAACTAGGCGTATACAGCAAATGGTTTGCAACTTTCATTCAAGTTTCAGGGGGTTGGACTTGATGCTTGCCTTACAAACATCACCCAAGAAAGGGTATCTAACTGCCTCTACTTACAGATATCCCTGCAGACATACAACCTTCTCCATACATTGACCTAAAACAGTTTAATCCACTCCTTGAATGGAAGTTACAGATCAAGCATGCAAAATAGATATCTATACCCTAGAATCTATGAAACACTTAGCAACTAGATTCAAAAGAAGGATGACATGCAACAAATGGAGACAAGCAGATAGACACATGCAATAAGCATTTTTCATATAAATCAACATTGAAATTGAAAATATGTGCAAAATACATTCATGCTGCAACACATAAACTCCAAAATGGGATAAAAACAACCAAGATCATGCCCTGTTCTTCATTATTTACACAAAAATGCCCCAGGCCTTCAACAACCTTGAAATGGGTCACACAGTCCCTTATATAAAGCGAGGAAGGTGCACTCAGCATTAATTACATGGTTGACTCAAAAATCGCCAGATACAATGCATCAGAAAATGGCGCTCAAAAGAGTTAATGCAGCAGAGGGACAAGGAGGAGGGAACAGGTGGGAATCAGGATCAGCACCGCCGCCTGAAGATTTTCTCTTAAATCCGGTAGCTGACCCATCAACTCGACCCACACCACTCTGCACGATATGCCATTACTGCTTCACCTACCCGCAGTGAACGAACAACGCAGGAACTGCACCCTTAACACCTTCCCACCAAAACATATTTCATTGAAAATTCAAAATATGCAAGAAGAATAGTCCCACATGCATCCCACAGAGACCACTTTATCAATTTAAAAGTAGGGCCGCATGTAAACTAAGTGTCGAGCGCTTTTGCCCCGCTCGACCCATAAGCCTTTGCCCAAAGCCCATCGCCATGACTCCTGCCGATACCACCTCCTTCGGCCAGAGATAGACCATCAGGCTAGCATGAAACTCCTTCGCTGACACTTTCAGTCACACCGATGAACACTTGAGAAACATTAGAAACATTTTGGGACTCTCGCGGATGCTGACACTTGGCAGCATCCACAACACTCAAGAAACATTAGACACCCCAGGGGACTCACGCGGGGGCAGACAGATGGCGGGCTCCGTGCTCTCTTTGAAACACACAAAGAAACTTCCCTGAAACACCCGTGGAAGCAGCCACGTGGCGCCTTCCGCGGCCTCTTGAAACTCAAAGAAACTCCTTCGAAACATACTGGCGGAAGCTGACACTTGGCGTCCTTTGCCCCACTTGATATTTAATGCAGGGTCCCACCTCACCATTACTTGCACTGCATGAAACAAAATAGAAACTTACGTGGAAGCTGACACTTGTCGGCTTCCGCAACAACTTAGAAACTTTTCTGAAACATAAGTGGAGGCTGCCACTTGGCACCATCTGCGCTACCTTTTGTTGCTTTAAGGGTCCATCGGAAACTATGGCAGAAACTGTGATACTTTTAGAAACACTAGCGGAAGCTGCCACTTGGCATCGTCCGCGGGGCCTTAGTTACTTTCTTTGTGTCTCATGGGTGCCTCCCCGTGGTGCCCTCCGTGCCACTCTCAGAAACTTTTAGAAACTGCGTAGAAACCTTGGTGGAAGCCGACACGTGGCGCCATCCGCAGCTAAGTTGAAACTTTCAGGGGCTACACTCCGCTGCTGACATGTGGCACACTCCGCGGGGATTTTTTGAAACACAAAGGAAACACTTAAAGGGTCTTTGAAACACAAGCAGATATTGACACATGTTGAGTTCCGCGGCCCTCTCATGAAGCATAAAAGAAGCAGCCTCTGCCACGTGGCACCTTCCGCGTTGAAGTTACCTGTTAGAAACAAAAGCGCGGCTTAAATAGGGGCTCGACACTTGGTAGATCCCGTGGCACAAGCACATTTTTGACCCTTCTAGCTACACTTAGAAACAATTAGGGTATCTGAAAACTATAGCTTGATACGCATCTGAAATGCATTCGACCCATTTTTTCATCGTTTTTCAGGGGCCGATAGTCTCTTCTAACCTGCAGATGCATATTTTCAATTGCAGAGGCCGAAAGTGTTGGAACTTTTTGGATTTTTCGGGAAGGGGCCTGCATATTTAAATTTTTGAAACTTGAATGTTTATGCAGGCACCACCAGTGGCTCTGTCTGGGGACACATGCCTCTTGCAGGCATGGCGAGAACCTCAGAACTCTGGGATGCAAACTAGTCCCCTATCCTTTGGGCATAGAGTCATGAAGTTACAATGATCTGCATCACCAAACACATTATTAAAATAAACTTGGCGGCCCAGGGCCACCAAAAAGGAAAAACCAGAGTTTTCCTTTGTCAAACACTTGATTTTGTTTTAATTTCTTCAAATAAAGCCTAAAAGCATTTAACCACTTGCAGCACTTAGCATTGCAATTGTTTGTGCTGCTGCTCATTTTTCTTTCTTTAACAATTCTACAACTAGCTTCATCAGCATACATTATCATCAGTTGTAGAATGTCATCATCATATGAGTCACTGATGTTGCTTTAAAAAATAACAGACTCACATGAAACAAATGAATCCACATCAGAATTTTGCCCTTCCTCAAAAAATAAGAGCTCCTCTGTATCAAACATGCAATATTCAGGCACAAGCAACATCTCATAATCAAATTTATCTTTATAGACATTTAGATATTCATCATCATTGTGCTCAGCAGTATTGTCATTAATGTCCACCTGAAATGTCTCAAGAGAAGGTAGAAATAACTCAGAATGCAGCCCTACACTGAAAGCTTTGTAGTTACCCATGCAATCAACATTATCCCCAACTGTATGAGCACACACATCTACAACTTGTCTGTCCACCTCTGAATAGTGACCCTGTTCCTCTTCACCAATGCTTTGATAATCAAAAACAAAATTTTCAACCTCTGCACTGTGAAGGTGATCAGAATTTTCAAGGAAACACTCATATTCAGCATCCATATATATTTCATCATCTGAAAGGCTCACATATGCATCTGAATGCTGACAATCACTAGCATATTCACTGCCATCCCTTGAATCAATGTTTTCTATATTCAGAGTGAAGCTCTGCATAGCCACCTCATATAAATAATCAGGAACAACTGGGGTATGCCTATCACTATAGGATGCAACTTCATGTATGTCTTTCATTTCATCATTTGAAGAGCATCTTGTGTCTGCAAGCTTGTCTTCTAGAGGCTGATAACAATCTTTGTTTTCATCATTATAGGATGTGCCTACATTTTCTACAACATTTTCTTCATGCATCACATTATGGCTGCACACATTATTCTGAAATACATTTCCCTCTACACAATCATCTCTCAATGCACATGCTGGGAGAGCTAAAATATATTCACTTTGATAACTATTTTTACAACTTGCAGCCATGAAGCCTACAGGCATTCCATATTTCTCATTGTTTTCTATATCCATAGTAAATTGGAAAGCTTGGTGAAGTGTGACTGGTTCTTTATCTCTTAATAAATAACTCATTTCTTCATCAAATGCAGCCAAATAAATTGTCAAGCACAATGCATTATTGGGTCTCATATATTCAAGGATCTGCCTGAGCAACTTAATAAACCTAAGATTAAAGGCTGGAACCAGCTTCTCATCCTTCCTTTGGATATTCATAAAATGTATGATCAATGAGGCAACATCAAATCTTTCACCAAACTGCCCTAGGAATGCAACTTCTAAATCTATCCATGAAGAAACTGAACAAACAGGCAGGTCTGAAAACCATATCCTAGCATCATCTTCTAATAACTGAACAAACAGTCTCATTACTACATCTTCATCCTCTACCTCATAATCTTCTATCAAGTTACAAAATTTTTGCAGATGTTTGTTTGCCGATTCATAATCTGATCCACTATATTTTGGCAAACATTTTTTAATTTTATTGGGAATAACATTTGAGTAACCACCTATTCCTGTGAAATTTAAGGCTTTATACCTTTCAATAAAAAAAGGTCTCCTTTGAGAGCATACCCAGGCCTGTTGTTTTAAACTTAACATTTTGAATTAAAGATGAAATACCTGGAAATATGTTGCAGCACTGATAGGTTCTTTCAACAGAGTCGCCACCTCTCACAGAGAGGACAATATATCAACAAGGCCATTTTGTTTTATGGGTTCACCATGCCAGCAGAGCACCATATGGTTACTATTTTTTTTATTTTGCTGCAACAACTTTACTGGAAACTAGACTTTCTAGCCTTCAAATCACTTGACTCTCTCTCTCCCCAGTAAAGTCACCAAAATCTGTTGGTGACTTGGATGGGCCACAAATATATTCCTTTTTTATCAATCCATCCCCAGCAGAGTCGCCAAAATCTGTTGGTTTCCAAATCTGCAGAGGGTTTGCCAGTTCCAATGCACGGGCAGATTTGGCCAACAGATTACGAGAGGTTGCGTGAGCTGCCTCCCCTTCACTTCTGGTTCTGCCGCACCAAGGGGGTATCCCTATAACTAAAGATATAACCTTGACTAGACCAATAACACAATGATTTAGCTTTACAATAACAGGTAGAATACTCTCATGTGTGGACCAAGATCTTCATGACAGATTCACAAGGTTGGCAACATTCTTGGATATATGTGTCTGGTTGGGTATGAGAGTATGCAGGGGGTTCCTAATCCTACTCCTACAACTAATAGGTGGAAGTGATGAAATGGGTGGACATAATGTCCTGGATGCAAGACAAGGGGTTTTGGCTCATAACTACTGACCTAGAAACAAACTGGTGCCAATCCATTGGGCAAGGAGTCAACTAGGCATATACAACAGATGGTTTGCAACTTTCACTCAAGTTTCAGGGGGTTGGACTTGATACTTGCCTTACAAACATCACCCAAGAAAGGGTATCTAACTGCCTCTACTTACAGATATCCCTGCAAACATACAACCTTCTCCATACATTGACCTAAAATAGTTTAATCCACTCCTTGAATGGAAGTTACAGATCAAGCATGCAGTATAGATATCTATACCCTAGAATCTATGAAACCCTTAGCAACCAGATTCAAAAGAAGGATGACATGCAACAAATGGAGACAAGAAGATAGACACATGCAATAAGCATTTTTCATATAAATCAACACTGAAACTAAAAATATGTGCAAAATACATTCATGCTGCAACACATAAACTCTAAAATAGGATAAAAACAACCAAGATCATGCCATGTTCTTCATTATTTACACAAAAATGCCCCAGGCCTTCAACAACCTTGAAATGGGTCACACAGTCCCTTATATACAGCAAGGAAGGTGCACTCAACATTAATTACATGGTTGACTCAAAAATTGCCAGATACAATGCATCAGAAAATGGTGCTCAAAAGAGTTAATGCAGTAGAGGGACAAGGAGGAGGGAACAGGTGGGAATCGGGATCTGCACCACCACCTGAAGATTTTCTCTTAAATTCGGTAGCTGACCCATCAACTCGACCCACGCCACTCTGCATGATATGCCATTACTTCTTCACCTACCCGGAACGAACGGACAATGCAGGAACTGCGCCCTTAATACCTTTCCGCCAAAACATATTTCATTGAAAATTCAAAATATGCAGGAAGAATAGTCCCACATGCATCCCACAGAGACCACTTTATCAATTTAAAAGCAGGGCCGCATGTAAACTAAGTGTCGAGCGCTTTTGCCCCACTCGACCCATAAGCCTTCGCCCAAAGCCCATCGCCATGACTCCTGCCGATACCACCTCCTTCGGCCAGAGATAGACCATCGGGCTAGCATGAAACTCCTTCACCGACACTTTCGGTCACACTGATGAACACTTGAGAAACATTAGAAACATTAGAAACACTTTGGGACTCTCGTGGATGCTGACACTTGGCAGCATCCGCAACACTCAAGAAACATTAGACACCCCAGGAGACTCACACGGGGGCAGACAGATGGTGGGCTTCGCGCTCTCTTTGAAACACACAAAGAAACTTCCCTGAAACACCCATGGAAGCAGCCACGTGGCGCTTTCCGTGTCCTCTTGAAACTCAAAGAACTCCTTCGAAACATACCGGCGGAAGCCGACACTTGGCATCCTCTGCCCCACTTGATATTTAATGCAGGGTCCCACCTCGCCATTACTTGCACTGCATGAAACAAAATAGAAACTTACGCGGAAGCTGACACTTGTCAGCTTCCGCATCAACTTAGAAACTTTTTTTGAAACATAAGCAGAGGCTGCCACTTGGCACCATTCGCGTTACCTTTAGTTGCTTTAAGGGTCCATCGAAAATTATGGTAGAAACTGTGAAACTTTTAGAAACACTAGCGGAAGCTGCCACTTGGCATTGTCCGCGAGGCCTTAGTTACTTTCTTTGTGTCTCACGGGTGCCTCCACGTGGTGCCCTCCGCGCCACTCTCAGAAACTTTTAGAAACTGCGTAGAAACCTTGACGGAAGCCGACACGTGGTGCCATCTGCAGCTAAGTTGAAACTTTCAGGGGCTACACTCCGCTGCTGACACGTGGCAGACTCCGCGGGGATTTTTTGAAACACAAAGGAAACACTTAAAGGGTCTTTGAAACACAAGCGGATATTGACACATGTAGAGTTCTGCGGCCCTCTCATGATGCATAAAAGAAACAGCCTCTGCCACGTGGTGCCTTCCACGTTGAAGTTACCTATTAGAAACAAAAGCGCGGCTTAAACAGGGGCTCGACACTTGGCAAATCCTGCGGCACAAGCACATTTTTGACCCTTCTAGCCACACTTAGAAACAATTAAGGTCTCTGAAAACTGTAGCTCGATACGCATCTGAAATGCATTCGACCCATTTTTTCATCATTTTTTAGGGGCCAATAGTCTCTTCTGACTTGCAGATGCATATTTTCAATTGCAGAGGCCGAAAGTGTTGGAACTTTTTGGATTTTTTAGGAAGGGGTCTACATATTTAAATTTTTGAAACTTGAATGTTTATGCAGGCACCACCACAAGTAAAAAGTAAATAATAACTAATTTGAGAAATCGTATCATGTTAACAAACATAAAGCCATCATAAAGCTCTAATATCAATTTGGAAGCTTTAGGATCAATAGGTGATGTCACATAATAAGATAATTGTCTAGAACTCTGATGTGTTGAAATGATGATGAATAAGAATATGCCTCTACAATATGAATGGTCTTTTGCAATAAGAGTATGATGGCTAGAATATTATTAGGAAACCTACAAAACAAAAAGAACATGAAATCAAATATTTTTAGGTGATGCAAGATTGCTCTTACACCCTAGATTCTTCTACACCAAGAGGGCGTTTGATTTTACCAATGGCATGACATCAAAGGTTAAAAATTGTTTCTAAAGATCCTTATTAAATGAGAACAATGTAGTAGTAGAAACTATACATTTATTTTTAAGAGATGCTATCAAATGTGTTTCTCCTTAGGGAGTGTCAATCATTTTTTGTAAACTAGGAGTATGGAACTCTTTGATGATGCATTGAATATGGATGCATAACAAATAAATTATTATGAGTAAATACCTTTTATCATAAATTAATGATAAATGTTTTATCAAATGAAGTAGCATAGATATTTTCTAAGATTGAACTAAGGTTAGGATAGCATTAATTGACATTTCAAGAATTAGATGCGACTAAAACCACTTTTTGAACAAGATATGAGTATTGTGAAATCATATTCATATTATTTGTCCTAACAAATGTCCCATCTTCTTTTGTGAACCTAATGAGTGACATGTTCAAGAACTCTTTTGAGTAGTTTATCTTATTTTTGTCAACAATATTTAGCATGTTCCTAGTATGAACATGAGTGCAAACAATGTTTAAACCTCTTATTTTAGTGTTTGAGAGAGAAAATCTTCAAGTGGAGCTCTCCCAATACTTCTTACCAAAATAAAATCCACTAATAATCAACAAACATTAGGTTGGACGATGAAGTCCTAATTGATCCAACCAAAATAAAGGCCATTATCAAGTGGTTGAATCCTAAGAATGTAACTAGGGTAAAGATTTTCATGAGGATATCAAATTGTTACCAATGATTTATGGATAATTTCTTCAAAATAGTCAAATCTCATTACTTCCAAATTACTCCTTTTCTAAGAAAAATAAAGAAGCCTTAGTGAAGGGAATAATGTGAAAAACTTTCCATGACCTTAACTGTTGGTGTGAACAGGGTTATCACCTAACCAGTTTACCCTAGTGTGGATAAACCATCTTATTTAACTATTTACTAGTTAAATAATATTCACACATCACACATATTAAGTTGACTTAGTGATCTTCTAGATGTCTAGTTGTGTCTAGTTGTGTCTAGTTGTGTGTTGAGTTGTTGATAGTTGAAGTGAGTTGTCTTATCCTCCACATGTGCAATTAGCTATCATCCTCTAATTAGCACATGTTGTAGGAATATCTCCACTTTCCACTCCACCTTTCTCTCCACCTTCTAGCTCTCACCTTGCCTTTATAAGAAAGGCTCTCTTCATGTATTATGTAATCCAAACAACAATCAATCTTTTGCATTCATTGATAGAATAGCATTATTCTCTCAGTTGATCTCTCTTGTGCTTTCATGAAGTCCTAGATCCTGGGTGGCTCCAATCATAGCCAACTCTAACATGGTATCAGAGCTCTAGGAAGAATCACTTTGTTTTAGTCAATTTTTGAGAGATCTTGAGTGCAATTCATGGTGGATCTTGATAGTTAAGTATGCTCTTCTCTTGCATCAATTGATGCCCCGGAGAACCAGAAAAACTTGATAGAAACATCAGTTTTGTGAGGGTTTCCCCTTCTTGCTCTTGTATTGCAGGTGCATTTCGGTGCATGTTGTTGCAAATCAGACTTCACCATTATGTCCGGAGCAGCCAAATTAGTACAGATCGACTGTAAAATTGTCCAAATTGGACAAAGTTGAACTGAAAGGCAAATTTTTTTCCCTCTCGGCTGTACGAAATCTGTCGCAGGAAATATTCCCTGTCGCAATCAGCATATTTCTGCAGAATCTTAGACGCAGTCACTGCGTAAGCGAATCAGGGCGTACCATCCATTGATTTATTATCTAGCAAATATAGTTTATTTGTCGGGTAACAAAACTCCTTTGGTTTGTTCTTTTATCTGCGAATATATTGCATAGGGTACATCGTACCCTGTTGCATCTACTGCAGGGTACCGCAACCTCTGGCAGGCACCACCTGGCGCAAGCCCCGCCCAAGCCTTACAACCTACGGTCAATACAATTTACCGGAGATTGTATAATCTTTGGCAGTGAATCTTTGTAGCAAGTGGCGGTTATCACAAATCCGGCAGACATTGCAAAACACAAAGGCGACAGTGTTTAACACATCTCAGGGGTATCGATGGTTCTTTGAAATCAACACCAGTGTTCAAAATCGGTGACCACATCTTTCAGCCACATCCAATCTGTCGGCGGCCACAACAGGATCCGGCGGTTAAAAGTGCTTGCGGTTCTAGCAGGATCTGCAGTGAAGGATCTAAATCCGCCCTAGAAGCAGTAAACTCTCAATCGCAGGCGGCAGCCTCTAAACCAACCGGCATCCACACAATTTCTGCCACCAACAGTCTAAATCTTGCAGCCAATCTTATAAATTGGCATCAATATCCTCGGCAGGATCTGCGAGCACTGTCTCATCCAGTAAACTATTCATGCCGGAAGCGGCCTGCATTTACAATTCTCGGCAGACATAGCATTCTCCGCAGCATATGTGAGCATTAAGTGCTCAATACCGTCTCACGTCGTAAAGAAATCCACGCTGGAAAATTCTAAACCTGTCAGCTGTGCCAAGCAACTGGCGGTCCTTCACAGGCATCTAAAATTCTCCAGCAGCAACATAGCGGTGGTCACATTCTACCGCCCACCGGCAGTCAACAAAATCGGAAGAAATTATTGCCGGAAAAAGTTCTAAACTTGTCGGTTGTTCAAAAAGCAGTTTCACCAGTCGACAAGTTGCTTTGGCAGGAATCACAAATCTTTGCGACAGTTTTTTAGCGGCAGTTATAATATAAGCCCGGCGGTTAAGAGTTCGGCATTGTCTCATGCCATTAAAATTTCCTACCGGCGTTTATTCCACTCAGCAGTTGTTCTAAATCGGCGTCTTCCTCTGCTTTGACTATCCCTGTCTTTGATAAAACCTTCCTAAAATTAGGCTATTTTTTGCTTTTCGGTAGTGGTTTTGACTGTGCAAACAGTGGTCTTTTGATACAACAGCCGGTCTTCACACCACCTCATAGGTTTATACCCACCACCAATAAACCACAGGTATAAACCCTTTCTGACAGTCTATTTGCATCGCCCGACGATTTGCAAAAATAGTTTCAAACTTCAAGGCAAACCGATGGTTTTGCGAAATCCGAGGGCGGATTTGACTTCTCAAAGTGGTTTCCGCAACATCAAAACAGTGGTTTTGGCCCGACATCGGTGGTTTCTGACTTGTAACAACGGTTTTGCAGACAACATGGTGGTTTTCTGGCAATTTTTTGCTTTGCCAAAAGGGGGTATTTTTTTTCCCGCAAAAGGGAATATTCCAAGAATATTCTGCCAAGGGGCCATTTTTGCCCCTCAAAGCCCTAAATAGGGGCTTTTTTTCATTTTTGCATAACTTTTGCCCACGGAGGCAAAATTGGGCAAACGAGATATCATCGGAAAGCTGATAGAGATTACTTCACAGTGGTGTCAGTAGTTTTCTAAAATTCTGCTGCAGGTGACTGCTACAGCAGTTTGAAGACAAATCTTCGTTTTTCACTTCCGAGCTCACAACTTCTTGCCACGATCTCTGATTTTTGCGATTCTTGTGGCATCGGAAAGGTATTCAGGACCTCTTCAAATCCATCCATGCACTTTTCTCAGATTTTATTCTAAGTTTATTTTATTTCATTTGTCAATTTTTTGTCTTTTGAGTGATAACTTGAGCATTTTGGCACTTGAGGAAGTGAAACTTGTTTTGAAGGGATCTATTTGTTGTGGTTAATCAGTGTGAGCAATTGTAATCTCCTTTGGATCTTACTTTTAAGAGATTTTTATACTTTCCCAATTTTGGTCCTTTGAGGACAGTTGTAAATCGCACTAAGTATAAAGTGCCACAATCATTCATTTTGGGGGGGTGATCTCTTTGATTGAGTAACAGGGGGGTTGTCTTGTGTTCTTTTTTGTACTCTTGCATCATGGATTCACACAAACTTCCTCTACTCACACCATATAACTATCATGAGTGGAAAACTAAAATGGAGATTCATTTAAGAAGTTTGAAAATTCATAGAGGAACAATGGGTACAGAAATTGAACCAACTGCAGCTGTAGAAAAGAGAAAGTGGTACAATAGATGTGATCAAGCCTATGGAACACTATGCTTGTCTATCTCTCCTGATCTTCTTTTCCATATTGAATCTTGTAAAACACCTAATGAAGTGTGGACAACCTTAGAGAATCTCTTTGGTAAACAAGATATTATGAGAGGTTTCAAATTGGAGAATGAATTAATTGGTTTGAATCCAACCAACTTTGCAAGCATCCAAGACTTCTTCACAAAACTCAAGTCACTTAGATTGTAGCTCAAACAATGTCAAATTGAGAAAGAGGACACTCAATTGATTCTTTCAATCCTTGCCAAGCTTGGTCCTGACTATTCAGTTTTTGTTTCTACCTTCTATGCTACAATGGATGCACTTGGGAAAGCTTTCACAATGCCTTCACTTGATGAGTTTGCTGCATCACTCACAAGGGAGCAAGCTAAGTTAGTACACATGGGCAAATTGAAGTCTCCTAAACCTCAAGCACTTATTGCTAATCAAGGTTCTAAGGATCAAAATACTTCAACTAGCAAAGGCAAGAAACAGAAAAATAAGGATATCAAGAACAATGAGCAAGCAAAGGAGTCAACAAAATCACCTAAGTCCTCATCCTCTCCCAAGGAGGAATCATCTAAGAAGGAGAGACCAAAGTGTGCATATTGCAAGAAACTAGGACATGATGAGCATAAGTGTTATGAGAAGAAAATTGATGAGTTGACTCACATTATTCAAAAGCACAATCTCCAAATGCCATCATCATCACCTAGTCCATCCTCTTCTTTGACACCATCATCATCTACACATACAGGGACAGCAGGCACTGCAAATGGAATAGATAAAGGAAAAGGAAAAGCATTCTTTGCATCAACAAGTCTACAGTCAGAGAGATGGCTTCTTGATTCTGGAGCTTCTCATCATATGGCATCTTCACAGGGGATGTTCTCTTCATTTGAGTCATGCACTTCGACACCTATCTTGATGGGTAACAATACATACATGCATGCATCTGGAAAAGGGACAATTGATATTGGAGATAGTACATTCAACAATGTGTTGTGTGTACCTTCCTTGACATCTAATCTCCTTTCCATCTATCAGATTACTCATTGTGGTGTAGGTAAGACAGTTGAGTTCACTCCTGATTCTGTGATCATACAGACTTGGAGAGCAGAGATATCATTGCAGTTGGGATGGCTGATCATACATCTCGCTTGTATACCTTCTCCCATTTTGTTTCTTCTAATGATGTAGATCCATTGATTGGCATTCACACTCATGCATCAAGTGTGAATCATGTTCCTGAGGAGAAGTTTGGTCACTTGAACCTTGGTGTTCTTTCACCCTCTTTGGTTCATGAGACTAGTGCTGAGCTTCCATCACCTCATCCTCCTGCTTCTTCAGAGATCGACATAGACATGGGTTCATCTACCTCAGTTGAGCAGGATCATTTCAGTCTTTTAGACACAGCTTTGTGGGATACTTTCTTGGCAGGTATATCAGACTTGTTCTGTGAGTCTCATATTGCAGATTTGGAGGACACACTTGAGGGGATATCTCTCCTCTTTGATGACAGTTACAGCACAACTGTTATCTCATCTACTTCATCTTTGGAGGTTGTTCTTCATCAATCTACACAGGATTTTGGATTGGACACACATCATTGCATTGTGGCATTCCTTGATTTTGACATGTGGACATTTCAGCAGTCTTCAGAGGCACCCATCATGAGGCTTTTTCCCTCATTCCTTGAGATGGAGTTTCTTCGACATCAGCTTTTGGATTTGTTTCTTCCTAAGGGGAGAAATGTTGTTTGCAGGTTCAGGACACTCTCCAGTGTTTTTCAGACATTCTTCATCGGCACAGGAGCTACTTCATTGTGGGGGGGACTTATAGTCTCACACTTGCTCTCCTGTGGGGGGGTATTTGATTGTACATATGTGATAGAAGTTGTCCTTGGGGGGTCATGTTGAGTCCTTCCTACTATCACTTCTTTCACTTTCATTTCTTCATGCATTCTCACTTTTGGAGAGGAGTTTTGTCCCATGAGGTTTTCTCCTTTTCTCCACTTGAGATTTGTTGTACATGGGTACCTAACATGGCCTAGTAGCCGGGACCCATCCATCATTTCATCTTGCTTTAGTCAACTACTCCCTAAGTTGCACTTAAGGGGGGGTGTTGGTGTGAACAGGGTTATCACCTAACCAGTTTACCCTAGTGTGGATAAACCATCTTATTTAACTATTGACTAGTTAAATAATATTCACACATCACACATATTAAGTTGACTTAGTGAGTCTTCTAGATGTCTAGTTGTGTGTTGAGTTGTTGATAGTTGAAGTGAGTTGTCTTATCCTCCACATGTGCAATTAGCTATCATCCTCTAATTAGCACATGTTGTAGGAATATCTCCACTTTCCACTCCACCTTTCTCTCCACCTTCTAGCTCTCACCTTGCCTTTATAAGAAAGGCTCTCTTCATGTATTATGTAATCCAAACAACAATCAATCTTTTGCATTCATTGATAGAATAGCATTATTCTCTCAGTTGATCTCTCTTGTGCTTTCATGAAGTCCTAGATCCTGGGTGGCTCCAATCATAGCCAACTCTAACATTAATGAGTTACTTACTATGGTACCAATACTTCAAGTTCCTAAACCAAACATTGAATTTTGCATTCATAATGATTCTTCAATAGAAGGATTAAGAATATTTTAATCTTAAAAAGGACATATTTAACTTCATTTAGGACTCAAAAAATGTAGGACTGTGAGAAGAATTATGCATCCTGCAACCTCAAGTTGGTCATAACTATTAATTCCTTACAAATGTGAAGGAATTATCTTTTATGATAGAACTTTGAACTATAACAAGATCATCATAGTTTAAAGTTTATCTTGACTTCACAAAATCATAATGCCCATCAATGTAGGTTGCTAAATTTCTTGAATGACTATAATATTGCTATGTATCATGTGTAAAGTGGAAATAAAACAAGATAGTAAATAATCTTTGTAGAAGTTGACACATGATTGTAGAAATGGGTGTATACCAAACCAATTTGTGTAGATAATTTTGGAGCAATAAATTATTGATAATTCTTACCTCAAATTCAAATCTTCTATGGAGAACAACAATTATTACCCAAATATTCTAGACACGCTTATAAGGAAGATGGTAATGTGGGGTGTAATGACAAGATTTATGTACTTTGATAGGAGGTTTGATGAAAAATATACTTAAAGCATCCTAATTTGTTGGAAAGAAACCAACAACAATATGATTTGGCATCAAGTTAGAAGAGGCAACATGGACTTTCATGCCATGCTAGAAGTGCAAGAAAATTACTCACAACCTATTTAGGAAAAGGCCCCAAGATTATTTCTTATGCAATAAATCACTAAAAACATAAACTAAATGCTATAAATTTTTATTTAAAAGACTAGAAATAGCATGATTAAATTGCATTAGTTCTATAGGGATATGATTAGAACAATGGTTCTAGTTCCAAGATTGTGAACCCCATAAATATAAATGTAATACCTCATTTGAGGAGGATGTTGTTAACTAGGTATGCCTATTAGACAACAACCACTTTAAACATAAATAACAAATTAGACAACAACCACTTCAAACATAAATAACAAATTTGTATTGATCCTAGTAAATAGAAAAAAACACAACCTACAAAAAAGTGGGACACACTTTGTCATCAATATGTTAAACATAAAATAATTCATAATACATGAATTTGTACAACCACCTATATGTTGGTTTATTTCATCTTATAGCTTAGTTTAGATAATAAATAAATAAATAAATGTTAGTAGTTTATAAAGTACAGGTTAATTTATAGTTAGATATAACTATTGTTTTTTTATTATTATAAGCGCTTTTAACTAGAGCTATGAACCAGAAAGGGTTTTGAAAGGGCCCCTAAACCTTGTACAACCTCATGAATCAAGAAAGAACCAACTACAACAAGAGACAAGAAATAGCAAAGAAACAAGCCTTAAACACAACAAGGCCGCAACAAAGGGGCAACCCTAATCAATATCATGGTGGTTTAAAATCAAACCTCACCAAAGAACTCTGATGAGGAAATTGAGTTGTCTTGCTTTTTTTAGAAGTTGAACCAAGCTCATTGAAAGGATGCCTATTTTTATCCTTCAAAGGAGTCACTTGCTAGTTTCCACCAGGACCAACCATAACAATATCCTTATCTTTTCTTTCATTCCTTGTAGCATAACATTTATTATCATTATTCTCATACTCTTTCCCATGCTCATGAGTTTTGTTACAGGAATTGGAGAGGTTCCCAGCTTTATGACAAAGTAGAAAAACCTGCGAAGATGACTTGTAACTAATTTTCTGCTCCCAAATACCAAATTTTGAGCACAGTTTAATGACTTTAGGTAGTACCTTATCAATATCAACACTCACACAAAATCTAGCAAAGACAAGATGCTTCATAGATTTAGTAACATGGTCAATAGATAAAAACTAACCTAGAGCATTTGCTATACCTCGGATTATGGCTTCAGTCCAGTACTCTAAAGGAAGTCCTGGGAGCCTAACCCAAATAGAAACCCTATTAAAATTTTCCTTTGCTGCATCAAAACCAGGAGACCATCTTTTCAACAGCAGATTTGACTTACCAAGGAACCAAGGACCTCCCTGCAGGATAGTCTTGCTTGCCTCAAGAGATCGAAAAGAGATAAGGAAAAATCCATTCAACATGGCAGCCACATTGATCTGATTAGATTGGCCCCATCTTTTTTGAGCCCGTTTTCTAAACACATCAATATTTGGTTGAAAGCCTGAGAATCTCCCAATAAGGGCATTCTCCATGCAGGCAATAGCTTTGTCAACATCATCATCAGGGACCTGCAGAAAGATGCAAGAACCATCTGAAGCATTTAGAGAAACACCCGAATAGATGTCAGAAGCATGCAAAGAAGAAGAGGAATTCCCCACCAACGGTTGAACAAAGGGATCTCTATACTGATCTGCATTAGCTGACGAGTTGATTTGCAGGTTCAAATTGGAATCCTGCAAAACCTGCTTAGAAAGGGGACCCAAAGTAGGAGTACCCTCTCCAGGTCAACCCTGCAACATGCAAGACGGCAACACCCTAGTAGGGTTAACCACATCCAAAGGCGAAACATAGTCATTCAAATTTACCTGACTGGAAACAGGCAAAACAGGGGTGACATCCAAACGGCCAGACCCCGACCCAATATCAACACGGCAAGAGGCCGTCGTAGGGGAATGAGAGGGCTCCAATGCTCCAGACACATTTCCCTTAGCAGAAACCCTAGCATCCTTTGTAGGGGTTGTTGGAGGAGAAAGGAAACCCTGCTTTAGCACCCCACAAAGTCCAGAAAAATTAGAATTTGAAGGAGCCACAAAAGGCCCCTTCTGCACCACAAACCGTTGTACCTCCAACCAGATATCCAGGAGAGATTCCTCCTCTTCTTCTTCCTGAGAGAGATGCCATTCATCAGATCCTCCATCATCATCCTCTTCTCCATAGTCATCCTCTCCATCTTCATCCTCTCCCTATGGGGGTGATCTGCTACCGCTCTGCAAAAAACTTTGGCATTACTTGCTCCATCCTAGTCCGTGCTCTTGCTCATGCTCCCATTCTCGTTGTATAGATATATAACTATTGTTGGTTGGGAGGTAGTTAGTAAGTTTTATAAAGATGATTGTGTGGAAAATGTAAACATCCGGATTGAATCGATAATATTAATTTCAATGTATGAACTCAATATTATTATCTATTGCTGTGCAAAAATGATTTGATCTAGTTACTTTGAATCTGCTCTACCAAAATCAATATGGTATCAGAGAAGAATGGAGATCTATGTGCCTATGTGTAAAGTTCAGAAAAGAGACTACTTTGGCAGCATGTGAAAGCAATCACTTAATGTGCAAGGCACGTGGAGGAGAAGGTGTAAAACCTGCATAGTGCTGCATGAAAGATCTACAGAGATAGAAGTGTCTGGCGGCTGAGTATGGATGTGAGATTGTAATATTCTGTGTCCGTGAGAATATTAGTCTTGGAATGAAGTGTGGGAGTTTGGCACCCGGTGATTGATCCTATCTCCATGGAATTGAAAGGCAACAAACAGAAAAATGATTATGATGCAGAGAAATTTTATGTGGCATGATAAGTCTATTCCAAATCATTATTGGATGTCTAAAAATTCTCTTCTACGCATTTGTTGTTTGATCCTCGGTGGCATTTGACAAAACTATAATCATCTCAGGAAAAATCAATGAGCAATTAGTTTATGGTTCATTTTTTTCAAAGGCTACTTAATTTTGTAGAATTTTCTTTTGACTGGAAGACCTAAAAGAAAGACAAGGAAATTGCCAACATAATGAAATAGGGAGGCGGCTTGGTGATTTACAATCACACTGTGGTTTCAAGTTCAAATCTCATGAATCTTCCTTATTTATGAAAGAGGAGTTGATGATTGAATCATTATAAATCTATATTATTATTATTATTATTTTTTGAGAAGTTAAAAATCCAACCATATTTTAATTTTTTGAAGTCTGATTTAGAAGGAACGTAATTTTTTTTGGAGTGGAAGGTTCCTTAAAAAAGGGGAGTAAATTTAGATAGATAAGTGGAAGAATAAGGAGAGTAATATATAGTTTTTTTTTTAATGAAGAGTTAAAGATTTTTTATTTGTAGGAAGAAAATCACTTTTTTTTTGTTTTTGTTTTGAAAATTTTGTGTGGAGAAATAAGGGTCTGTTTTATTTTGGAGATAGTGAAGACTTAATAGGTTAATGCTGATTTTTTGGAGATAGTTATATTGTATAAAAGGTGTATTTTTGGTTGAATTCAACACCTTCAATTTTTATAATGTTCAATTGCATTATGTTATCAAATGCTTGTGCTCTCATGGCCATTCATACTACACCTAATAGGGCTTTCAAAGGCTCAAATGTAATATTAGGTGGATAAAGTGTAAGCACATCGAATTGGAGTAGAGGAAAATGGAGGTTAGAGGTTTTTCTAATCTCGAGCTAGCTTCTCGCTCAAAGATGATCCACTGCATGAGAAGCACCATCAATTTGTGTCTCTTCATGGAGAAAGGGGGGTCTTCAAAATTTTTGCGGGTGCAGTTTGTGTATTCAGTTTGGTGTATTTCCTTTTGTACATTGGAGGAAAGATTGGAGGAGGAATATTAACACCCTCAGAGGAAAGTGGACTCTTCAAGAAGGAGAGTTGTGTTTCCAGAAAGAGGGACCTTGATACACTCAGAGGAGATATGGACTCTCAGAGGAGGGTTTTTCTCTCAAGGGATTATTGACACTTTCAATGGAAAGTGGACTCTTAGAGGAGGAGAGTTGTTCTCTCAAATGCAGCACTAGAGGAGGGATTATTGACACACTTGGTGGAGTTGTGGACTCTCGGTGGAGAGTTGTGTTCCCTCATTGGTTGAATGGAGGATGAGATTATGTTCTCTCATGTGGTTTTGTAAGTTTGACAATTAGGAGATCTGTTGACAGATTTAATTTTGTGTTTCCTGGGTGAGCAAGGAGAATTAGTGAAGGCGCTTCATCAAAGTCTCCAGAAGGGCTATTGTGTTTAGTCCTTGCAGTGTTTCACCTCTTATTCAGATTGATGCAATAAGGGGGAATGTTGGTTTATTACATATTATAAGTTAGTTTAGATAATAAATAAATAAATGCTAGTAGTTTATAAAATATAGGTTAGTTTATAGTTAGATATAATTGTTGTCATATTTTAGCCTAGCCCAGAATAGCCCAAGGATCTCTTGAAGTACAAAGAAGAAGCCCACAAAAAAGCTAAGTCCAAAGTTTCCTGGCTTTTCCCTTGCATTTTCTACCTTTTTCTGAGCTTCAAAGTTTCGGGGTTCTCTCTTCCATCATGCCATTCCCATCAGCTTTAAAAACTCTACCTTGATAATCTGTAAGTTGCCCAATTATTTTGGATCTTAGAGGTCAGGGTGGCGGTCTTCCTTCTTCTTCAAAGCAGGTAGTAAAAAAAAAACCCGATCGTTGAAGTCCAACGAAGCTCTAAAATTTTCTAAGTATTTCAAGCATCGGAGATTGAGAGGTTTCTCTTCCTTCTTTTTCCAAATAGGCAGTAAGTAGAAATCTCGATCACCAAAGTCTGACGAAGCTCCAAAAGTTTCTAAGTGTTTTGAGTGTCTGAGATCAGGAGGTTTCTCTTACTTCTTCTTCCAAGCAGGTAGTGAGTGGAAAGCCCAATCGTCAAAGTCTGACGAAACTCCAAAAAATTTTAAGTCTTTCGGGCGTCGAAGATTGGGAGGTTGCTCTTCCTCTTTCCTTTTTAAAGGCAGAAGGGTGAAGGTCCGAGACTTGATCCCTGATCATTTCTCTAGGGTGCCAAGGGTTCAGGCAGTGAACTTCAGAGACTTTCTTGTCCTCTTGCAGGTTAAAAGTGTTAGCAGCAAGGTCCGATACTCAATCCTGATGATGTTTAAATTCTTCTAAGTATTTTGAGATCGGGGAATCAGGTGGTTCCTTTTCTTCTCTTCCAAATGCGCGATGTATGGTGAAGGCTTGATCTCCGAAACCTGACGGTTTCCCTTTGTTCCTTTCAGACTTTGGAGATCGGGGTTTCCTTCTTCACTTTTTCAGATGTCGATTTCCTGGTGGAAGCCCGATTGGAGATCCTTCCACTATTTAGAATGTGATGGGACTATTCAATGACCTTCTTGGCCACCATTAATGTTTCTTCAGATCCTGATTGCTTGTGGAAATTGATTTCCCGCACCCCAATGCCACTAGCTCTTTTTGCATTGAATTTCTTGTACGCAAGGCATGGGCAGATGTTCTTCTTCAACAGATTTCTAGGGTAGAGCCATGTGGGCACACACCAAGGACACAAAGATGAATTTATTGCAGCATGGGCAATGGGTTTTCCTTGTTGACCACTCTTTCCCATGCCTAGGGCTGCACAATGATTTTAAAAAGCTATATATGCATAGGTTTGAGATGTATTTCTAATGGTTGTTCTCCTGGATCATCACACGGGTAGAGGGATTCTTTTACAACAACAAACCTTGTGATATATTTTGGAACCAAGTGGATTTGATGCATTGTGCTCTATTATGAGCCTTTGACATCTCCATTTTTAGCTCACCTATGAATGGGAGTTCTCATTTTGTGTTTATATCTTGTGTGTAAGGAATATTTCTTCATTTTTAATTAGCTTTCTAGCCTTCATGATCAATATAAACTATTATTTTGCCTCTCTCTAAAGATTTACACTGTGTTTATTCAAAGATAGTAAGCTTATTTTGTGGATAAAGCAGTCCCTTTTGTAGATGTGGTCTTTTACACTAACCTTTGTGATAGATTTTATGATTCTGTTTCAATTTGAGATTATTGTTGTGTTAATTTAGGGTCAACTAAACACCCTAAATCTTGGTGCATTACCATTTTCTTTTATGTACTTCTTCTCCTTTTCCTTGGTGATCAGTAGCATAAGATTAGTTATTTTTCTCTGAACTTTAAGTTCAACATGAGGAACCAACTTTCTCTGGAGGTTTGATCTCATCTGCAAGGTCCCACACCTTGATATCAGTCCCATTGTGTCATTGGAATGCTTGAACAAGCTTCAAGTAGGGTGCAATTCCAGGTGATAACAATAACTATTGTTGGTTGGGAGGTAGTTAGTAAGTTTGGGAAGTTGCATGGAGAAAAAAAGGATTTATAAAGCTGATTGTATGGAAAATGTAAACATCTCAATTGAATCCAATAATATCAATTTGAATGTATGAACTCAACATTATTATCTATTGTTGTGCAAAAATGATTTGATTTGGTTACTTTGAATCTGCACTACCAAAATCAATACTATATGTTGGATGAGTAACAACCTAAACAAATACTTATCTTTAAAGTCACCTCTAGATGGAAAAGTGTATGACATGATAAACATAATGTGATAATTAAAGGTGCTAAGGACTTAGTATTAAGTATTATTCTTAATAAATCTCATGTACAACTCTATGTATATATTGAGCCTTCATCTTGAACAACTATTGTGTTGCAAATGGTGAGCTCAAAGTCATAATCTAAAAAAATTCACAATGAAATCACTCCCTATAATTCATCTCCAAACCTATAAAGAACCACATAAACACATAGTGTCTTCCAATCAATCACATGCCAATGAGATAAGAGAACAATAACTAAAGATGACACACTAAAAACCCATAAAAAGGTGTTGTAACTACACCATGATTAATTAACTAAATGTCCATTATATAAATCCCTTAAACTCAGCTAATTCAAGCACATTTTAACACAAAAAGTATTCTTCCCTAGTAGAAAAATATTATCAAAATTCTAAAAAAATATGTTTGGCATGATTCTAGTATTCTTTATACAAAATTACGAGCTATTTTACCCTGGTTAGAACTAACACAACGTAAGAGGATCAAATATTTCTACTATACTAAGTTAGATTATTGTTAATAGAAGTGGGAAGACACATTCACTCACATGGATAAAATATTTTCAAAATATAACTCTCTTTATATGTGTTTGTGTGTATAAATGCATGTATAATTACATTAGAATATATGTTTACACCACTATATATACTTTATGCTCTCTATCTCCCCTTTCTCTATTCCTATACATTTCTCCTATCATCCTATATGTTTATAATCTTATAGTATAAATACCAGTGAGTTACATAATAATAAAATCAAACATGGCTTTTAATCATGTACTTTCTCCATTTAATGTGTTGAATTTATCCATGGGGTCTCATATAATAACACACAACTCTATAACACTTTTTCCCTTATTTGTATTTATTTAAACAACTTTGAATTTGTTATGGAATCTTTGTGGTTTCTGTGGGATTAGAAATCATGGAATACCTTTGATTAAGAACCTATCGAGATTCCACCAAAAGTTTTTAAAAATCACTTTCTTGATACAACTTATATGAAGAGCTTTCGCATTACGTCTCAAAAAAGGAGCATAATCAACTCACAACTTCCAAAATTATAGTCTCAACCTAAAATTGAAGTGCATCATGAGTATAATATCCTTACAATTTATTGTGGTGTAAGTTTGAAAATACTACTAACCTTCATGAGTGTTATATACCCTCTCCACATGATGTTTCAACTTTATAAGTTGTGTGCTAACCTTATTGATAGTTGAAGATGGATTCTTGTTGAAGCAGTGGTAAAAAACAACTAAGTATGTATTTTCTTCTTAGAGATCCCCTTAGATTTGGTCCTTATTTCTCCTACTCATTTCCACAATGTTCTATATTGTCATTATTCTATCATCTCAAGATATGTAATATTGTCAATATTGATCATCTAGCCCCAACAATGAACTCTTTTTTGTGCCTTCTATTAATTCCCCCAAGGTTCTCCATAGTCACCATCTATCATCTCAAGATATGTGATATTTTCAATATTGATAAATCAAACCCAACAATCTATTCCTTTTTGGGACTTGTACGTATACAAGTTTGAGTTATATTTCTATGTTACTTGGGAAGATTGGATATCAATTTCATTAAAATTCTCTATAATTTTATGTGGATTAGAAGAGGGAAGGAGAGAAATAGGAAACTACATCATCATATTATTTTTGAAGAGTGCTTGATTTTCATCTAATTTATCTATTTACTCCTTCATTTAACTCGAAATATGCTTAGAGAAATTAACTTTATATTTAGATACCACCTTCTTCTTAACCTCTTGTTGGTTTGCTTTTGTGGTTTTAGCACAAGGTAACAACTTCTATATGAGCCCATCTAGTTGAGATTCAATTGAGAGATAAGTATTAATGGTGACCTAGGATTGTGTGGATTGACATTTTGTAATATCTTTTGAACCCCTTCCTCTAGATGCACCCATTGTTGTATCTAATCATGTTAAGCATTTTTTGTAGGACATGTCCCAATTTTTTTTTTTGCAATGATGTAAAGTTGTTTTAGCTAAATAATTGTTCCTACAATGTGGTTTATATCAAACTTGGTACCGATTTTACTACTATGGTTTGTCTCTTTTGTTTACTCAACTCTACCTTGATCCTTTACAAAATACCACTCATGAATAGTGGTCATTATGCAAGTGACACAAGTGTGGAAACAATCCCTTCTTCCAAAATTCCCAATTTTCCTTTAACCTTCTCCTTCCTTTCTATATCTACCTTCTCTCTCTCCTTATTATTTTCTTCTATCTCTTATTCTAGTTTCTCCTTCTCCTCCTTTTCTTTATTTTTACTATTCTCCTCTTCTTTTTATTGTTCTATCTTTTCTCACCTTCTTCCTCCATTTTTTAATTTCTTTTAGTTTTCTTCTCTTTCTCTCTTTTCCTTCTCCTTGTTTGCAATCTCCTCTTACTGCCACTTTTGGTTGCAATCTCCTCTTACTGCCATTTTTTTCTTTCTTTTTCTTTGGATATGGTGTCTTTCAATGCCTTGTGGTGCCTTTCTTCCTTCTCCAAGGGATATATTTTATATTTTTCTACTGAGGACACTACCATGTCTTTAATCTCCTTAGTGTACACTTCTCTAATTTTATTATCATTTTTTTGTTCGTATTCTTCCTTATATCATATTATCAAGCAATATGGGTAATATTCTTTCTTTTCCCTCTATTAACAAAATGTTTTTATGTCACCTCCATCTCGATGATTATGTAATCTTATACTACAATAGGAAATTTGTACATGTAATTTCTCCATATGATATTTTGCAATTATCAATCTAGTGCATTATGAAATATATAAATATAGTTCTTTCATACTAAATTTCCACTATCATAATTATTGGTCACTTTCATCACCCCTCTCTATATTTTTATCATGGCCTTCATTTTTTACTCTATCTCTATCTATTTACCACTTGTGCCTTCCTCCTCCTCTATGTCTAATTATTGAACTTGATATCATGAGGAGATTTAGGGGATGAAGGTGTTGTTAATAAATATTCTCTTATTTCTCTACTCTTTTTGAAGATTTTCTTAGCCTTTTCCTACTACTAATAGTGAGCAATGTCTCTCTAGCCATCTACATGGATGATCTAGTAGATATCCTTAGTAGATCTAGTGGTATTAACTTCCTTTGTGCCTTAGATTTATCTTCCTTCTCTATATAGGCGTGTACATGTGTGTGGGTTCCCTTCACCTTGATATCATCTATTTCCATTAGATGGCTCATTCTATAATCTTTGAATTTGAATTATCTTGTTGTGGAGTGTGTAGAAGCTACCCCTAGATTTTGATGGATCCTAGTGGATTGACTTAGTTGCATTGGAGATCCTTATGATTTCTCTTGGTATGAGGTATAATGTTATCTGCTACTACTTTAATTATTTCTCCTTCCTCACCTTACTTCTTCTTTTTCTAATCCATCCTTTATTTCTTTATATTTTATCTATTCAAGTGATACTCCTAGGTCATCCCATCACAACATAGGTCTTGTCATTGTATTCATATCCTCATTTCCTATAAATTTTATTGTGGCCCTTTACCATTTAATCATTTATTTTATAAGGAAAGAGAGGTAGTATTACTTGTCATTGTATATAAGGGAAATGTAGGTGTTATCCATATCCACTCTAAAAATGTATGAGTCCTCGAACTTGTGCACTATCAAATATGAGGTAGTTTGGTATATGTTGTTCACCATGTTTTAGATTTTCTACTCCTGATGTACCACAATGGTAACTACCTTTGAACCCACCCAACATGAATTAAATTAATTTGATCAATTGTTGCCCCAATTGAATTATTCTCTTCCCATTCTACCTTCTTTCAGATCCCAATATCATCTTCATGAATTATATTGCTAGCACCAATGGTATTGAACCATAGTAAAAATGCATGTTCCCTTTTTATGCATTTCCTAATTTCATCTTCTTTATAATGACTTGGCTCAAATTTTACAGTTTTTAGTGTACTATATAGATTCTTCATTTATTTAGTTTTTCCATTTCACTTACCCATCTTGTTGACACCCAATTCAACAAGTGAAATTTTTTTAAAGTCTAGTGCCCCTTTTTGTTGCCTTAGACATACTCTACCCATCACTGGTAAATGATCAGAGAATTCTTAAATAGGCATCCTTGGTCTTTCTATGCTTTGCCTTCATTGCTTTTTCATGAGCCTAAACTTCAAAAAATTCACGTGTGGGGGTTTTCAATTCAATTTCTAGGGCATGGGTCAAATTTTAGGTTTTCAAAATTTCTCATCCCAACATTCCTTTCTCCTAAAGTCCTACAATTGACACTAAAATGTTAGAGTTTCAGATTTTTCCCTACCAACATACCTTTTTGGATTTTTCCTTCTTGGCATGCCTTTCCTTCCATTTCCCCATCTCCCGTTTCCCTCTAAGTCCATTTTTCCATTTCCTTTAATTTCAAAATTTTAGACTTCCTCATCCCAACATGACTTTCCTCCAAAGTCCTACAATTTGCACTAAAGTTTTAGAGTTTTGAAAATTTCCCTACCAACATACCTTTTTAGACTTTTCCTTCCCGACATACCTTTTAGAGCTTCAAGGTGCTTTTTTCCTTCTTCCCCCTTTGGCATGCAAAGTCTCAAAGCTTTGTCATTTGAATAAAAAACCCTATCTACCTCCCTGCATGACCTAGGACACTATTAATGGCCTCAAATGGATGTGACCAAGTAGATGAAGGCTCCCATACTCCTCTAGGTACCAATGGACCCCCTCAAGGATGCAATAGCATGGGTAAATGAACCAAATGAGAATGATTTTAGGTGTGAACCATGTGAAAATGATGTGATTAGGCATGGGTGGCCATTCTCACTTGCAAATGACTAAACTCTTCTTCCACAATGACTTGCTAACATGGGATAGAGTATATAATGACATTTCTCATTCATAGTGAGGGGATGGATTTTTATTGTAGATAAGAAACAAAGAAAAAAGAACAAGCAAAAACCTCTAGGGTTTTCTTTCAACAATTGTTTTTGAGCATTTTCATTATAATTTTTTTGGGTTTTCTATCAAAGGATATGATAGGGCATTGTAATTGTGAAGAATGATTTAAATGTGTAGATATAACATTTTATTGAGTGTCTCCATGAACATTGCATGAGTTTTTTGTATGATTTGGCAAATCCTCTTAATCACATTTGTTGATTTGAGTAGCGTTCATGATTACTAGTCAACTAGAAGGCTATAAAATCCTATATAAAGATTTTGCAAGGCATCTTTTCAAGATAATACATGAAATTCACAAATTTTTTTGGATTATTAAGGTATGCTCAGTATTGTATTTCTACAATTTCATGTATCTTTTTTGTTGTTATGCATAGAGCCTAGCTTTTATGTATAACTTTCAAGTATGATCTTTGTTGATATCTTGATTAAGGTATCATTATTTGGATTGCATTTATGTACCTTTTGGTGATGACTTAGACACTGTTACTTTCACTAGATAAAGGCACCAATCTACTACAAGATCAAGCTCCCATCCCACCAACACATTAAAGCAAAACAAAATCTTAATCTTTATTTTTATTTGGGTTGTTTGTTTTACCCACATCCATGTCTAGATGTATGCAGTTGCATTAGGAGGTATCGAAGCATCATTTTTAGACTCTTTGCATGGTTTTGTTTCTACTTTATGAAGGTGTAGCATCCTTGTGTTTTCAAACTAGCATACAAACACTTAGTGATAGTTAAATCAAAGTTTCATGTGCATTGGGTATGGTTTGATTCAAGGTTTAGCTTCACATTATTATCTGTTATTATCCTCATAAACCTTAGGAAATTCCCCCTTGGTCTAGAAAAACCTAAAGAAGAAGAGTGGACCTTAACCACATTATCAAATTGATCAATTGCTGCCTTATCCTAATCATAAGTTGCAAGTCTTTGTCTTGAGTTTGACACCCCTGGCACTCAAGAACTACTTGGCTTTAGGGATTTGTGGAGCCTCAACTTTAAGCACTAATAAACTAGTGCCATTTCTGGGGAGGAAACTAGTTGGATCATATTTTTAAGACTTCTATAATCTTGTGAAGTTTGTTTGGGAGATTAAGCTTTGTTTCTTGGTTTTAAATTTTTTGTTGCTAAAGAAAGTTTGTCTCTTCCCAAGTCAAGAGTGGAAAATCTATTCAGATGAACCCATTCAAACATTAAAGACAAGAATTAAAGATGGAAAGAGGGAGGCATTCAAAGAATTTTCAAGATCCTGATGGTATGGAAACACACTTAAGAAGACAATGTATTGCTTAGAAATCTACAAACAAAGGTATGTCTATCAGATACACTTTTCAAAGAAATGATGTTGGTCCTTCTACTAGAGATAATATGCATGTTGATTTAAGGGATCAATATCCTTATTCTTCAAATGATTCTAGTGATAAAACGATTACATCTAGTAGAATAAACTGTAGACATGAATATGGCATGCCAAGATATTCAATGAACGTGACTGGAAGGGATATAAATATATCCCATCAAGAACAATATGAAGATTTGAATGCATCAAATATTACAAACATAAGAACCATAGGAGTAGGATCGTGCATCCTAATTCTCTTTCCTCCACACATAGAACTAAACTTGAGCAAGATAAATTGCATTCCATAATGCCAATGTAGCTACACAGTTAGAGAATAACCTTAGAGAAAGGGAAATTGATCAAACAATAGATTTTCTTGACCATATTAGATAAACAAATGGAACTTCAAGCTCAAATTGATTTATAGCAAGTACAACTTGCTTGGAATTTCCAACAACAAAACTAGCCTCAACACCATAATATTCCTAATCAACCAGTAGCAAATCAATAGCCTAACCAGTAGAAACATAACCAACCAAATATAAGATCCCATAATAGGAAAAAAGATCAAAGATTCACACCACCAAGATAGCCCCTAGGAATGGAAATATATAGACAAATAAATTTTTATGACATTCCTAATTATCCAAATTAGATACCCAATGAGATTACAAGAAAAGTACCTAAATTCCAATGTAACAATGTTGTCACTAGTGAAGAACACCTAAGATGCTTCATCAATGTAACTGATGAGTATGAAATTGAAGATGAGGCTGTCATGATGAAGTTGTTTGTGCAATCCTTAGAAGAAAGTGCTAAGGAGTGGTAATAGAAGTCTTCCAAACAACAACATAGATTCATGGAAAGAATGCATGAGGGTCTTTGGACTATAATATGGAGATAGGATTTATCCAAAGTTCACAATCCATGAGCTGACGTCCATCAAGAAGGGTGTGAATGAGAATGTTGTAGAGTTCAATAGTAGATTTGTCATGACCATGAGGAAGGTGCCTCCTAATGTGAGACCAAAGAGTTGATGTGCTTGGTTCTTTATTATGGAGCATTTGATACAAAATTAGGGTATTTCCTTCGTGACAAGAACCCTCTGACTTTAAGAGAGGCTTATACCATGGAAATCAACATAGAAAGCAATATGAGGGCATATAGAAAACATGTCAAAAGAACTGATGTAAAGATTTTAAAACCAGATGCAACAACTTCAAGAAAACCTCTTACTACTGAAGATAAGCTAGATAAGCTAATGGAAGCTATGAAAGATATTTCATATCAGGTTGCACAAAATAAGAAGGGTTTGCCTTCTAATAATGCTACTACTCACTTCAATGAGGGGTAGAGGTTACATAACAGGCCTTACAATATTGATTAGCCCAAGAGACTAGGACAAAATCATAAACAGGTTATTCCAAGGCAAGGAAATTCAAGGCACCAAGACAAAGATAATCCTGATCCTTTAAGGATTGATCATGTGAATGTGCAAGATGATTCACTATGGTGTGAAGCATGCTTTTTTCCCCATGATTTAGTAAATTATGTTGTTGCAATAACATTTTAAAGGAGAAACAATTCCCCAATGAAAATGGTACCCCTGAGTATTATGAATATGATAAGGTGGACCAACTTGATGCTTATGAAGGTGATGAATTCTTTCAGTGTGATCATGATAGCTATCATATCTAGTATGAGCTACCAAGCCATGATTTTAAAAATCTCAAAAAACTCATGCAACAAATATATAAGAGAGAAAATCTCTCAAATGAAGATATTAAGGCTCTTACTAATGCCATTGGCATGTAAGTGTAGAGTGAGTATTAATTGGGAGGAAGGAAGGTAAATGCAAGAAAATAAATTGGATCTACAGTTACACTAGAGGTACAAATTTTACTTGTAGATAATGGAGAGCAAAGGTTGGACCTTGATACTAACAAGAAGGACATTGCATAGAAGAGTGTGAGTAAGACATTGCACACTAAACCTTTCTAAAACCAATAATTCCTACTATTCTACTCAACGCACATGTTAATGAAATAATTTATAATTATTTAATTAATATTTCCCCGTCTTTCCCCCATTGCCAAAAATCAACTTCTTATACTATAGTTCAAAAAATTAAATATTTTGGAAAACTATAGTTCATATACACCAAGAATTAAATAAATATTCCCATTTATTTAATTCCCTATTTTGTGCACTTTTGATTACTTTTAGTAATCATCATTATTTTCCTCTTAATCATGTGCACATGGGTTAATTAAAATTAACTCACCATTACATATCCCCATGTTTCTAGAAGTCCACTTGTCATTCAATGTACATGCATGTACATGACAAGTGGTACCTTGGAAGTGTTGTCCTACTTTTCTTCGTAGCTAAATAGCCCAAATCCATGAAATCTCTAAGTGTTTTCCCCTTTAGAAATGCAAGGAAAAATATCCCAAATTGACTAAGTCCAAAATATCTTGAGTTTTCCTTGTGTTTTTAGCATTGTCAGAGTTTCAGAGTTCTCCCCTCCGCCATGCCATCCTAATTGGCTTTAAACTCTGCCTTGTTCTTTGCAAAATACTCTAAGTGTTCAAAGTTCTTTAGATGTTGGGGGTTGGGAGTTCCTTATTTTCCCTTCTTCTTTTGGAGGATGTAATGTTGAGGCCCAAAGCCTGAGCTTTACTCTTTCTTTGAAAATTTAGCTAAGTGTTTTGGAGTTTCAGACTTCAGATTTTTCTTCTTCCCTCTTCCTTTCCTTCTGGAAGGTGGAAGACGGAAGGTCCGAAGACCGACTTCCATCAAACCGTCTCAAATAATGCTAAGTGTTTTAGGCTTTGGGGACAGGACCTTCCTTCTTCTTCCTTCTCATGGAATGTAGAAGACGGAAGGCCCGAGGCTTGAACTCCGCTAAAACTTTCAAAAATTGGCTAAGTCCTTAAACTTTTGGGGCTTAGACTTTCCTTCTTCCTCTTTCTCTAAGAAGGCAAAAGATGAAAGGCCCGAGGCCCTGAAGCCCACCAATTTTGTAATCTTCCTTTGTATAGCGGAGCTCGGGGGATGGGGTTTTCTCCTTTCTCCTTCTCTCTTGGAAGGCAGAATGCCAAAGTTCCAAGGCCCAATCTCTGACGACTTTCTCTCTCTTCAAAAGTGAAGGGAAAAACATGCCAGAATCAAAGGTTCAACTTTCAACTCCAACTAGAGTTTGTTGTTGAGCATTTATTATTGCAGGTAGGAGATCAAATGCAAAATTTTCAACGCAACTATTTATTTCTCAACTACTTTAGACAAGATATTTTTGTATTTATATCAAAGACAAAACAATATATCCATGCATTCCTTTACAGAAATATCTTCTGACATGCCCATAGGACGAATTTATTGCAGCATGGGTGACAATTCTTTCTTGTTGACCACTCTTTCCCTCTTCCATGGCTGCCACAATGATTTGTAGAAGATATATATACATGTAAAAAGATGTATTTCTGTTAGTTAGTTGCGCTAGGTCACTTCTAGAGGTAGAAAGTTCCTTACAGGATCGGACCTTATGGTTTTCTCCAGAATTGGGTGGATTTGATGGACTGTGCTCTTTTGCTGAGCCTCTCATGTCTCTGTGCCAGTTCAACAATGGAGGAGAGTCTATCATTTTGTGTCTATTTCATGCCTGTAATGAATTCTTCTTCTTTTGTAATGGCTATTTAGCCTCTATGATCAACATAAACTAAAATTTGTCTCTCTCATTATTCTTGCACTGTGTTTATTTGATAGATGTAAGATGTGTATTATGGATAAAACAATCCCTTTCACAATTTTGTCTTTCTGCCTTAATCTCTATTTGAATCTACATAAGTCTGTGTGATTTCCCTTCAACATTTGAGATCATTACTATGTTATGTCAGTTACCTTCAAACACCCTAAATCTTGGTGTATCACCCTTTCCCTTTTTGTATTCCTTCTCTCCCTTTTTTCCTGGTGATCGATAGCATAGGTTTAGTTGAATTCTCTGAGCCTTAAGCTCAAAAAGAGGAACCAACCTTCTCTGGAGATCTAATCTCATCTGCAAGGTCCCACATCTTGAGATTAGTCCCATTGTGTCATTAGAATGCTTGAGTAGACTTCAATCAAGGTGCAATTTCACATGACATCAATTTCTGGCACACCCGGTGGGACCAGTATGATGAGCTTGATCATCTATTGAAGGATTTGGTGTGTTCTTTAGTGCATTCTGCCATCTAGAGAAATCTTCACAAACACCATGGCGACTCTACTGAATAAATCTCCTGGAGAAAGCAACCCAAATGCTTAAAGAACCTCAAGGATCAAGATTTCGATGGTTTGTCTGGTCTAACTTGCTTTCAGAAGCATCTCAAATCACCTGGTAACTCTCTTCTGGTATGTTTCCAGTCTCCAAAAGCAGACCTGTTACCCTTGTTTTCAAAGATTATTTTGATACATCTCTGCTTTTCAATGCTCTAGTATGTCAAGCTATTATGGAAGTCACGGTCTTTTCCCTCCATCAAGAATAGGCTTCCATACACCCATCATAACATTCACACCACTATCATGGCCCTGCCAAGAAACAAACCCTTTGTGGCCTTTAATAGTAGAAGCCCGCTCGCCTTGCACAATATGATGACATCCTAGTTTAAGCTCTAAAGGCTATCCCATTTTTCACTGGTGAAAATTCCACTACTCCTACTGAGCACATCTAAGACATTGTCAATGTATGCTCCATTCACAATGTTACCCAAGACAATGTCGCAGTAAGGCTCCTTGCTTCTTCCTTGAAAGGAAAGGCTCTCCAATCGTAAAGGAAGTTACCTGCAGGTTCAATTCATGACTGGGATGAGTTAGGAGAAAGGCTCTGTCAGCGTTTTGAAGATAACAGTGATCATTTGTCCCTGATAGAGCAACTGGAAACTATTAAAAGGGCTCCCTACGAATTCATGGTGGATTTTAATTTCAAATTTTAAAAGACTTGGTATAGAATTCCACCATTGGTGAGGCCTTCCCCTAATGTTTCGTTCTTGTATTATTTGAGATCCCTGAACAATGATATCGTTGTCATGATCCAATTTCTAGGAGGGGATGTGTTACCTGATGCCTATGAGGTAGCTATTAGGGTAGAAAACTATCTAATTCTGGCTGGAAAGATTGCCCCCAAGCCTCCAATGCCATTATTTCCAAAAGCCCAAATCTTTCAACCAATCATGGCACCAATTCCTATAGCTAATGTGTCATACCAAGTTCCTAATCATCCCTATCAGTTTAGTAAGTGGATTTGTTAGGGGAACAATCAAAAACAAAATCAACTGAGCTATGTTAGGCCCTTGAACCCTGTCATGCCCGTGACGAGCCCACCTGTATGTCACCATACAAGTGGGCTAAAAGGTAGGAATATTTTTTTTAAGGGTATAAATGTATAATTGTGTAACTCTGTAAAGAAAGTTTACCTAATGTCTCATTGAAGATAAATAATTCCCGCAAGGTTTAGATTGATGTTTGTTCTTTGTCGTGAAAGCCCTAACAATTTCCAATGTGAATTTTAGAACAAGTTATATTACATGAACTTACTATACCATTTGATTAAATATTTAAAAACTATTGTTCATATGATAGTAATACTCCACTATTTAATGGGTGTAATAATTCAAATAAACTATAACTTAAATAAAATTTACACTTTATAAATAATTCCCCATTTGCAATTAATTTTAAACTAACTTAAAATTATATATATCTTTTATTCCCAACTTAAACTAATAATTAAAATTTCCTTTCACAATATTGAAAATAATAAAATTAAAAAAAAATTACAATTCTTTCTAATTTAAATAAAACAATTCCTAAAAATAATCCTTCTTTATAACCCAATAGAACAATTGCCTTTTTTTCTTAACATATAAAAAGAAATAAAGCTAAGATTGATATTTTTTTTCTTAATTTAAAATAATACCATTTCAAATGCTTTTCTCAATGAAATTAAAATTAGAAACTTGCTTTCTTGTTTTAACAATTAAAATAATAATATATATCTAAGACCACTTCCAATAATAACCGATTTTTTTTTAAAATACGAATTAAAGCAATAAATCAATTGTGATATTGTATTTGATAAGGAAGAAACTAATTTATTTTTTCATTCAAAAGAAATCCGACAATTTTTAATATAAAATTGATAATAAAACTAAAACCATTGTTTTCATTATAAATACTAGTTCAAACTACATTCTTGCAAAATATATACAATTAAAACACAGAAGCGATTGTGATACAACGAAAAGAAGCAACGAATGTTTTAATTTACTGTTGTTTTATTTAAAAGGTAGGCAGGTATTTTTTTTCTTTCTTTTCTCGACAACCAAATCTTAGTAAACTGTCACATTATACAGAATCAACTGAAAACAAAAATACATATACAATTTTGCCAAACGTAATAAAGGACCAAACTAGTTTTCTTCCAACAACAATTTCCAACTTCACAAGACTCTTTGTTCACAAAGGAAAAATTTCCAACAAGAATCTCATACGAAGGCACTTTTGCCAAAACTTCTAATATGAATAGTTTTATTTCCAAAACCCCATAGGGAACTCTTTCCTTCTTCCAAGCTTTAGATTGTAACTTTCTTAAACCTGCACACATACAGACGGACAAAATAGGTGGTTAAGTCCTGCTCTCCACCCTACCATAGGGATTGCATAAGCACATCCCACCCCCAAGCAGGAGAACTCCATAAACTGGGTTTACAAACACATGCAACAACTTGCAAAAGCACAAATCCAAACAGAAATAAATCAAACAAGTTTAACCACGGATATACTCACAAACAAGGATCCTTCTTGGATTCAAAATAGGGGGAGAGAGGGGATAATCCTCCCTCTTGGGGAAAAACAAAACCATAGTAAAAACCATCACATCTCACCATATACAACTCCATACATCATAAATCACCAACTCTCCATAAAATACACAACACCCATATCTCCACACATCTCCATACTTTCATACACAACAATAACAAGTTCCATCTCATCACATACCCCATACTTCTAAAAACCATCAAATCACATACTTATCAAAACATCATTTTCACTATCTTAAATCATGAACCAAATTTCCCCAAGAAAGTCTCCACGCCTCTCTATACCCCAACACTTGGGAGGCTTTTATAAAAAATGGAGAGCCACTCCCATATAATCCAAACCCACAAAAAAAAGACAAAACAACAAGTAACCCAAAAACTCATTCAAATCCCATTTCTCATACAATCACATAATTTTTTTACAAAGATTCAAATTGCAAGAATTTTCAGAGTAATACCTCAACTCCCCAAGTTAGGGTGAGCCCAAAACCAAACCAAAATGAATTTCCAATCCTTTTCTCTTGAATCCAAAACCTTGAAATCCAAACTTCTCCAAACTCAAGCCAAAATCTCTTCCTTCTTCACAAATTCTCTCTTCTCAAATTTTATGCATAAAAAAAAAGTGAAAAACCCCTTCCAAATTTTCCCATAAATAAAACCTACAAACTTCAAAAAGAAAGAAAAACAAAAGAAAGAAACTTTCTTTCTTTTTTCCCCAAAAAAACCTCTTCTTTTTCCAAATTAAAACAAGGAAATAAAAATCCTCTCCAAAAATAAAATATAAAAAAATTAATTTTAAAATATTTATCCACATCCCACAAAAGAAATAATTTAAAATAAAATAATTAATTAAAATGACTTTCTCCCCAATATAATTAAATAAAATTAATAAAAATAATAAAATACCACAATCCACACACAAAAATAAAAATAAAAATTAAACAATAGTATTACATCACATTTTAGCCTTAACCCCTTCCACGGGTTAGGCTAGGCTAACTGGTCTGACATAGGGTTTATGGAGTCTCCAAAACCACTTAGGAATCTTGGCCACCCACCTGCACACTTAAATTTTAAATATCAGTGTCATGATAATATAGCTGAAGCAACAAAAATAATTTAAATAATCAATTTCCCATCATAATCACATACTCATATAATTTAAAATAATTTATATCAATTTCTTTTAACACTTTATTTTCCCACATAGATATAAATCTGAAAATCATCTACTCAACTTAATTAAGTCATACAATCCAACCACATAAATCTAGAAAGTATAATCATAATAAATGTCCAAAGTATCTTCTAGCATAATGTCTAGTACAATAACATAAATGTCCATAGTCCTAACATAATTGTCCAAACCAAATTAAGTAAATAATTCCACTAGTCAAATAGTCTAAGTCATAATATCTAAAGCAATAGAAAAAGATGAGCCTCACATCCTCCCCCTCTTGTATTAGGCTTCCTCCTGGAAGCCCTTAAAGAGGTGAGGGTACAAGAACCTCATCTGAGCAGTCTCCTCCCAAGTAGCAGTGGCCTCATCTAGGTGGTCCCATTGGACCTTGACTTGGTCTAGCATTCGCCCTCGCAGGGCCAAAGTTTGACAATCCAATATGCGAATGGGCTCCAGTGACATTTGTCCATCCTACGTGACCTGAAGGGCATCCCAATCCAAAACATGAGACAAGTTAAACATATATTTTCTAAGAACTAAAACATGAAATACATCATGAATGCGTGACAGATTGGGTGGCAATGCTAAATGGTAAGCAATAGGGCCAATCCTCTCAAGGATCTCAAAAGGCTCGACAAATCTGGGTACTAACTTAGAACCCTTTCCATAACGAATAGGGCTCTTGTGTGGCCAAACTCTCAAAAAAACTTTGTCCTAGACCTCAAAGGTCCTGTCTACTCTCTTGGCATCTGCAAGATGCTTCTGCCTATCCTGTGCTATCTACAACTACTCTTGAATCTAGGTTACATGTTTCTCCATTTATTGTACTAAGTTAGGACCCACTACAACTCTGTCCTCTAACTGGTCCCAACTCAAGGGTGTCTTGCAAGATCTTCCATATAGGGCCTCAAAAGGGGCCATGCCGAAAGAGCTATGATGGTCGTTGTTATATGTAAACTCTACTAAATATAGGTAGTCCTCCCACTTGGATTGCTAGTCCATCACATACATCCTTAGCATATCCTCTAAGACCTGATTAACCCTCTCTGTCTACCCATTTGTCTTGGGGTAATAAGCAGAACTAAAATTAAGCTGTGTACCTAAAGCCTATTACAAATCTCTCCAAAAAGATGAAGTAAACACCAGGTCTCTATCTGAAATGATTTTTCAAGGAATATTGTGCAATCTAACAATGTCATCTAGGAATACTCTCACCACTGAAGCTACATCATAAGATGATCTCATCGGTGAAAGTGTGCTACCTTAGTCAATTTGTCAATAGTAACCATGATTGCATCATGCCTACGAGATGACATCGGGAGGCCAACAATGAAATCCATAGATATTACATCCCACTTCCATTCCAGAATAGAGTGAGGATATAACATCCCTGCAGGGTGTTGGTGTTTTGCCTTAACCCTCTGACACTCGAGGCATTGGGCTACAAAATTAGCAATGTCCTTTTGCATTCCAACCCAAAAATACAATTTCTGAAGATCTACATGCATCTTTTTAACCCCTGGGTGAGCTGCATAAGGAGCTCTGTGTGCTTCTGCTAGAACAAATTCTCTAAGATCCCCTAAAGGAGGAACATAAATGTGACCAAAATGCCTAAGCAAACCATTTGTATCTAGGGAGTAACCCTCAAACTTGTCCTTTAAGGACCCATGTAATCGAAGCTCCTGAACAACCTCATTGTACCAAGAATCATGAGGCAAAACATCTAAAATTTGTCCTTGCAAATCAGTTTGCAAGACTAAAGAGGAAACTGCATGCTTCCTTCTACTCAAGGCATCTGCTACAACATTCTCCTTACCCTTAATATATTGAACATCAAAATCATACTCGCAGAGGAACTTCATCCATCGTTGTTGCCTTGCATTAAGATTTGGTTGAGTGAATATGTACTGTAGGCTTTGGTGATCAGAGTGAAGTTCAAACCGGTGACCTAATAGAAAGTGTCGCCATCTCATCAAAGCATGAACGACGGCAGCTAACTCCAAGTCATGAGTCAGATAATTAAGCTCGTGCAATTTCAACTTGCGAGACTCGTATGCTATAACACGTCCTTCTTGCATAAGGACTGCACCCAAACCTTCAATAACATCATTGGTACACACTACAAAGTCAACTATAGGATCAAGTATAGCTAAAATGGGGGCACTAGTGAGCTTCTTCTTAAGGAACTGAAAGGCCCTCTCACACTACTTTGTCCCAAAAAACTTCTTTCCCTATTTCTGAAGGGAAGTAATTGGATGTGCAATCCTAGAGAAACCCTCAACAAACCTTTTGTAATACCCAGCCAACCCCATGAAACTCCTAACCTCAGTTACATTCATTGGAGTAGGCCATTCCAAAATAGCCTTGATCTTAGTTGGATCAACTGCAATTTTGTCTCCTAAGATGATATGACCTAAGTACTGAATCTCCTTTTGAAAGAAATCACACTTAGCTAGATTCGCATACAATTGATTCTCCCTCAAGCACTACAAAACCATCCTCCAATGCTCTTCATGTTCTTCTTTTGTGCATGAATATATCAATATGTCATTGAGGAAGATAACCACAATCTTGTCTAGAAAAGTCTAGAAAATCCCATTCATGAGACTCATAAACACTGTTGGGGCATTGGTTAGCCCAAAGGGAACTACTGGGAACTCATAATGGCCATAACGGGTGCGAAAAGTTGTCTTGTGTATATCTGCTTCTAAAATCCTTAACTGATGATAACCTAATTTTAGATCAATTATGGAGAACACCTTAGTTCCCTAAATCTGGTCAAACAAGTCATCTATCCTAGGTAGAGGATAATGATTCTTTACTTTAAGCTTGTTCAATTGCCTATAATCAATGCAAAGGCGAAGTGACCCATCCTTCTTGACAAAGATAATAGGTGTACCCCACGGTGAGACACTAGGGTGTATATGGCCCTTCTCCAATAGTTCCTCCAACTAGATTTTGAGCTTCTAAAGCTCCTCAGTTGTCATACAATAAGGAGCCCTAGAAATAGGTTGTGCTCCTGGCACTAGATATATATGAAAGTCTATCTCTCGCTTAGGCGGCATTCCTAAAATCTTTGAGGGAAACACATCAGCAAACTCTCGTAAGATAGGGTGATCATATAAAATGGTACCAGGTTCTTCTTCAAATCTGTCACTAATGGATATGGAAAAAAGCTGACAACCTTTGCGCATGCTATGCTTGAGTTGCTTTGCAGAAATGATTCTTAACGACACCGGCCTCTAAACCCCTAAAATCCTTACCGAATTACCCTCATTGTCAAGGCACTCAATCACCTTACTTTGACAATCTAACTTGGCATTACATGCATTAAGCCAGTCCATGCCTCGAACAACATCATAAGATCCCAACAGAAGAACTCAAAGATCCACCATAGTAGTGAAAACTCCAAGCTCTAACTGACAACCATGTACTAAGGAGTTAACTAACATCTTGGCTCCTATGGCCAGCTCTACATCCTAGTCGACTTGTTGCATAGTTGCCACCAACCTGCATCGCTTCACTATAGGAGCAGATATGAATGAATCCGGAGCCCCAAAATAAAAAAGGTATAGATACTGAAATGTTACAATTTTACCTTGAGTTTCGATTACCGTAGCCTGATACTCTGCCTGGTTGTTATCAACTGCAGCAAAAACCCTGTGGGACTTACCCACATCCCCAACTGTAGGCTCTGAATAAGATGGCTTCTGACCTCTTATTGAGGAAAAATTACGAGGATAATCTCACGCAATATGCCCCATGTCACCACAAGTGTAGCAAGGACCTCTAGTAGGTGCCTGAGACTGAAGTTGAAATGATGCTCTACTGGAACTAGCTTGACTATCCCTAAAGTTCTACTGAGAATGGGCGGGTCCTGCATTCTGGATCTAAGGTCTCTGGTCTCTACGTTGAGGCTAAGGTTGTCATGTCCTAGAAGGTGCCCCCTGATTGTTCCTGGTTTCTGTCCCTAATTTTGTTGTTATTGTTGCTGCTACTGTTGAGGAGGTCTAGGTGGCAAACCATTATTCCTGAATCCACCTCCATGAGGTGCAAGTGGTCTAGAAAAGTTTCAGTTATGTTGGGGTTGCTCATGGTTCCTGAATTGCTCATGGTACCCTGGTTTCTAGGAAGAATTTCCTCTACAATAAGAGCCTTATCAACGGCTTCTTGAATAGTCTTAGGTTATGTCAGGCGTATTGGTCCCGCTATGCCATGATTAAGTCCTCTAACAAACTTATTAACCATTAACTTCTCTGCCTAAATATAATCCACATAAGGAAGTAACTCTAGAAATTTGTTCTCATATTGTGCAACTAAGAGACCCCTCTGTTGAAGGTCATGAAATTCATCTATCTTTTTCTGCCTAAAGTGCTCAGAGATGTTTCTTTTTCCAAATTTTTCCAAAAAGGTTTCCTAGGTCAAAGTGTCAACTATTATGTGGCTCTTCCTCTCCTCCTGTCGCCACCAAGTGGCTATAGCTCCTCTAAGTAAATGAATGACCAACCTTGCCTTGAGATTACTTTCTTGAATTTGAGCTTGAAGCAACCCTCAAGGTTCAGTAGCCAGAACTCTACCTCTATGCCCTCGAAAGTACCATAAAGTGTGGGGGTTGTAGGCAAAGGAATTCTCTGATTTATTTGTCTGTATCAAAAGGTGCCCCAAGTGGTACAAAGTTCTTTAGCCGAATGACATGTGAAGGGACATGGTGTCCCAAATCTCCTACCCCTTCCTCATGATGTTCTTCTCTATTAATGGGGGACTCCTATTGCATTCTCCGTGAACTGAAGCATGCTCCTCAGAACGAGGATGAGACAAATTATCTAGCAGAGGTGGAGGTAACCTAGTCTGTACTACATCCACTAACTATTATAACACTTGTAGAATCTAAGGGCCCTGATCCTCAGGTATATCCTGATGAATGGACTCTAACTATGCCCCTGAATGAGTGTGCCTACGTCTAGGAGGCATCCTAATAAACCAAATAGTTACAAAGTTTTAGTTTCACAAGTTTAAATTTTCCCTAGAGTTCCCAAAGTGGGGAGACCTGGGCTCTAATACCAAATGTCATGCACGTGACGAGGAAACCTGTATGTCACCATACAAGTGGGCTAGAAGGTAGGAATATTTTTTCAAAGGTATAAATGTATAATTGTGTAACTATGTAATGAAAGTTCGCCTAATGTCTCACTGAAGATAAATAATCCTCGCAAGGTTTAGATTGATGTATGTTCTTTGTCATAAAAGCACTAACAATTTCCAATGCGAATTTTAGAACAAGTTATATTACATGAACTTACTATACCATTTGATTAAATATTTAAAATACTCCACTATTTAATGTGTTTAATAAATCAAATAAACTATAACTTAAATAAAATTTACACTTTATAAATAATTCCTCATTTGCAATTAATTTTAAACTAAATTAAATATATCTTTTATTCCCAACTTAAACTAATAATTAAAATTTTAAATAAAACAATTCTTAAAAATAATTCTTCTTTATAATCCAATAGAACAATTGCCTTTTTTTCTAAGCATATAAAAAGAAATAAAGCTAAGATTGATCTTTTTTTCTTAATTTAAAATAATACCATTTCAAATGCTTTTCTCAATGAAATTATAATTAGAAACTTGCTTTCTTGTTTTATTAATTAAAATAATATTATATATCCAAGACCACTTCCAATAATAACTAATTTTTTTCATAAGAATTAAAGCAACAAATCGATTGTGATATTGTATTTGATAAGGAAGAAACTAATTGATTTTTCCATTCAATAGAAATCCGATAATTCTTAATATAAAATTGATAATAAAACTAAAAGTATTGTTTTCATTATAAATACTAATTCAAATTACATTCTTGCAAAATATATACTAACTTATATTATGCTATGTATATGTCCATAGGGAAGAAAATTATGATAGTGAAAGATAAAATTACAGAGGACATATATATATATATATATGACAGGCAGAATGCGGAATTAAAACACAGAAGTGACTGTGATATATATATATACAATTTATGACAGGCGGAATTAAAAGACAGAAGCGACTGTGATACAACGAAAAGAAGCAACGAATGTTTTAATTTACTGTTGTTTTATTTAAAAGGTAAGCATGTATTTTTTTTCTTTTTCTTTTCTCAACAACCAAATCTTAGTAAACTATCACATTATACAAAATCAACTGAAAAGAAAAATACATATACAATTTTGCCAAATGTAATAAAGGACCAAACTAGTTTTCTTCCAACAACAATTTCCAACTTCACAAGACTCTTTGTTCACAATGGAAAAATTGCCAACAAGAATCTCATACGAAGGCATTTTTGCCAAAACTTTTAATATGAATAATTTTCTTTCCAAAACCCCATAGGGAACTCTTTCCTTCTTCTAAGCTTTAAATTGCTTGACTTTCTTAAACCTGCACACATACAAATGACCAAAATAAGTGGTCAAGTCCTGCTTTCCACCCTACCATAGGGATTGCATAAGCACATCCCACCCCCAAGCAGGAGAACTCCATAAACCGAGTTTACAACCACATGCAACAACTTGCAAAAGCACAAATCCAAACAGAAATAAATCAAACAAGTTTACCCATGGATATACTCACAAACAAGGATCCTTCTTGGATCCAAAATAGAGGGAGAGAGGGGATAATCCTCCCTCTTGGGGAAAAATAAAACCATAATCAAAACCATCACATCTCACCATATACAACTCCATACATCATAAATCACCAACTCTCCATATACACAACACCCATATCTCCACACATCTCCATACTTCCATACACAACAATAACAAGTTTTATCTCATCACATACCCCATACTTTCAAAACACTATCAAATCACATACTTATCAAAACATCATTTTCACTATCTGAATTCATGAACCAAATTTCCCCAAGAGAGGCTCCACACCTCTCTCTACCCCAACACTTGGGAGCCTTTCATCAATAACAGAGAGCCGTTCCCATACAACTCAAACCCACACAAAAAAAAGACAAAACAAAAAGTAACCCAAAAACTCATTCAAATCCCATTTCTCATACAATCACATAATTTTTTTACAAAGATTCAAATTGCAAGAATTTTCAGAGGAATACTTCACCTCCCCAAGTTAGGGTGAGCACAAAACTAAACCAGAATAAATTTACAAGCCTTTGCTCTTGAGTCCAAAACCTTGAAATCCAAACTTCTCCAAACTCAAGCCAAAATCTCTTCCTTCTTCACAAATTCTCTCTTCTCAAATTTTATGCATAAAAAAAGTGAAAAACCCCTTCCAAATTTTCTCATAAATAAAAACTACAAACTTCAAAAAGAAAGAAAAACAAAAGAAAGCAACTTTCTTTCTTTTTTCCCAAAAAAAAAACTTTTCCTTTTCCAAATTAAAACAAGGAAATAAAAATCCTCTCCAAAAATAAAATATAAAAATATTAATTTTAAAACATTTATCCACATCCCACAAAAGAAATAATTTAAAATGAAATAATTAATAAAATGACTTTCTCTCCAAAAATACAATTAAATAAAATTAATAGAAATAATAAAATACCACAATCCACACACAAAAATAAAAATAAAAATCAAACAATAGTATCACATCACATTTTAGCCTTAACCCCTTCCACGAATTAGGCTAGGCTAACTGGTCTGACATAAGGTTTATGGAGTCTCTGAAACCACTTAAGGAATATTGGCCACCCACTTGCACACTTAAATTTTGAATATCAGTATGTCATGATAATATAGCCAAAGCAATGAAAACAATTTAAATAATCAATTTCCCATCATAATCACATACTCATATAATTTAAATAATTTATATCAATTTCTTTTAACACTTTTTTTCCCCACATAGATATAAATATGAAAATCATCTACTCAACTTAAATATATCATATAGTCCAACCACATAAATCCATAAAGTATAATCATAATAAATGTCCAAAGTATCTTTTAGCATAATGTCTAGTGCAATAACATAAATGCCCATAGTCCTAACATAATTGTCCAAACCAAATCAAGTAAATAATCCCACAAACATAGTCAAATGGTCTAAGTCATAATATCTAAAGCAATAGAAAAAGATGGGCCTCACAAATCCCATAAACTTAGCTGCTAGAAGTACATCATGTGTGCTTGTTCCAATTCAGAATAGCTCGGCCCAAGGCTATGAGTGGCACCATCCATGCAACCAGTCCCATATCCAAAGCACAGGCCGAAATGAAAAATTTAACCAAGTTTCAATGGTCCAGAATCCATCAATAGTTCCAAGGCAACAGATTGGGCCTAATCAGCAGGCTATGGTGGGACAAAGGCAAATGTAGGCTGAATGTGTGTTTTTGAATTAGCAAGTGGATGATGTTGCCCTATTTCGTGAACTACCCAGTTACATTGAAAATGATGGAAGATTGTTGTAGGTTGAGGCCCATCATGACAGTGAGGTTCCAGTTCACGAAGAAGAGCATATGAGTAGCCCTATAGTAAAGAGTGTAGAGGACTTGCAGGAGGCTCATTTCTGGGATGAGCTTGATGTTTTCTACTCAAACCTGGATAGTAAATCAATGCCTCTAAATGAGGTAAATCCTAAGCCGTTTGAGCAGATTGAGGAGGCAGTCATTCCTCCATTTGATATACAAGGATCAGAGCATTCAAACCAGCAACAGAAGAATGAAGAAATAGGGTAGAGGCACGAGATCAACTTTGTTGATTTGCAAATCATTTCAAGGGGATGCCCTATAAGGCATTTGGCCCATCTAGGGACATATCATGAAGAGTCACCTCTTGTCATGCTCACTCATGATCATGAAGTTGAGCATCAAAATAAGTGGGATCAGCCCATTTATCCACTTCCAAGCAGTTGCATCAACAATCAGTTCAAGTGGGTAAGTGAGTTTGTCCTCTTTCTGGGGGAAGTGTTTTGTCAATTTGTTATATGCCCATCCCTCCCCCACCTCCTGTTAATTGCCAACAAGCATGTAAGGCATTGCAAATTGTTGAGAAAGAGCAGTTATTTTGAAGAATTGGTTAATGGCTTTGTTTAAGGTTAGTTCTACTTGGTTAGTTTAGGTGTAGGTTAGTTTTGTTTCTTTTCTAGGTTTCCTTTCAATAAGTGCCCTTGCACTCTGCTGCATTCTCATTAGGAGAATGTTTGCCTTGTTTGTTTTGCCTTGTATTGTTTCTCGGAGGGAATGTTCAGTTTTGTGTTGGTTTGGCCAACCCATGTTCTTGTTGCTGTGCCCTTTCACTCTGTGCCCAATGGATTGATAAGGCCTTTGGATCCTAGTGTTTAGTAGGCAAACACCCCTGAGAAGTCACCAAAATGTTGTCCTATTTTGCTTCCCAGCCAAATAGCCCAAATCCACAAAATCTCTAAGTGTTTTCCCCTTTAGAAATGCGAGGAAAAACATCCCAAATCGACTAAGTCCAAAAAATCTTAAGTTTTCCTTGTGTTTTTAGCATTTTCAGAGTTTCAAAATTTAGAGTTCTCCCCTTCACCATGCCATCCTAATCAGCTTTGAACTTCACCTTGTTCTTTGCAAAATACTCTAAGTGTTCAAAGTTCTTCAGATGTCAGGGGTTGGGAGTTCCTTCTTTTCCCTTCTTCTTTTGGAGGATGTAAGGCTGAAGCCCTGAAGCCTGAGCTCTGCTCTTTCTTTGAAAATTCGGCTAAGTGTTTTGGAGTTTCAGATCTCATACTTTTCTTCTTCCCTCTTCCTTTCCTTTTGGAAGGCGGAAGACAATAGGCCCGAAGCCTGACTTCCGCCAAACTATATCAAATAATGCTAAGTGTTTTGGGCTTCAGGGATCAAACCTTCCTTCTTCTTCCTTCTCATCGAACGTAGAAGACCGAAGGCCTGAGGCCCAAACTTCACCGAAACTTTCAAAAATTGGCTAAGTCCTTAGACTTTTGGGGCTCAGACTTTCCTTCTTCCTCTTTCTCTGGGAAGGCAGAAGACAAAAGGCCCAAAGTCTGCCAATTTTGTAATTTTCCTTTGTATAATGGAGCTCAGGGGATGAGGTTTTCTCCTTTCTCCTTCTCTCTTGGAAGGTGAAAGACCGAAGGCCTGATGCTCAATATCCAATGACTTCCACTATCTTCAGAAGCGAAGGGAAAAATAGACCAAAATTGAAGGTCAAGCTTTTAGCTCTAGCTAGAGTTTGTTGTTGAGCATTTATTCTTGCAGGTGGGAGATCAGATGCAAAATTTTCAATGCAACTATTTGTTTCTCAGCTACTTCAAACAAGATATTTTCTGTATTTATATCAAAGACAAAACAATGTATCCATGCATTCCTTTATAGAAATATCTTTTGACAGGACCATAGGATGAATTTATTGCAGCATGGGCGATAGTTATTTCTTGTTGACCACTCTTTCCCTCTTCCATGGCTGCTATAGTGATTTGTAAAAGATATATATGCATGCAAAAATATGTATTTTTGTTGGTTCGTTGCGCTAGGTCACTTCTAAAGGCAGAAAGTTCCTTATAGAATTAGACCTTGTGGTTTTCTCTAGAACTGGGTGGATTTGATGGACTTTGCTCTTTTGTTGAGCCTCTCATGTCTCTATGCCAGTTCAACAATGAAGGAGAGTCTATCATTTTGTGTCTATTTCATGCCTGTAATGAATTATTTTTCTTTTGTAATGGTTATTTAGCCTCTATGATCAATATAAACTAAATTTTGCCTCTCTCATTGTTCTTGCACTGGATTTATTTGATAGATGTAACCTATGTATTATGGATAAAACGTTCCCTTTCATAGTTTTGTCTTTCTACCTTAACCTCTATTTGAATCAACATAAGTCTGTGTGATTTCCCTTCAGCATTTGAGATCATTACTGTGTTATGTCAGTTGCATTCAAACACCCTAAATCTTGGTCTATCACCCCATCGCTTTCTGTATTCCTTCTCTCCCTTTTCCCTGCTGATCAATAGCATAGGTTTAGTTGAATTCTTTGAGCCTTAAACTCAAAAAGAGGAACTAGCCTTCTCTGGAGGTTTGATCTCATCTGCAAGGTCCCATACCTTGAGATCAGTCTCATTGTGTCATTGGAATGCTTGAGTAGATTTCAAGCAAGGTACAATTTCACGTGACAGTAGGAAGATTGGGTAAATCTTCCAAAATAGTCCATTTGTCCTATTTTCTTCTCATCCACTCCAAGTGTCACTATTCATGGAATTTTAAATTCCATGTGGCACTATTCCTCCACTATTCATCTAATTTTAAATTACATGTGTCCTCTCATGCCAAATTTAAAATTCTCAAAAAATACAAACCATACATTTTCATAAATGAGTCCTTACATGTCATACACCTACCCAATCTTAGATATTCAACCATTCAATTTCATTTATTGATCTTCCCTTGAATCTTGGAGTATCCTTCTCATCCAACCTCCTTGTGGCAATTGTCCAATTCTCCTTGCTTGAGGATCCTCAAGCAATGTGAGCCCTTGATCCTCCAATTGAATCCTAGCCCTCCATCCTCACCTCCAAAAATCTATAAATTGAGCCCTCCCCATCCATATTCAACAAGCACTTGGAATGTAATGAAATTCTGCCTCATTGAGCACTTACATATTAGCAATTTAGCATAGAATCATAGCATTAGGACATATCAAGAGCTAGGCTTAGTCAATTAGGGTGCAATTAGGATAGTTTGTTAGCATAGCTCTTTAGTCTTATCATTAGGTTGCAAGGGTTGTGAATTAAATAGGTTAGAGACACTCTAGCTTGTTTAGGATAGTTCACATCTTTTTTGTATACAATACCCTCCAAATTAACCATTTCAATTTCTATATCTCCACCTTCAAGATCAATCATTTTCCTCTTCTTAGAAGAAGATGGTAGAGGAACATCAACACTATGAGATTGCTCAAGGGCAATGGAATCACTTACTGTTCTAGCATAGGGCTGGTATGGAATACCTTCTTCATATGGAGGTCTCTCTTCTATTGCAAGGGCTTTCCCAATCAATGTCTCAACATGATCCAATATCTTTTGTATCCTAACAATTGGGTCCTTTTCCTCTGCAAAAGCACCAGGATAATTCGCATGCATCCTTCTCTTTTGATCCTCTCTCTCCTTGACCTTTGCCCATCTACCCCGCTTATCCTTTACTTCCTCCATAAAAAAATAATTCCTGACTTAATCTTCTTTAAACAAGAGTTGGTGTGCAAATGCAGGTCTCTTGATACTCAGTCTGATCTTGTTGATAAATCCTTCTAGATTAAAAACTCTTGAGGGCTCCTTTCGCATCTTGTATGACTGTAAAATTGAATAGATCCGATCCAAACCTTCCTTATTTGTTGCCCAAAAATCACCAGACTTTGTAGAAGTAGGGAAGAAAGACCCTTTCTTCTGCCCTTTCAAGTGAGTCTTGTCTGACTCATTTAGCTACCATATCACCTCCCAATAAGAAAGTCTCTTTGGGACATATTTTGGTAACACATGAGGGCTTAATATACATCCATACACCCTAATAGCAATAGTGTGGGTGTGAAGAAACCAATCAACCCAATAATATTGGATCCCCATCTTAGGGGTTTTATCCATTGACCTCAAAAATTTCACGATCTCTCTTGGTACTCTGTCCTATGGAGGCTCAATATAATTCAAAAGTCTTCTAATAAAATGGTCCTTAAAAATTACATAATTGGCATTATTACAATGCTTATCCAACATGTGAGTCCAACACTGAATAGGAAGGGGCATGCCTTCATTATCTACCTGGCTAACTTGCAAGGCATCATGCCACAAACCTTTCCCTGCATATAGAAACATATGACACATTAGGGAGTACCACCTAAATTCCATCTTGTCTTCATTCTTCCCGATGGCCATTGATTGCTCACTCATCTTATTTGCAATATGTTGTACCCAACCAAAATTTTTGCTTCATTAAGGCATTTTGAAACAAGTCTAGAAAAATTTTCGTCAAAAAGTCAAAAAGCAAAATTTCTAAAAATAGATGTCAGATTAGGTTTTCTAGGTTTCTTAAGATATGGATGCTGGTAAAAATTTCTAAAAATAGAATCTCTGACTCAGGTGTCGCACTTGATTCTCATTGGTCGATTTTGCTTCACAATCGGTGCAGTCCAGACGGAATCTTCAAAAGATCAAGTTTTCTCTACTAGGTCATTTCTGCTTTTTCAGAAGGTGAAGCATGAGCTTGGAAGTCATCAACAGAGAAAGTTCATCTACCAGAGCTCGTCGACAAGTTTTCAACGTTGTTCCAACGACGCAGAACCGATGAGTAGTCGTCGACTCGACGACGCATGCAAAACGATGCAAGATGGATCTAAGGTGGAATGAAAGGTTGGAAAATCAAAAATTTGACTAAGTGTTGAGAATTTAGGCGCCCCAGGTGACTTGGGGCGCCCAACCTTTCAAGTGTTAAATTTTTTTTCACATTTTTCGAGAAACATCGAAAATGCTTCCATCAGCCTGCTTCCAGTGGGTCAAACTTGGTCAAACTCAATCAAAAGGCTCGTAAAAGCAGGAGATTCATCTCAAATATTTTTAGGCTATCTAGTCTACCCTCATCTTGATGCATGTCCCTGGAATCCTGAAATTGACTAAGTCTGATGTCCTGAAGCCCTGAAAATTTGACTAAGTCTGAAATCTGGTGGATCCTCAAGAATCTAGAATCTGCATGTCAAATCCCATGGATCTGAGACCTATCTCAAACATTCTGAAGGTATATTTCAAAATATTTAAAGTATAGGAAATTCAATATCTAAACATATACTTAAATATATTTTGAAATATACGTCAGACATGACCTTCGAAATTTGGCAAAATTTAAGATTTGCGGCAGAAATTGAAAATTTTCAAAAAAATTTCTAAGGCATGGAAAACCAAGCACCTCAGGTGACTTGGGGCACCCAAACTCATTAGATTTAGTTCATTTTTGAAGTTTTCCTTCAAAAACGTGAATCTCCTTCCATCAACCCGGTCTGGTTCAGAGTTGGTCAATTTGACACATTTTTTGAGACAGACAGAGAGTATAATCATCTTAGTTTTCATCAGGCCTGCATATATGCCAGATCATCAGACTCAGTTTCATCCCAGTTGATAGAAATCGATAGCCAAATAGGGGTCCTTTGTCATCGGAACGTGCGCGCAAATCAAAAATTGAAGAAGTTGCAAAAATTGAAAAAATGGCTAAGTCTGGTGAAACCAGGCACCCCAGGTGACTTGGGGCGCCCAAATTGAGCAGAGATAGAATTTTTCTTGATTTACAATGTTTTCTGACATGCTTTGTTACCAATCTTTGCCCGTTGGCAGTTTTCGAGAGGTCAAACTTGGTCAAACGATGCCAGATTGTCAGTCAGAGGCTGGAAATGAAATCTCAGTTGATAGGTCTCCAAAATGTCAGGATCAGTCATCTTTTTTAGTCAATGGTGACATTTTTCCATATTGTTGAAGTCAGAGACAGGCCATATTTAAGTCAAAATGAGTGTTGAAGTGTCGAAAACGAAGAAAAATTGGCTAGCACTTCTTTCAACTCGCGTGTTCGATGACATCATCAAAAGAAGATATTTTTCATTATCTTACACATGAAGCCATAGGTAGCTATAAAATAGGGATTCTTCCTATTCGAAGACATCCACTTGGATTTGTGCTTTAAAAGTTGCTTTCTTCATGGATGAAAGTGAAGTTTTATTCTCACACAAATAAAGTGCTTTTTTGCCCTAAAGATCTATAAAGACAAGTTTTTGGTTTCTTTATTTCATTATCTTTTGCAGGTTGCATCCAGAGGAAAGATTTTTATTTTTCTTTCAATGAAGATTCGAAGATCCAAACGAAGTGTTTTTTCAACGTTCTTCATAGTCTCGGGTTGAGGAAGCAGGGAGGCTCGCTTTTTCAAGGTCCTTGTTTCAAGGGGATCATTTTTTAGAAATTCGACCAGAGCTTTTTCAGTTTTTGTCGAGATGGGTCCATCCAGAATATCATCCTTTTGAAGATTGGAGATTTGTTTTTTTCTTGGAATCTACTTTTTTCCTGTTTTTTAAGGAAAATTTCGCTTTTTCAAAATCTGACAATCTGGGTTGCTTCGAAACAGAATTGCCTACAAAACCCATGTGCCAACTTTTTCAGTCAAAATCAGCTTTTTAGAAGATATTATTTCCAAAAATACTAGTGGATGACATCACCAATAAAGCAACAATAAAGATGGGAATGAGACACAAAAAGTAGCTTTAACTCAATGCTTTTTGTTTTAAAGCAGCTCATCCATTCTTTATTTAGAAAAGAAATCACTTTGTGATAGTTGGAATCTTCTTTGCTTTAAAGCACTTCGCTTTAAAGCATTTGTTTATTGTATCTTTGTCTTATAATAGTAATAAAGCTTGCGAGTTGGCAAGTGAGGGTTAATCAAGGAGATTTTAGGGTTCCCTACTCCTTTGATTTTAGTATAAATAAGGGCATCCTTGTCCATTGTATGTAATGGTAATTGTGATAGCAAATTTGATGTGCCTATTCTAGCTTGCAAATCTTGATATTCCAAGTGTTTGTTCACTTTGTGTAATCTATTTTCCAATGTTTGATCACTTGTTGTATGCCTGCCTTTTGCTGCAGCATTGCTGTCCTGGAGTTGTGCAAACTTTGTGATATTGAATAGAAGTCTCATGCCTATTTTGCTCTGATATTCTATCTCGATTCATTAAGTTTTCATCGTTAGATGTGTAGCTTCTGTAGCTTTCATTTCAGCTTCCATCATTAAAGTACTATAAGTCTTGTGGTGTAAATCTGGAAGAAAATTGCTTAAGTTTTTGTGTTAACAATCATTCCTTGTTCACTTTCAATTTCCTTTGCTCTGAATTTACTTAGGAGATTGAAATCGTCGTTAGTCTATGCTTAGTTGTAGTGGAAGTTTTAAAAAAGGAAAAAACCTCTTCTGCAGCGTTTAGAGTTTTATAACCTTGTGCTCGCAGCTAAGAATCAAAAAGAAGATAGGCGAAGTTTCATCTAATTATCTTTTTAGCGAACATCAGCAAAAAGGGAACTCCCCCTTCTAATAGGAGAGCAGTTTATCTGTGCATAGCTGTCTGTTTCAAAATCGCATTCTAGAGGTGCGAATTGAAATGCCAACACAATATATGAGGCATAATCATATTCAATATTCACCATTTGGTTCTGAATATCTATTTCCATGAGCATAAGAGCAACAGGCATGTTCCGCTTTGCATCATGCCCCAAGACTTGACACAATGAATGATAAGTCTTAATGAAATAGTCATAAGAATATTCAATTTCTAGGGGCTCCTTCTCATTAGGAGAAATATTGATCTAGGCATGTTGTCTATTTCTCTCACCCTATGACTTGGAAGCAATACATTTCTGTAACTACTTTTTTTCATATATCTATTATTGAAGGCCTCAAAAGGCTATGCCCTTGCTGGCAACAGGGTTCGGTCCAAAGACCTTAGAAAAGTACTCTTTTGTTATACTAATCATTCCCACATTATTTCCTACCAGTACCATTCTCCTTTGTGGGTCATATCTCCTAGCCACGGCCTTGACAAAATCAACATCAATGAACACATTCGGCACCAGAAGCTTCGCCAAGTCTAAGGTCCATGCATTTGATAGAGGAGCCTTAGATACCAATAATCAAATGATGCCCACCCTCTTACTGGAATCTCTGCATCTCTGCAACCCCGGGCGTTGTCTAATAATCTATCATTGACTTCTCTTTGGCCACAAATATTGAAAGGTCTTCTCGATGATCCAGGTAACTGTATCATCAAATCCTCATCTAATGTTCTTTTTGACATAGACATCTAACCTGTTGAACGACTCATTTTGTTGAATTACAAGTTTTTAGGACTTCTATGAAACTAGGGTTTATAACAACTGCTCGATTCTATCACCTTTTCTTCTATGCGAGCAGGGAAACACTTAAAAGTACTTAACATAGATCAATTGGACCGATTTTAACTTAGAATTTTCACTAACTTGGATGTTTGCTCACAAACCCTAATTTTTGCCAGAGAAGCATTGAGAGCAGTCACCAAGAAACTCTTTACGCAACATGGAATGATCATCAGTACAATTCCAACACACTATTTATTTGCATCGAGTGACCCTACAATTGATTGGTATCATTCATTTCTGCCATTTCTACTCGTTCAATCAATTAGAGTGTCTGCAACAGTTAAATTCAAAAGTTTGAATATCAGTCGTTGATGTGAGGCTTGTCGTGGCAAGATCAGTGGCTCAGAATAGTTTGAGAGATTTGAAAAATCCACCACGCACATTGAAAAATCTTTGACCAATACATGTGCAGGTGGGCATATATATATATATATATATATATATATATATATATATATATATATATATATATATATATATATATATATATATGTCATACAGGATGAGTTTCGCAACATGTAACTCCAACAACTGAAGGAATGTAATAATAAAATGAAAATTTTATAGCAGAACTAGAATAGAGTTAAACCTTGCATATATATTTATCAAAACAAACAACAACGAATTTAAAAGGGACCTGGCCTGGGCCTGTGGAGGCACAGCCTCACAAGGCCGCAACCTCCCCACGGCTTGCACAAGCTGAAGCCTGTGAGGCAGTGGGGCTCCCATGGTCTCATAGGCCAAGGCCTACGAGGCTATGGGCGGCCAAGCCCACAGCGCTGGCCAAAACAAAAAACACAGGTAATATATATATATATAGATATATATATTTTGTATTACATTTCAAAATAAATTTTAACTAATTACTTTTCCTTCTAACACACTGCATACAATAGTTCTCAACTGAAGATGTATAAATAAATAGGAACATAACATTTATAATACACACAACGAAAAATAATCATAGAATATATACATATATGCACACTCTTCTGTATTTTTTTATGTTTAACTCTAAACAAGAAGATAATATCCCAATTGCAATAGCATTATCCATCACATACAAATCTTCATAAACATTTGAACATTGGAATAGCATAGATTTCCTTTTACAAAGCCGAAAAAAGGCAATTTTACATAACTAAACAAGAAGATTTTGAAGAGGAGTATGTTGTTCTATCACAAAATAAAAATAGCCACCATGGCACTTATAAATATTTTAATACAATTAGGTACATATATGATACCCCTTTCGTAAATTTTTGAATAAACCAAAACTCCAACCCTTGCAAACAAGAACTCCTTTACAAGAGAAGATCCAAGACATAATCTGCACAACAAAACCCAAAATAGGATGGCTCAACTCGCTCTCCACCCTCCCGTAGGGTTGGAATACCAACCCGTCCCCGAGCTTGGGAAATTTAACAAGAACATGGTTTCACACAAGTTAACAATCAAAAAAATTTCACATACATAACAATCTATCCCAAACCCAAGTTGAGACTCACAATAGAAACAAGAATCTTAATCGATTCTTTAACAAGGGGAAGAGGGAGAAACCTCCTCTCTTGGGGAACATGAATAACAACCCTTCAAACTTCCTTCTCAACCCAACTAGAAAACCCAACTTCATTCATAACCCAACTTCAAAATTTTCACACAACCCTTCATTCACAAATCCCAACTACAAACTTCATTCATCCTTCCTCAAGAAGGCCCAACTATAGTATTAACAACCCTTCAAAATATATATACCCAACTATGGAAATGTTCCCTAAAGAGAGGTTTATCTCCTCTCTGGATCCCCAATATGAAATTTCACAACACCCAACAACTACACCAAAATTAAATAACAAGATTTCTTTCAAATAGAATATAACCATACCATACACAAGAAATTTTCAAGATAAAGATCCTACCTTTGCCCTCCAAGTTAGGAGAGGCACAATCAAGGCAAGAACTGTCAACTTCACAAAACCAGAATTCCAAAAGCAATCCTTCCCAAAATCCAAAGCTTCAAGAATCCTCCAAAGACCATCAAAGCTCATTTCCAAAATCCATTTCATAAAAAAAACTCTTCTCTCAAAAACTCCATTAAAACCAAAATTGATTTCTCCAAAAATTCATCCTTTTTTCCCCGAAAACAAAAAGAATTCATAAAAATAATAATTTTTTCAATAAAACAGTAAAAACACAAATAAAACAAAAATCTTAATAAATTAAAAAGAAATAAATAGAACCAAAAACAAAATCTTATCACGTGAAAGGGGTTGTGCTTAAATGGCAAGGCCATAAGGTTCTCACAATGGAGATCCAAGTTTGAATCCCCCAAGTAACATGTGGTTTCTTTGTGGCTTCTAAGTTTCTTAAGTTTGATTAAGTGGATATGTTGATGGGGAGGAGGTCCCCCTTGTGACCTCCAACGTGAGGTTAGAAATAGCTCCTCGTACCGATAAAAAAAAATCTTATCACAACAATAAAGATAATGTATCAACATTAAAATAAATAAATAACAAAAAAGAAAAAAATAATCCTTTTTTTTTTAAATTAAAACACTTCACCAAAAATCAAAACCAAGAAAAATTTTAAAAGACTAAAATTAATTTATTTCACTCGAAATTAAAAATAATAAAATAATTTAAATTATGACAACTTAAAGCATATAGCACACCAAAAAATTGATTCCTCCAAGCAGAATAGGTTAGGGTTTTCATTGGTTTAACACAACAATAGTTCTTGATAAATCTTCGTATCATATAAGCCTTGGCCACCCCCTGCAAAACTCAATTTCAAACATCAGATTGTCTTGAAAAATATAGCCGAAGCAACATTTAAATAAGCGTACATTTAAATATTATCGATCATTCCATATAAACAAAAATCCATTTAATTTTACAACACCATTACCTTGCATTTTTAATAAAAATGTATTCCAATCTAACATAATCTCATTCACTTAAAAATCAAATAATCCAATTAACAACATCTCATAAATCAAACACTCCTAACCACATATTAACCACATAAATGTTCCAACTCACATGTTCCATAGTCCACATGATAGTACCAAACCAAAATCAAAGAAATAAATCCACAAGTCTAAAGTTAGGAACCATATAAAAAGTCTATGCAAAACGGGTAGGCCTTACATCCTCCCCCCTAAGATTAGACTTCCTCCTGAAAGCCCTCAAAGAGGTGAGAATGCGAAGCCCTCATCTGTACTGCATCCTCCCAAGTGGCAGAAGCCTCATCACAGAGGTCCCACTGGACCTTGACCTGGTCCAGCACCCGACCTCGAAGGCCCAGAGTTTGACGATCCAAAATGCGAATGGGTTCTCAAGTTAGCTCTCCATCCTACTCCACCTATAAAGCATCCCAGTCCAAAACATGAGACAACTCAGACATATGCTTCCTAAGAACGGAAACATGAAACACATCGTGGATGCAAGACAAGCTATTTGGCAATGCTAAGAGATAAGCAACTGGACCAATCCTCTCCAAGATCTCAAAAGGACCTACAAATCAAGGCGCCAACTTAGAGCCCTTGCCATAACAGATAGGACTCTTATGTGGTCGAACTCGCAAAAACACCGTATCACCAACCTAGAAACTCCTATCAACCCTCTTAGCATCTACATATTGTTTTTGTCTATCTTGTGCTTTTTGCAAATGCTCACAGATTAGAATTACCTGCTTCTCATTTTCCTGAACCAACTCAGGTCCCACTGCAACTCTATCCTCAACACAATCCCAACTCAAGGGTGTTTTGCAGGGTCTACCATATAAAGCCTCAAAAGGAGTCATGCCTAAAGAATTGTGATATCCATTACTGTAAGAAAACTCCACCAAGTGTAAATAATCCTCCCACTTCGATTGTTGATCCATCACATACATCCAGAGCATGTCTTCTAAAACCTGATTCACTCTTTCAGTTTGTCCATCAGTCTCGAGGTGATAAGTTGTGCTAAAGTTAAGCTTCATGCCTAGAGCTTGTTGTAAGGTTGTCCATAAAGATGATATAAACATGTGGTCTCTATCAGAAATAATCTTATTTGATTTCATACTATCTCCATTTTAGTTATGCACTATATTAATAGTTACAGTTGTAATCGGATTTCCATTCTATAGTTGTTCACCTTCATTTCTAACAATACACCTCTACAAATCTGAAGGAAAAAGGATGTGTCTCACATTCTCTCTCAGCAACATACAAACAATTATTGAATACACAAGCACAAAAAATGCCTTTGTCCAACAAATCTATTTATAATTATACTGCAATCATGGCATTCCATGAAATTGCATCTCATTAGAGCATTTTGTTTTAACAAAATATGGCTGAGTTTATACTTCCACGACTTGCCTTCATGTCTACCATAGCATTTCTAATTGATAGAATTCCTTAGTCCTTTATGATTATATGGATATCTATACTCTGTTCCAAAATAGAAGATTCCAAAACCTCTTCGACAAATCCACATTTAAGAAATCTCTTTGAGGCATCCTATCAAATAGCTCATGTGTCTTGAGTATGCTTTGACATTTTTGTATTTATGACTATTAGGGCAGTTGTAGCCACAACATTTGACTAAATTCAATTACCTATTATGTTTTAATGATGTCGATACCTTGTTCCAAAATTCCCATTTTGAGAGAGGTCAGAAGTATGTTGGCAAGTGTAAATTGGTCGAGTTAAAGACGTGTTTGTTGCATATGGTGAAATATTGTGATTGCATTACAAGGATACCCATGTCTTTAGTATGTTGCAAGTACATGTTCAATGAGAGAACATCTTGTTCCTCAGTTACAAATTCACATTCCATATACCCTACCATTGTGAGAAGAAACCTTTTTGAGGGAAAAGGTCAAGTATATTTCAACTTTACACCTACCATATTAAAGGTTTTGAAAGTTGATTCAACAAATCCATTCTACACATATCTACAATCATGGCATGCCATGAGGCCATTTTCTTTTGAGACATTTGATCAAAAATTTCACGTGACTTGCCTATGCTTCAACATTTTGTATGCACGCTTGTAGCATAACATCTGATGAAATCCCTCAATCCATTATGTTTTGGTGAGTGTCCATGTTCTATTTTGAGAGTTTTTAAAACCCAATCAACAAAACCATTTTGTGAATATACCACATTTTTTGTGGCCACATTTCTTTGAGGTATTTCATCTAACAGTTCACACGCCTTGTCTATCTATAATATGCCGAATGGAATATTTTCTAAATTGTTGCAAATGTTATAATAATCATGCTTGCTCTGATTAGACTGCATTGTCCCTACCAAAAGATTCTAACGAACTTGCAAATTTCTCAATGTGAGCTCACAAACATTTCGTCAAACAGTTGATGGACAGTTGAATTTGGTGTGTTTCAACAAATGTTTTGACAATTTGTACTGAAATAAATTACACAAACAATGGACTAAAGGAAACAAATCTGATGTTAATCAATGGTATGATCCATTCCAAACAAAAAACTCAATTGACAATGTAAATGGACAATGATTTCCACTACTGATTGCACTCAGAAATTAATACAAATTTGAAAACAGTGATTTTTGATGCAGATGATATTAATCCTTGTTATAAATTGTTGTTATAAACCTGATGCAGACGGAAAGGTAGTTCTCATAGTAGCATATCTTGTTGTAGCGGCATACAAATTCTCTTCCAACTTTGCTCCAATTTCCTTACACAATGGCATGAGATAAAATAGGATACTCCTTCAAACAACAACGTCCCCTTTACTAGGCTACAATATGAAAACAATTTCCTTCCAGAATAGAGTGACTAGATTTGCTGAAGCAAATAGTCAACACATATTTAGTAACAACATTGTCCAAAGTGCTGCAAACTTCTCCTTATCAACCAAATATCCTTATTCCTCTGAAGCATCCTATAGAATGAAACTCTAGAAGGTGGCAACTGGAATAATGTAACCTGCAAATCTGTTACTGAGTGAAACAACCATTTAAAGGATGGAGCAATTAATATATAACAAGCTTCTTTTTTGGCGGCTAACACCAAGGACTCCAGAGATTATTTCAAAGATTATAGTAAGCTAAATCAACTCACCTTTGATAGTCCACTATTCCTCCTTTTTAATCTTGCCTAGCATAAAGTCTCCACCAAATCTTCTTAAAGTGAGTCGAGTCTTCAAACTAATGGAGCGTCTCCTTATACATCACTACTATATTATTCTTCCTTTTTAATTTCACCTCTTTTAAATATTCAATACAGTTCTCTTTTCACAGAATATGGTATGGCTAGCACTCAAGGAGAGTAGAGGGTACGGCTAGCTTGGAATAGCTTCAAACTTGGCATGACTTCAAATAATTTACTAACTTAGGCAAATACTCAAAAGTGAAAATGATGTAATCTCTTCAGCACAATAATCATTATACACATTTGTGAAATTTGTGATGTGAAAACTAAAACTTCACAAGATTAAAATCTGGAACAAATCATTAAGCACAATGCCGACCTTTGTATGAAATTACTCCGATAGATGTGAGGGTTTTCGTCCCTAACTCAAAATCTTCCTACATTCAATACAATGGTGATTTCTAGGTGAAATCATTCGATCAACTAGGTGGGTTTTTGTCCATGAAATTGATTGTCAAAAGGGCTTTCGTCCTTCGACGGAGGAATGAACCAAATCTAATCATGGTCAAATAGTTGGGGTTATCAAATGCACATAATGAGCTTTCTCTTCTCAAAACCTACTTTTATAACTTTTGGAGGGAAAATATATTATTTTATTTTATTTTTCTTCTATTTTTCCACTCAAACCCTAAAAGTGTCTTTTCTACATAATCACTTTTGTACCTCAGTTCTAGCGACACTTTTAAAACAAGTTAAATTCTCATCTTAAAATCACTTTATAATATTACTTTTGAGGAGCTTTTTAATTTAATAATAAAATATAAGTTGTCTTTTTAATAAATTAAAATAACTTCTCAGACAACTTAAATTAAATTATTAAATTATTTTGCTTAGTTCCAAAATTGGGACATCACACTATCATGCCACATTTTGTAGACATGTCTACTAAAGCATCAGAGCATTTTGAACCATAAAATTAGGTGAAAATCCTGCTCCATTACAAATTGATATAAATTCATATGTTCCAGAACTTCCATTTTGATACAAGTGAAGAGAATGCTAGCATGAGAGGTGTTGCATTTGATTGAACACAAATCCATTTTAAACATATGTGTTCTATGAGTATTCTACAACCATGGTGACCTATTTTGAAGCTGCTAGTAAAGATCATGAAATTATAACATTTTAAAACAAACTTAGCATGTTAAAGATGCGAGGAGTTCTTGAACCAATGAACTCTCGGCAAAAGTTCAAAACTTATATAATATTCCAATAGAAATGAATTGTAAGGGATTCAAAGACTTATTGAACCAATGTCGAGGGCTTGGGGAGTTCACAAACCTGTGAAAGCTCAAAAAATAAAGTATTTTGATGATTGAAAACTTAATGAGCCGTAAAAACTCTAACCAATAGTACATTTTGGGGTTCAAGAGTTCATTGAACCACAAAACCTCCAACAATAATGCATTTCAGGGTTTTAAAGGGTTTTTGTACTAGAAAAAGTGCCACTAAAGTGTAATGTCAAGGTTCAGAAGGCTCTTGAACCCATGGATTCCTTGACAACAAAGTATTTAAATGACTTAAAAGTTCAATAAACCCTAAAACCTCTAAAAAGGAGAAATGTAAACTTGTAAATTATTTTCAAATGAGTCTATAATCATGCTCTAAAAGAGGATAATCCATAACTTACGACTAGAATAATATTTTCACTTGAAAATTGGCCACATTATCAATAATAACCTCATAAAATTCCCTATTAAATCATTTACTGCAACTAAAGGAAATTACTTTATCATTTGATCATCTCCTACAAAAGGAAATTCCTTCTTCTTTACTGCAACTAACTCAAAATGCCCTATATCCAAGATCGGTACATGAGGAAGAGAAAGTAATAGATCTACGTTAAGCATTTTATCAGTTAGGAAAGCCTCTTCTATAATTGATGAAGAAGAAATAATATTTTCATCTCTTGAATGTAGTGAAGAAGAATATGAAACATGTAGCTCCTCATCAATCCTTTGAATGATTGGAATTTCATTTGTACTCTCTCTAAAATTAAAACTTGTATTTCCTTTACAACTATTATAAACATTACTCACACTGCCTCCTTTGACATCATTATCAGCATTCAAAGAATTGGAGCATTGTGAATAAAATGTAATAGAATCTTTTAGACAAGGGAATTTAGGAATAAATTTATTTCTAACCTTTCTTTGTACAAATTCACATTCAACATCCTTGTGATCTAGTTGCATATTTGCAATGAGAACATTTGATATTTCACCTTGATGTTTCTTTCTTTCAAACTAATTTGGAGTCTTGTTTGTAGTCCAATCATTGATTGAGCATTATTCAATGGTTGCTAAAATGGGTGTAAGTAAATATTTGTACTCACCTTCCTAAGGATTGATTGTATCATCAAAAGCTTGTTCAATAATAGTAATTGGTAGAGTATAGAATGTTGTCTTATTTTCTAATTGAAGATAAAAATCGTCAAAATTTTCTAAATAAGTTGATGCATTTTCTGCCATATCTCCACTACTGGGACCATCATGCATAGGGGGTTTTCAATGTGATGATCCAAAACTTCTACCAGTTTAGGTTGCAAGAACACTTCATGGACAACTTGATTAAAGAACATAAAATCATTTACCACAAAATAGCCCTCATATTCCTTTGATACAACTAACTTAGAAAATTCATTGTTCAATAAGTGTGGAGAAGAAAAGGATGAATCCATATCCCTAACTTCATCAGTAGGGCCCTCTTCTTCTATGATTAGAGATTGACAAGGAACAATATCTTCTCCACAAATAAAATCATCATCTAAACCATTAAGACACCAATTTAGGATGAAAATGTCATGAGAGTGCAATTGCAACATTCTTTCTTCATCATTTTCTTCAAGTTTGAGTTGCATGCATGTCAAGAGAATACTTGTTGGCTCATCTTCATATTCTTTTACTTCAAACTAATTTTCATTCTTTCTTTCGGACACATTGCTGACCAAATATTCTTTAATGGTTTCAAAGAAGGTGCTTCCACTTGAGGAGAAGAAGAACACATGAGGAAAGATTCACTCGAACGTTCTTGTACATTAACCTTATCATTAAAAGTTTGTCCATATGCTCTAGGTGCTAAAGTAAAACATGTTATCATATTGTCTTATTGAATACAACGATGAATATTCTCCAAAGACGTTGAAGGCATACTTTTCTTTTGGTCATCCGACAAGATTTCTTGTTCATTAGCATAATCTTCACCATGCAGATGATATACTCCAAAACTACCTTGTTTATTCACTTCCAATGTTTTCATAGTATCTTTAATGGATATAAATTCATTTACAAATAAAAGGGTTTTGCTTCCATCTACCTGCAAATTCTTATTCTAATGCCTTGAGTGCAAGTGCATTGGGGTGGAACATCCATTTGATTAATCCTTGTACCTTTTATCTATAATTTTTTTTGAATCAGTATCATTGTCCTCATTATACAGAAGGTATGCTTCAGCATTGACTCCTTCATACACTCTTATTGTCTCAGTGATGTTTACAACTTCAAATGCATAGTTCTTTTCTCATACAAGTTAATTTCCCTCAATGTGGTGAGGATCATCATAACCACGAGAAAGTAGGCAGCTTTCTTTTCTCTCTCTCTATTTATTTTTTTGTAAAGTCTGACATAAAGAGGGAAGTATTTCATTTGGTTGGAATTGCATGCCACCATAGAAATTTTGTAGGAATTCTAGTTGATTTGGTCCATCAAGACCTTGATTTTCTTGAGATGAGGACAGATGTAATGTCCCCATTTTGAGCTAGACATGATTTTTGGATTGAGCATGGTTCTAGAGGATGGAAATCTATAATGTTGGCTCAATACTTGATTTATTGGGATTTTGGCTAAGTGTTATCATGTGATATTTTCTATCTAGCCAAAATATCATGTTCTTCTAGCTAAGGGTGGAAAATATAAATGTTGGAGGATAGAAAATGGAATGATGGAAAATGTCAATCTTTAATTGCATTTTCAAGTATATATTTTATCTAGATTTTTCCAATGCCACCTTGGAGATTGACACCACTTTGGAGCATGGATGCCTAGAGGAAAGGAGCTAAAAATAAAATAATATTTTTATTATTTTATTAGATCATGTGCCAACGTCCAAGGAGAAAGATTCTAAAAATAATAAAATATTGTTTTCATTGGATCATGCGCCCAACACCAAGGAGGATAATGAATAAAATATTGAATTTCAATGCCCAAGAGGAGTCACCGCCCAAGAAGGAGAGAGCATTTAAAAATAATAAAAAATATTATTTGTCATGGATCATCGTACAAGGCGGAAAAAAAAATATTTTAAATAATATTTTTATTATTTATTTTCCTAGAGGGCTGCCGCTCAAGGAAGTTATTTAATAAAATATATATGAGTTTGTTTGCTCAAGGAAATTGGCATTGGAGAGGAGAAGAAATTTTATTAAAATCATGGAATGATTTTAAATATTCAGCTTCATGAGTGAAAGGCATTTAAAATTGTCATTTGACAATTGCATTTTCATTTGTGGATTCCAAATATTAGCAAAATTGAGCAAATTGGGACGCCTAGGCCAACAGGAGGATAAATAGGCTTTTTTGCCTTCAATTTGCAACTATTGATCACTTGATAAGTTTTTCATATTCATGTAGTTTGGCTGGAAATTGCATTTTTCAGTATTTTCAAGGAGATGATCCCTTGAATTTGGTGGTATGGAGATGATCCCATCCACATGGTGAGATGATATCATATGGATTTCATCATGGTTATTAATTTGTAGGTTTTCATGAAGGCATTGAAGGATTTTTGGCTTGTAGATGAAATCATTTTCATTCATGGTTGATATTTCATGCTTTTGGAGCTAATTGCTTGGCATAGAGAGGACTCGTTAGCACTTTGGACCATTTTGCATATTCAAATTTTTACAACAGCAGGGTACATCAGTGATTCCTAGCAAATCTGAGCAAGTTTCTTCATCATTTGGAGGGTTTGATTATATTGGAAGACTCTAAACCCTAATCGCCCTCATTCTAGGGCGTAGCGCTGGCCTTGGGAGTGATTTTTACGCATCATTTTGACATTATCAGCAATTAGGGTTTTGTAACAGCAGGGTTTCAGTTGTGCATCAGTCATATCAAACTTTGGGAAGAGTATTTGATTTGTATACCAGCCATACCCATCTAGAGAATTCATCGTCCTTCCTTAGGGTTTCATTTTACATACATTTGGCTTGGTTTTGGGCATGTTATTTGCACGTGTTGATGTAATTGAAGAACTGATTCATAAATCAGACTTGGTTGTTTGTTCATTCCAGGCCTCTTCTATTGTAGTTGGCTTTCAAAATCAATAAGGAATCAAAGCAATTTTTGGCGGGTATGTTTATTCATGTTTAATGCATTGATTTGGTCATATAGTATTGATGTTCTATGTACTTTGGTTGCAATTTGGATGCATGATTCAAACCTTTCCATCTTCTTGATATTCTAAGTGCATTGAAGAAAGTGGGTATTGAAAATATTGATTGCATAAAGAGAAATTCATATCAGCAAGGCAAAAATTTTAGTTAGAACTAGTAGGGTTCTTTACAGTGGTATCAGAGCTTGGATCCTACTAGCCTATGGGGTTATGAGCTACTACGGCGATCCATTGCCACATCATTGTCATAAAAGAATGGGTACAATGGGAGACAGGAGGCAAGGTAATCCACAGCGTGATGATGTTGAGAATATGTTAAGAGAAATGATTGATAATCTACGCCAAATGACAAATCAATAGCATAATACAAATGAGAATATTGCACGGATGTTATAGGCTTTGGTGAATAATGTGAACATCAATCAAGCTAATCAAGATAATACAGGTGTTGGTAGTGCAACAGGATCACCTCGTGCAAGGACACGCACACCTACAGTGGATAGGCCTATGCAGCCTATTTTTCTTCCTAGAGAAGAAGAGGTAGTTGAGGAGCCACAGGTTGAGGAAGAGGAAACACCGTTTGGTGAGGATTTGATAATATTGGTTGATGAGTATGATTCACTTCCTGAGCATGTAAGGATTTGAATCAGCTTCAACAACTACATGAGCCAGAAACGGGAAAGGCAAAAAGGTAGAGTTGAACGACAAAGACAAAGAACACCACAACCTACTTAGCCTAAGGAGTATAAGGATGCATTGAATAAGATTCCTCTCCCTAATTTTGATGGCAGTGGCAAGATCAATGCTAGAGCATGTGTACACAAGTTGGATACTTTTCTTTCACTCAAGCCCATGAGTGAGGAAAAATCTATGCACTTTGCTACTATGCATTTGGAGGGATTGGCGTATGATTGGTGGCATCATGGACTTGTTTCACAGCATCATAATAGGATCACTTCATATGATGAGTTTGTTAATAAACTCATTACTAGGTTTGACTGCAAGGATGTTGAGGTCTACTACAGTGAGCTTGCATAGTTGAGACAGATTGGTAGGGTGGACTCATATGTCAATGAGTTTTAGAAGATTGCGGTAATGGTTCTTGACATGACTGGTAGGAGAATCACTATGTTGTTTGTTGAGGGATTAAATGATAGGATTAGAGGATTGGACAAGATTCATAGGCCAACTACATTGGATGAGGTCATTAAGCTTGCACTTGATTTGGATACCACTCGCACATTCACACCTCAAAAGAAGAGTTTCAAAGAAGATAATGCAAATCAAAAATCTCGTGAGCAACCCACTCCAAAGAAAGATGAAAGTACATCTAAGATGGATTATGAGGAGAGAAATGAACTTCGTAGGGAGAAGTTGTGCTTCACTTGCAAACAACCTTGGGAGATTGGTCATAGGTGTCTTGGCAAGGGCAAGGTGCACTACATAGAGGTAATTGATGAGGTAGATGATGATTCTACTTCGGATAATGAACATGGGCAGCCAACACTTAACTTGGAAAGCGAAGGTGACAAAAGTTCTAGGATTGCTTATCTTTTAGGAGGTTCAATGTATAATTCATTCATCTTTGAGGGTACATTGTTTGGTTGCAAAGTCATGGCACTTCTTGATATTGGAGCTACACATAATTACATTGATGTTAGTTTGGTGAACAAAAGAGGTTTGCATTGTGTTGACTTTGAGGGCTTTGATGTGACTATAGCAGGCGGACTCACTATTCTTTGCAAGAAGAAAGTGAACAAACTTAGCATTATATTTGGTGAGTATACACTATGTGATGACTTTTATGTACTTGACTTGAAGGACAATGAGATTGTACTTGGTATGCAATGGCTACATTCACTACAAAGGGTCATCCAAGATCTACAAGATATGGAGTTGAGGTTCCAACATGATGGGAAACAAGTTGTTATGAAAACTCTCAAGTACACTTTGCCTCGTCAAATAATAACCAAATCTATGATAGCTATGGGTCATGAATTGTCTCATAAAGACATATATGATGCACTTGGAGAGAATTGTATTGAACTGACATTTGATGGTAAGCATTTGATTTTTGAGATGGATGACAATTCTATGGAATGGCATGACATCATATCTTATTTGTTTAGCAACGGTCCTGCATATAGGCATTTTAATGAGATGGACATGCTAACACCTTTGGATGATAGTTATTTGAGGTCTACTAATGATAATACACAAGATTGGGGTGTTGGATATAGTGATTTTGTTGAAAAACATTGCACTACACAATCTGATTTTATATATCAGAACTTTGATGATTTGGTAAAAGACACAAGAAAGGTGTAACATTTCTCTAGAAAGGGCAAAGAAAGCTAAGTTAGTTGCTGGTCAAGCAAAACAACACCTTGAAATGGTCAAGGATAAGAGGCAATCAACTTTGTTTGATCATCAAGGGCCAACCATTGATGATATGCATGTGTGTGACAATGAAGATGAAGGTTATTCTCCATGGTTTGATGGTTATTCTTCATTGTTGGGCATTGAATTATGTGATTTTAGTTTTAGTACAACAGTGTTTGGAATAGTTTGCCATGATGGAGATCAATATATTCTTGCTATGGATTGGTCTAATGATGATTTTCTATTTCCATGCATTGAGGATGGCACTTTTTACATCATTTTGGATGATGTTTTTAGTTTGCTCATTGTTAGAGGGATTTTCAGCTATGTTGGCTCATTGTTTGACATTGGCATCTTCATTTTTGAGTTGATTGATTGCTTCATGGCATGGATTTGTCATTGGAGATTGAGTATGGATGTGTTTGCATCATTGTGCGACAGTGGAAGCGGTCCCAAGATCTTCTACACCAGCAGATTTGAGATTGTTTGTGTGAGTATCTATGGAGAGCCTAGATGGATTTGGGATCCTGGTATAGGTTGGTTCAAATTTGGCACTTGTGATTGCTTGGGGCAAGCAATCTTGGGGTGGGAGGTCTTGTAATGTCCCCATTTTGAGCTAGACATGATTTTTGGATTGAGCATGGTTCTAGAGGATGGAAATAAATAATGTTGGCTCAATACTTGATTTATTGGGATTTTGGCTAAGTGTTATCATGTGATATTTTCTATCTAGCCAAAATATCATGTTCTTCTAGCTAAGGGTGGAAAATATAAATGTTGGAGGATAGAAAATGGAATGACGGAAAATGTCAATCTTTAATTGCATTTTCAAGTATATATTTTCTCTAGATTTTTCCAACGCCACCTTAGAGATTGACGCCACTTTGGACGATGGATGCCTAGAGGAAAAGAGCTAAAAATCAAATAATATTTTTATTATTTTATTAGATCATGTGCCAACATCCAAGGAGAAGGATTCTAAAAATAATAAAATATTGTTTTCATTGGATCATGCGCCCAATGCTAAGGAGCATAATGAATAAAATATTGAATTTCAATGCCCAAGACGAGTCACCGCCCAAGAAGGAGAGAGCGTTTAAAAATAATAATAAAATATTATTTGTCATGGATAGTCGTACAAGGAGGACAAAATAATATTTTTATTATTTATTTTCCTAGAGGGTCGCCGCTCAAGGAAGTTATTTAATAAAATATATATGAGTTTGTTTGGTCAAGGAAATTGGCGTTGGAGAGGAGAAGAAATTTAATAAAATCATCGAATGATTTTAAATGATGAGCTTCATGAGTGAAAGGCATTTAAAATTATCATTTGACAATTGCATTTTCATTGGTGGATTCCAAATATTGGCAAAATTGAGCAAATTGGGACGCCTAGGCCAAGAGGAGGATAAATAGGCTTGTTTGCCTTCAATTTGCAACTATTGATCACTTGGTAAGTTTTTCATATTCATGTATTTTGGCTGGAAATTACATTTTTCAGTATTTTCAAGGAGATGATCCCTTGAATTTGGTGGTATGGAGATGATCCCATCCACATGGTGAGATGATATCATATGGATTTCATCATGGTTATTAATTTTCAGGTTTTCATGAAGGCATTGAAGGAATTTTGGCTTGTAGATGAAGACATTTTCATTCATGGTTGATATTTTGTACTTTTGGAGCTAATCGCTTGGCATAGAGAGGACTTGTTGGCACTTTAGAGCATTTTGCATATTTAGATTTTTACAACAACAAGGTACAACAGGGATTCCTAGCAGATTGGACCAAGTTTCTTCATCATTTGGAGGGTGTGATTACATTGGAAAGCTCTAAACCCTAATCGCCCTCATTCTAGGGCCTAGCACTAGCCTTGGGAGTGATATTTAGGCATCATTTTAACATTATCAGCAATCAGGGTTTTATGACAACAGGGTTTCAGTTGTGCATTAGTCATATCAGACTTTGTGAAGAGTATTTGATTTGTATACCAGCCATACCTATCCAGAGAATTCATCATCCTTCCTTAGGGTTTCATTCTACATACATTTGGCTTGGTTTTGGGCATGTTATTTGCACGTGTTGATGTAATTGAAGGACTGATTCATAAATCAGACTTGGTTGTTTGTTCATTCTAGCCCTCTTCTATTGTACTTGGATTTCAAAATCAATAAGGAATCAAAGTAATCTTTGGCAAATATGTTTATTCATGTTTAATGCATTGATTTGGTCATATAATATTGATGTTCTATGTACTTTGGTTGAAATTTGGATGCATGCTTCAAACCTTTCCATCTTCTTGAAATTCTAAGTGCAATGAAGAAAGTGGGTATTGAAAATATTGATTGCATAAAGAGAAATCCATATCAGCAAGGCAAAAATTTTAGTTAGAACTAGTAGGGTTGTTTACAACAGAGAAAAAGAATAATCTTCATCATTGCCATTGTCAACCATTGATTCAAGCAACTATAAATTATGTTTCTAAATTTCTTGATACTAATCCATTAATCCAGATTTGATCTTTAGATCTAGAGTTTCCAACCTCCATTCCATGGGAGGTACCTTTAGATTTATGAGGAACAAGACACACTAGCACTTCGGTCCCCACTAGAGTCACCAAAATTTGTTGATAAACATATTTGTTGCTACAATTATTGCTATGGAAACTAGCCCTGACTTGCCCAACATGTAGCGGTAAACATACAAGAAAGCATTACGAGTAATGATTTCTAAATCAATCTACTCTCTCCTGTCAGTTCTTTAACAACTCAACTAAATATCTCACTTTTGAATGCATTGATAGCTTGAAGACTTAGTTGGGCATCAACAAATCTAATTTCCCTTGACTTAGTTTTCATAAATTGAGTATAGTCCTCACTTTGAATTACTTTCATCTTATTGTCCCTGAATTGGATGTATAATTTCATCTTTACTGGAGATACCTCTCCAAAATCTCATCATTTCCTTCAATTGCCAACACAATATCCTTGAAAAGATTTGTCAAACAACCAATAAAGCCAACTAGTTCTACACCTCTACTTGCCCTATAGACTACTATGTTATTTCTATTAAACCTTCAAACTCTAATTTGGACTTTAAGTCAATACATGTATGTAACCCTAGATTCCTGGAGATCCAGAGTAGGGAAGAGATTGATAAATCTTAGGATGCGAGAGTGATCTCACACTTCATAGTAGAGGAGATTATTTTCTTGATTATAACCTCAAGCTTTTGCTTAAGCTCTAGTAGTTTCTAGGTCTACTTTGTTGCCATCTCCCTAGTTCTTGAACTTATGATATGAAATTCACCATACTTGTAAATGTGTCATTGAGTTTTATGACTATCTCCATATATTTGGTAACACCCTCATAATCTTCTCCATTAACATGATTAGCAAGATCATAGGTATAATTTATACTTAAGTAACAATTTGGTCTGAATCAATTTTTACAATCTTCAATATCTCTGAAGATTTAGGGAGTCTGCTTACTTTCTTTGCTAGTTCACGGTGCTTTGATAGTAATGTTTCCAACTATTCATCAATCTCCATAGGAGATGTAATATATTCATGTAGGAAACATATCATAGTACCCACATTTATGAGTTTCTTGTGCTCTATGTCTACCACTTCAAAGTCAATTAAGGAAACCCCTATTTTACCTTGCTCTCAAAGTAATCCAACAACTCATATCTTTATCCAAGATTGTCAGAACATATTTACCTTCATAAACATCCCAAACAATAAGAACATTGAAGTGTTCATTTCAAAGATGATAGACTATTTATTTTTGTTTGATTCATACACCTCTACAAATCTGAAGGAAAAAGGATATCTCTCACATTCTCTCTTAGCAACATACCAATAATTATTGAATGCACAAGCACAAAAAAAATGTCTATGTGCAACAAATCTATTTATAATTAACTGCAATCATGGCATTCCATGAAATGCATCTCATTAGGACATTTCTTTAACAAAATATGGCTAAGTTTATACTTCCACGACTTGCCTTCATGTCTATCATAGCATTTCTTATTGATAGAATTCCTTAGTCCTTTATGCTTTTATGGATACCTATACTCTGTTCCAAAATAGAATATTCCAAAACCTCTTCGACAAATCCACATTTAAGAAATCTATTTGAGGCATCTTGTAAAACAACTCATGTGTCTTGAGTATCCTTTGGCATTTTTGTATTTATGACTATCAGGGCCGTTGCAACCACAACATCTGACTAAATTCAATTACATGTTATGTTTTAATGGATGTCCATACCCTAATCTAAAAGCTCCCATTTTGAGAGACGTTGAGAGTATGCTGGCAAGTGTAAATTGGTTGAGTTAAAGACATGTTTGTTGCATATGGTGAAGTATTGTGATTGCCTTACAAGGATACCCATGTATTTAGTATGTTACAAGTACATGTTCTGTGAGAGACTATCTTTTTCCTCAGTTACAAATTCATATTCCACATACCCTACCATCATGAGAAGAAACCTTTTTGAGGGAAAAGGTTGTATAATTCAACTTTACACCTATTGTTTGCACTTGATTAAAAGTTTCAAAAGTTGATTCAACAAATCCATTATGCACATATCTACAATCATGGCACATCATGAGGCTATTTTATTTTGAGGCATTTGATCAAAAAGTTCGCATGACTTGCCTATGCTTCAACATTTTGTATACACGCTTGTCGTAACATTTTCAACTACAACATCTGAAGAAATTCTTCAATCCATTATGTTTTAGTGGGCATCCATGTTCTATTTTGAGACGTTTTAAAACCCAATCAAAAAACCATTTTGTGAATATATTGCATTTTTTTGGCCACATTTCTTTGAGGTATTTCATCTAATAGTTAACATGCCTTGTCTATCATTCCACATTTTGTAAACATCTCTACTAGAGAATTTCGATCCATAAAATCGAGTGAAGATCCTCCTCCATTACACTTTGATAGACATTCATATGTTGTTCGAGAACTTCCATTTTGATACAAGTGAAGAAAATATTGGTATGAGGGGCATTGCATTTGATTTAACACATATCCATTTTAAACAAATCCATTCTATGAGTATTCTACATCCATGGTGGCTTGTTTCAAAGTTGCTAGAAGATATCATGAAATTATAATGTGTTTAAACAAACTTGGTGTATTGGAGATGCAAGGAGTTCTTGAACCAATGAACTCCTTGCAAAAGTTCAAAACTTTTATAAAATTCCAATAGAAATGAATTGTCAGGGATTCAAATACTTTTTGAACCATCAGGGGTTCAAGGAGTTCACAAACCTATGACCTCTCTGAAAATAAAGTATTTTGATGATTGAAATTTTAATGAGTCTTAAAAACTCTGACCAATATTACATTTTGAGGGTTCAAGACTTCATTGAACCACAAAACCTCTGACAATAATGCATTTCAGGTTTTTAAAAGTTTTTGAACTAAAAAAAATGTCACTAAAGTGTAATGTTGGGGGTTTGAAGGGTTCTTTAACCCATGAACTCCCAAACAACAAACTATTTAAATGAATTAAAAGTTCAATAAACCCTAAAACCTCAGACAAAGAGCAAAACTTGTAAAATTTTACGAACGAGTATGTAATCATTCTCTAAAAAAGGATAATCCATAACTTACAACTAGAATAATCTTTTCACTTGAAAATAGGCCACATCATCAATAATAACCTCATAAAATTCCCTCTTAAATTGTTTCACTCTGACTTTTATGAAACCCTCGATTTAATTGTTTCTATAACCTACTTGATGAAAAATAGATAGTTTAATATATCCCATACCGAAAGGAATTTATCATAAAAAATTGTCACACTATGTTGAACTAAGTCTAGAATATCCCTGTAAAATGATTTTATTCCATCTCTTATAGATTTCTTAATTTAATTGTTCCGGTAAATCACAATCAAACTACGCAACTAATTCTAGGGTTTCAACTAAAATGATGGATGACTCTCCTTCAAAATGATGCACAAATTATAAGTTTGATGCAATTGGGTCACATGAACCTAATCAAATGCATCATATTCTAAGATGGACACCTACGACAACTAGCACGAAAACCATGTGACACCAACATCTTGTGACTATGATGTAGATTGATGACTTCAATTTTGCTAGCAACTTGACATTTGAGGGTGATTGAGAATAATTGCGACCAAGGACAACTTACTCAAATGAGTTATTGTAACAAAGGGGCTCAACACATGGTGATGCTTGTTGATTTGACATGAAAGTTTAAAAATTGACAAGGTTGAAAATGAGGCCAACAATACCTCTAAGTTACTCGATGAGATATCCAATCAACTACTAAAAACAAATATCAAAGCACTTCTAACACTTCCAAGGGATCGTAAGGCCAAGAGATTCTAAACTCATGATGAGTATACAAAGAAAAAGAACATGTAGTCAGGTAAAAATAGAAAAAGGGAAGGAGAAGCTATGTGAGAAGTGGGGTTTTAGAAAAGATCCAAAACCATCAATAGTAAAAAAGATCTTAGACTCCTCACCGTCACTAGAAATTAGTGCAACACAAGTACGAAAGTCCAAAAGGTTAAAATCCATATCCTTAGGGTTTAAAATAAGGGATTATAAAACATCTTATCAAAACTGGACGCACCTCACTATTAAATAAATCATTATTTACTAGATGCAATTAATGTTATAAATAAATTGAAAATCATCAAATTGCATCTCCAAATAGGTTAGTAAAATGAAAAATAATGAATGAAATCTTTTTTTCTAAGATCTTTGCACATTTGGAAACATTTGAGAGAGTTTCAAACCCTTTCAGAAAATGCAAGTTACAAACTGGATCTCGGGTTTGGTTTATAAACTGTAGCAATGACTACAATTGCAAAATACACGAGGTGCAGACTACGGCTAGAGTTCAGACTCCAGTTAGTTTGTAACAAAACACAAATTACAAATAGACTACAAATTGCGGCTGGACTTCAGATCCTGACTGTAGTTAGCAATAACTTACAAACTATAAGACACATTAGTTTTTCAGACTGCAATCATATTTTGGAGTCTGGTTGCAGTTGGTATGGGACACTGCAAATTAAAAAATATTTTCCAAATCCAAGTTGCGGCTAAAGTTGGATCCTGACTACTTTTAGCAATAAACTACAAACTACAAACAAATTGCGGAATGTGGTTGGACTTCAGATCCTAACTACATGCATGAAAACTTGCAAATTACAATTAGATTTGGGAATCCAAAAATTAAACAAACTTTTAATCAGATCACCCCATATTCCCAAAACAACAAAGGAAACCATCAAAAAAAAAAAAGTTTAAAACCATCAATTTAGAAAATGACCTTGGAAATGCAAGTCTTTCAAAGAAAATCAAAACTTTGCAAAAAGAATTGGAAGAAACTCTTACCCAGAGAGGAAAAAGAAGATTCAAATCCAAAAACCAAATAATATACGCCAGCCCAAAAGATGATTTTGACCCTACACAGAAAATTTTAGAACTTAGTCTACATAGGCAAAAAATGGTACATGAAATGCCAAAATGAAGACCAAGGGGAGGAAAATGAAACACCACTACCAAAAATAGAAAATGTAGAAAAATCATGTAGTTAAGACTCAGTTACAAACCAGAGTTTGGGCCCGGTTTATAACTTGCAAACTGAAGTTTGGGACCAGTTTGCAACTTACAAAATAAAATAAAGTGTCCCTAATTTTGACGATAAAATAGGGGCGTATTGTGATGGGTCACAATAGGTACAACACATTTTCAAATCTGTATTATACCAATAACAAGGAACCACAATAAACACAAGGTGTGAAAAACAAGGCTTCACAATAGAAGAAGAATAATTCCACACAACAACATGGAAGTATTGTTGGAGATGAAAACTCTCTAGATGAAGAGTATTTCTATATTGCTTAGACTTGTGAAGAGATTCTTTATCCAAGTTTGATATGATATGTAGACTCAAGTGCTACAAGGAACATGATAAGGTAGAAGGATTGGTTCATCTCTTTAAACCATACCTCTGACTATGACCAGGTTACTTTTGAGGTTACTCTTGAATCTGGTGTCTCTCTACAACTTGGCACAAATTGTTGTAAGTTTACAAAAATTCTATGTTCCTAGACTCGTGAAGAACTTACTTTCCATCAACTAATGCCTACATCACAACTTAAAGGTTGAAATTGATAAGAAAAGTGATGAGAAGTTGTTTTTCATTTGAAACAAATCTAACAGCTCATAGATTGTTGTGTGTGCTTCTAGAGTTGGAAAGATGTTTGAACATGATCTTGTACAGCATGACAACCAAGCCTTTTAGTCAAGGTTGATGATTTGACCATCCTTTAGCATTAGAGATGTGTTCATTTCAGCATAGTGTATTTTCTTCCAATTAGCCAACATTACATGGTCAGAGAGCTTCCCTCACTCAAAAAAACTAGTGAGTTTTCCTAAGGTTTCTTAGCTAGTAAACAAAAATGAGCCCCTTTTGGATCTAGCAATCATCATTCAACTAGTCCATTGTATCTAGTGCACACTTATATGTGTAGATACATGACTCCTACAATCAACAAGTTTAAATATTTTCAATTCGTAGGTGATGATAAGACATTAAAAATGTGGGTATATTTCTTAAAGACCAAGGATTAGCTCTTTAGAATCTTTAAAGAGTTCAAGCCTCTTATGGAACAATAGTCTAGTCATCATATCTATGTGCTCTACTTAGATTGAGAAGGGTCGGGCACAAACAATGAGTTCTCTTCTTTCTTGAAGGAACGTGGCATTTGATGCTAGTTGACTACTATGTACATGCCTCAATAGAATGGCATTATTAAGAGACAAAGTTGTACCATCATGGAAATGGTTCATAGTATGTTGAATGATTCCTTTTCATAAAGTACATATTAGAGAGAGGTTGTTTGCACTATAATTTACTTGTTGAGATACATGCTCACCAAAGCTCACAATGGTATCACTCTCGAAGAAGCATGGATAGGGAATAATCCTTTTATCTCCCATCGTCATGTTTTTGGTTGCACAACATAGATACACATTCCAAATAAGAAAAAGTTGGATGATAAATCTTTGAAATGTCTTTCTTGGATACAAAGACAAGTCCAAATATTATTGACTCATGGATCTCAACATATAAAGAAGTTGAACATCAATTGAAATGTGGTGTTTGATGAGAAGGGTGAGTCCAACTCACCTTCCACACTATCACAGGGTTCCCCACTTGGGAGGGATCTCAAGATTCCTTGGGAGGGATCTCAAGATTCCTTGAGATGACATACTACACTAATTAGCATTTGTATTCTGACATGTGCAAGAGAACTTATGTCATGTAAGATTTGTAAGAGAATATATCACACATGTGAGAGCACATAAGAACATGTAAGAGGGGGATTACATAGAGGACCTTGAAATTCTTGGAAGATCCTTAACAAGTAATGATGGCATGTGTACACAAATCTTTAGAGGTTTGAATGGACCAAATTGGAGTGCCCAAGTTTGGTGAGTGAAATATTTGACCTTGCGAGTTACATACGATCCTTAGAAGATTGACTCATCATGGGGCAATAGAAATAAGGAGACCAATTTGGGCACCTAAATTGGGTCCCTTGGTTTGGTACATGGTATTGAAAACAAATGGTGGTTTCTTGGATTGCCCTTTGCCTATATATTGGATTATTATAATGAAATTTGTATATGGTGGTGTTTAGAGTGTGGTTATGCTTTCAAATTGACTCTAGAAGTTAGTGTTGAATATATCTTGTATCTCCTATTGAGAGCACAGATGCTTTGTGAATGTATTGTAATCTTTTGTTCAAATGATACATTGAGTGTACTTTTGAAGGCTTTGAGATTTTTTCTAAAAGGGTTTCACAAGGTATTTCTTGTGTTGTGTGTTGTTTCTCTGTTTATTATTGTGTAGATTTGAACTTACATTACATATCTTATTATATTAGTGTTGGAATTCTCTAGCTTCATTTTATTTTGGTATCAAAGCCTGATATTGGCCTAAAGGAGGGAAATATTTCCTTGGTTTATTATTAATCATTGTTTGAGTGGTAACTCTACATAGGTGATCTTATTTTTAGGGTATAGAGAATTGCAAGCATAAAGATGGAGATCAAGAGGTTCAATGACCAGAATTTCAAGTTGTGGGAGGTCAAAATGGAGGATATGCTTGTATATTGTGACAAGAAGAGTGTGGTAAGTATGCAAGAGCCTACTACAATGAAATATAAAAACTAGAACAAACTTTACTAAAAGTCTATATCCATCATCCACCTGTACCTTTCTCATTCAATGCTCTTTAATGTGTCTATGGAGGATACTATTAAGGATTTATGGGACAAGAGTAAGAACTTACACCAAACTAAGTCCTTGGTGAACAAATTATTCCTATGAAAGAGGTTATATTACTTGAGAATGTCAAATAGAGATTTAGTGACCAAGCACCTAAATGAGTTCAACTTTGTTGTCGTTTAGTTGGCATTGGTTGTTATAAAGTTAGATGAGGAAAACCAATTTATTACCTTGTTATTTTTATTGTCAGATTGATGGGACAACCTTGTGATGGTGATCAATATTACCATCTCTAAGTTGAAGCTTGATGAGGTGGTTGGTGACTTACTATCAAAATAAATGAGGCAGAAAATTTTTGAATCCATTGAGGATGCATTGATCATTAGATATCATCTTAAGGAAAGAAGCAAGAGCAAGAATAAGGGTAGATCAAAATCCTTGGTAAAATCCAAGGTAAAGTGCTAGAAATAAAAGGAAAGTAGACACATTAAGAGATACTACAAGAAGGATGGACAATAGAGAGAAAAGAAATATGTTGAGACTTCTTTCATGGAATTATATTCCACCAATGAAGAAGTAAAGACGTGTTTGTGGGATCATCGTGTATGCATACATCATGATTGATTAATTCTTGAGCATCTTGTCATCTGACTCCACAAGGGAATGTTTCTCTGAGCATAAGATTTTTCTTGGAGGTATTATCTTCTTAGGGGATAACTCTTCACATAAGATCAAGGGTTGGGGTAATGTCAAGATGATGTTTAGAGATAGGAGAGTGAGTTCAATCTTTGGAATCTTGAGTGTTCCTAGGTTGACGAGAAATATAGTTTATGTTAGCAATATTATCAATGCAAGTGTGTAGGTAACCTTTGGGAAGAAGAGTTGCATAATGATCAAAGGTGGAAAAGTGTCGGTAACTAGAGTAAAAGAGGAGACTTTGTATAAGTTAGATTTTAGCACTTAGGAAAGGGAAGGAGATGAATAAATAAGAGGTGTGAAATGATCAAAGGTGGAAAGGTGTTGGTAATTAGAGTAAAGGAGGAGACCTTGTATAAGTTTAGATTTTAGCACTTAGGAAAGGGAAGGAGATGAATGGAAGACCACATTCATAACAAAGGAAGATATTAATAGATGATAATGTCATTCTAAATGATGAATTCTCCAACCACATTCATGAAACTAATGAACAAGGTTATGTGGTTGTTTATAGGCTTATTTATGGTCATTTATCTTGACAATATTTTGAAGTTCAACAAGAAAAGGGAGGAGCATCTTGTACACCTATAGTAGGTGTTGGTGTAGCTAAGGAGAGAAGATCTACACATAGACTTGAACAAATTTAGCTTCATGAAGAAGAGGCTAATATAGATTCATGATATCTCAAGGTGGATTGTGTATGGATATGGAGAAGGTTCACCCAATTATTGAGTGGCCTGAACCAACAAGTGTGGCAAAGGCCAAAAGTTTCCATGGGTTGGCAAGCTTCTATTAGAAGTTCATCATGAACATTAGTGGCATTTTTGCACTCTTGATGCACTACATGGAAAGAGGGCTCAATTGGATGACTATTGCTACCAACATTTCCATGATTTTGAAGAAGAAAGTGATAGAGGAACCCATGCTCGCACTCCCAAACTTTGGAAAAGTAATAGAGGAGCCCATGTTTATGCTCCTAGGGTTTAGAAAAGTGGTCCAAGTTGACTGTGATACTAATAAAATGGCAATTGATGATGTATTGAATCAAGAGGGTAGACCAATCACATATTTTAGTGATAATTTGAACAAGGCTAGAAAGCAATACTCTTTCTACAACCAAGAATTTTATGCCAGGCTGCAAGATTTGCACAAGTAGAGGCATTTCTTGTTGCCAAAGAAGTTTGTGTTATATAGGCCATCAAGTATTCAAGTCCATCAATAGCTAAGCAAAGCTCAACCAGAGGCACATTAGGTGGGTAGAATATCTACAAGGTTATTTTTTAGTATTGAAGTATTTTGCAGGCAAGACCAACAAGGTTGTAGATGCCTTTAGCAAGAGGCAAGCATTGTTGTCTAAAATGATGGTTAAACTAGTGGGCATGGAAATGATGAAGGATTTGTATGGCACATATATAGATTTTGTAGATGCATGGTGCACATGCATAGAGCCCTATGTTGGAGACAAGAGCATGTATGAGGAGTAATACACATAAGAGGGATACCTATTCAAAAGGCAACAATTGTGCATCCCACAAGTTCAATGAGGGAGAACCTTTCTGACCACACTTTTATTTCTACAACCAAATTCTATCCCATGTGGTAGCACAAGTGGCATGTACTATATAATGAGAAGCTTTGGTCATTTGAATGGTTTGCCAAGGTTGGTTGTTGGTTGTTTTGGTTAAGTTTCTAAATTGTTAGGTTTTGGGTAGAGCTTAGAGCTTGATTCTAGTTCCAAAGAGTCTCTACAAGTATAACTCTAGGATTGGGTAGCATAATGCAATTTGGGTTTCACATATTGTTTCCCCATTGTTTCTTCCTCATTTTGATTTTATTTGTATGCTCTATGCACCTGTTCAATGGTTTTCATTCAACCCCTTAGCTACTATTTCACCACACTTGCACTATAGTAATACATGACTACCAACATCTAATCTACATAATGTGAAACATGTCAAATAGGGACTTGACTAAAGCAATCTCCTAATCCTAAACATCATTTTTCTCCCTCATAGACTTTTTTAGGTTTGTACTCGCTTTCATAGCCATGTTAGTCACTTATGCAATCATCCCAAAGAAGCACAAAATTAGGTGAGAGCGTAAAAAATTTTATCACGACAATCGAAGGATACTATAGTCTAATGGTCAATAAAACGTCTAATTAATGGTAGCATGCCCGAAGGGTCACTATGGCACCTATAGGCTCACTAGTGTGACAAAAGGGTCACTAACACAATGGAGGGTCACTAACATCTAACATAGGTCTTGATACCTTTATCAAACATAGGTCTTGATACCTTTATGCATGTTCAAAACTCCATCTAATTGATTTTCCTAGAATGCATGCTTGATTTATGCATTCTCTATCTCTACTCCATTTCTTTCCTAGCTCCATTTTAATCTTGATTTTAGTTCTTGTTTTACTTATCTTAGACCTAAATTTGTTTAATTTGCTATCGTTTAAGAAGAAAACAAATTTAGTGGATAGAATAGCACATAGTAGTTAGAATAACCCCATCTAAATACTAGAGTATGCTTATTTTCACTATAGGCTCCTACCATGCCTATCAAATATTTGTTTTCTTTTACTTTTTATTCATAGATGCTATTGAGAAATTGTTTTTGATAATGATAAGCGGTTGAACAAGGGAGTCAAACCCTATTACAAAACCTCCCAGAGGGGCAAAGAAACAACCAAGGCCGCAAAGGCAGACAAAACAGAATAGCAGCACAGCTGACAGAGACCAACAGCCACAAAGGCAACCCAAACAGCGCACAGGATGTGCACTGACAATAGAAAAACCAAACAAGGGATCTAAGCAACTGCAAATCCCGAACCAGCAAACCTAATGCCCTTAGCCCTAGGGCATAGCTCCCCAACAAATTTGGGGAGCCCTTTCTTTCTACGCTGGACCACAGTCCAAGAAACCTCTAAGTCAAAGTCCTCAGAGCAAGGCAAGAGGGGGGGATCTTCCCGAGTAGCAACAGCCATGGAAGGTACCAACGAAGCCGACCCAGAAGAACGCACAACCGGAAGAGGAGTGAGGACAGAAGCCTCCAAGTGCGGAATCTCCAAGTCTGAAATAGGCAAAGCCAAAGTAACAGCAGTTGGAGCAGAGGTGGTCCGGTCCAAAGCAGTATGAGCCAAGGTGGTAGCCGCAGGAGGAACAAAAGAATCCAAAAAAGTCATGGGATTAGTAGCAGCCGCAACCACCTCCACCGGAACATTCTCAAGAGGGGACTCATCCTCCTGAGAGGAATCATCACCACAAGATGAACCAACTTCCTAGGAAGCATTGATAGTCAGAGGGTCCACAAGAGCATCCGTCCACCAAGTAGCAGCACTTTTACGGCGCGATAGAGGATAGCCAACAACCATATGACCAATAGCAAAACAATGCTGACATCTAAAGGGGATACCCTCATAGTCCACTAGTTGTTTCCAAGGCCGATACCCAACCATCAAAACATCTCCAAAAAGGGGTTTGGAGATGTCAATGTCCACCAAAATTCGTGCAACCATGGAGTGACCCATAAAAGAGGTAATTGAATTAACTTTCAGAAAACGACCAATGACATTGCCAATGCTCTCATAGCAAGAATCCTCCCATAGCAAGAATCCTCCCAAAATTGGAGGGAGAGGTTCGGGAGACACACCCAAATCGGCTTGATATTAAGTGGCTCAGTAAGGGGATTGAAAGAAAGAGTCCAGGGTTTAATGGAAAGGGAATGTTCCCCCCACATCCAAACCCTTCCATCAAGCACTAAATCTTGTTGCTCGAAAGAATCAAAAGTCAAGATGAAAAATCCTCATGCACTAGGAAAAAGCTCAATCTTACCAACAACCAGCGGCTTCCAAGATTCCAAGACCCAATTGTGTAGGTCAGGCAGAGAGGGCCATAATCCATTGAACCTAGAAATAACACCTGTATTGTGGTAAAACTCTTCATTTTCTGTGACTTCAGGGCCACACACCACAATAGGGGAAGTACAGGCACAGCGGAAAGGCCGGACCCCCCTCCCCCCACCACCCGAAGCACCATGAGCACTAGAGTCAACCACATCCGCAAAAGACCGCCTAAGGCCACCAGGAGCACACTGCCCAGGAGCAGACGTACTGGACCTAGCCACAGCCTGCAAACATTTCTCACTCGAGTTCTCAAAATCCATCGGAGTAACATCCCGCTTGGTGACATGGCCAACAGCACCTGCACCAGTTGCGACCCCGACCCTACCCACACTGTCATTTGCAAGATCACCTGTGCATGCACTAGAGGAACAACCTAGCGTAGGAGCACCCAACAGTCGTTCCCACTCAACCAAGTTCAAAATTCTATCCGCCCGCTCCATTTTGTTTTAGCGTAGGTTGCTATTGAGAAATTGTTGTTTTTACTATGTTAAATGAATATCAAATGTTGCTCATTGAAATTTGTGTGCTTGCAGATTTCCAGATGGAGCACTCATTAAGGAGTGTGTGTGGAATTGTCACCTTATCCATAATTTTTTTGAGTATCAAATATTAACTTTCATGTTGAATAATTGTTTACTTTGGCATGCATTTTCATTGTAGTTCACATGCAAGTCAAAGTGGAGGCAAAATGTAAAGCTAAAAATTGCATACCTAGCTCTTTTTTTCTTCATTTTGCACTCACTTTTGCTCATTTGTCCCTAATGTAATTACTAGTGTACAAGAGGCATATTTTTGTGTAAAAGTTACAAAATAACATGAACCCATCTTCACACATCCCAATGATCCAGACATAATCTACATATGTATCCATTTGTTACCCTAGGTCAATTAAACAATGTGAAAATGAACTTGGTTCAAAGTCATGGGCATGGATTCAACCCTTGATTTAAATTTAATTTTAATTATGGACCCATGCGAACCCCTTTCAACTAGTCATTATTTGTCGATTTGAGCATGAAATGTTTAAACTTGCACATTATGGTATTATATAAATAGACAAACCCTACTTCATTAGGAACATCTAGCATGCATCTAGGAATCGTCTAACAAGAGGGAAAACACCTATAGTATCAACATGTAGCACCATCACAACATCAACATCAACATTAACTAAGCATATTGCATGATTTCTTTGTGTGTCCTCAGTCATTGTTTAAACCATCGATTGAGAACTCGGGGTTTTGTGGACGAGAAAATCCCCACATAGCAAGCTCCCAAAGGTGTTCATCAGCACCATCAATTTTCAAACACATGTCCATATACCAAGACAAGCACAAATCTAAAGTCTTGATATAGCCACATCAATTTACAAGGTTGAATCTACACGTCAAAGATCAGGCTTGTGGATGCAGAAATGCTCCTAGATCATTTCCATGATGTAGAAATGAAGCAAATTGAAAAATAACGAGTTTACCAATCCAGAGGCATTTGTCTAATAGATTTCTTGACATTGGCACAAAGATGAATCATAGAGCACGTTCTATCAAGCATAATGCACATAAATATTTAATTTTTATTAATTAGAGAGATCTATTGGGGCCTTGCCCTTGCAAAAAGAACAAAGATGTTTTTAAAAACCCAAAAAACATACAAAAAACTACTCCTTACGAGAAGCTACAAACCAACAAGGCACCAAGCATCATAGAGAGGAAAACAACACAACTAGCTGCGTCACATCCTACCAAAAGGAGAATCCTCCATCGAAGCCATAAGAGAAGCAAGGACTAATAAATGATCAACATTAAAGAAGTAGACATAGTCATTCATATACACCAACCTTCAACTTCAATGAGGGAGGAAACACTCCATTGTCCATTTGATTCCCTCCCCAATTGCTTCGTAATTCTCCAAATGAAGCTTCTCAATTTTTAATTTGCAACCCCTACGTTCTTTGGGCTTGTCCATCACTTCTTAACCAAACTTCTTGACCTCTATTTGCCAAAAACATACAATGAAGCATCAATAGGTGGATCTATTGTGGCTCTTGCCCTTGCAAAAAGAACAAAGATTTTTTTAAAAACCAAAAAAAACATACAAAAAACTAATCCTTATGAGGAGCTACAAACCAACGAGGCACCAAGCATCACAAAGAGGAAAACAACACAACTAAATGCATCACATCCTACCAAAAGGAGAATCCTCCATCCAAGCCATAAGAGAAGCAAGGACTAAAAAATGACCAGCATTAAAGAAGTAGACATAGGCATTCATATACACGAATCTTCAACTTTGATGAGGGAGGAATCACTCCATTGTCCATTTGGTTCCCTCCCCAATTGCTTCGTAAGTCTCCAAATAAAGCTTCTCAATTTATAATTTACATCCCCTACATTTTTTGGGCTTGTCCATCACTTCTTAACCAAACTTCATTACCTCTATTTACCAAAAACATACAATGAAGCATCAATAGGCTTGCTCATGGAGATTGCCAAATAAATCCATGAAGATGTAAAAAAATCTCCCATGATTCCTCCAGACAAAATCCTCATTTAACTCGTCTTTCTTCGACATCCATCTCTGAATCAAAACTAAACCATACCAAAAATAAGAGCATGATGATCTCTAATGCCTTGATTAATTTCAGTGGAAAAACTCGAAAGGCAAACCCTCAAAATCCACTAACTGCATCCACAAACCTTCTCGATACAATACAAGCATTATCAATCAACACACAGCCCTAATGAAGTATGCAAAAGAGTCTTCCCAATCCAAATCTAGTCTCACAAATGGATCAATCAACACACAACCCTAACAAAGTTTGCAAAAGGGTCTTCCCAATCCAAATCTAGCCTCACAATCCATCTCTAATATCTAGGTGTATTTATTTATTACACATTGCAATTATTTTTAACATTAGTTATTTTATGTGAGGTTGTTTTATTTCCTTACAATAATTAATACATCTTTTAAATTGATGTTTTTTATTGACTAGTTGTGGGTTATATACGATCCTATGCCCAAAGATGAAATATATTACAAATAGGGATTTAAGCTAGGAGACTAACAATAATAAAACTCCAAAATAAACCCAAACTCTAATATCTAATCCCATCTCTAACATCTATGTGTATTTATTTATTGCACATTGCAATTATTTTTAACATTAGTTATTTTATGTGAAGTTTTATTTCCTTACAATGATTAATACATCTTTTAAATTGATGTTTTTTATTGATTAGTTGCGGGTTATATATGATCCGATGCCCAAAGATGAAATATATTACAAATAGGGATTTAAGCTAGGAGACTAACAATAAAAAACTCCAAAAAAAAAAAAAAAACCAAACTCCATAGTCAAGCTAGGAGATGGAGCGAGAAGGATAACTCACACAACTTAGCCCATCTAGACTTCTCATGAGATATAAGGACCATTTTCAAAGAGGCCTTCTTTTTCCCTGCAGGCTTTTGACTCAAAATAATAGACCAAACACCATCTAAGTTACCCTCAACAGAAGAGATCATCTCTTCCCTAGAGGGCTTCCTCACAAATGGAATCGAAGCTAGCATATTCAAAGAAACATGTAAAGCCTCTACATCAAAAACCTCCTCAAAGCAAACAAGATAGCGAGGCATAGACATTGGAGCCAATGAAGGAGCATCATTAGAAAAAGTGAAAACTAGAAAAGAAGGCACTACAAGCACTAACGAAATACCAACAAGGCTTATAGCACAATTAGAAACAACATAATCTAAACAAACTTGTTATGCAACTTGCCTCCGATCGAAGAAGGAACATGAGGGGATTTTACTTCCATAGTAGGTTACACAAGTTGAGGCTTAAAGGGCTCCTGAGAATACCCAACCGATAAATCTTGATGTTTCTATGCCCTCCACAGCGGTGAACCGTGTGCCTTGTTCTTAAGAGATAACCAGAATTTGGTTGAAGAGGTAAATCACAATCATGGCACCTAAGTCGAAGGCCACCCCACAAGGAGATACTACCTAATCAAAAGAAAAGTTTTACTGTAACTAAAAATCATATTTTTCTGATTACATAATTATTAGTGGGCAAGCTCTGTTAAGATATATGAAAAACAAACTCCACTAGGTGCTGCTAATCTAAAGTAATCCAGAATTATATTAGAGGCCTAAATGGCATATATCTTTAGTAGGGGGTGCGTTTCGCACAGGTTGGCCACTAGAGCATACAATGCAAATGTTCAGAATCATAAAATGACTTAACAGCAAAGACATATGAAGAATGTTGAACTCCCATTTAAGGATTTCATCTTTTTGTAGGTTATACACAAAATATTATTCTTTCATTTTGTTGTGTGTAAACAATATGTTTCTGATTTTATGCAGACTGGGAATTGATTATGAGCATTGGATATACCTACCAGATTGTAAATTATCTACTGCAATTAAAAGATGCAGGACCATATAAAGCTGTTGCTTCATAACTGGAGTTTCAATGTCACATTCTACAATATCTTGTCTGTTTTGATTAAACCAAGCATATGTCAATTATGCTGCTTTGGAAACTGACGTCACAATGAGTATTGTAATCGCTTTTAAAATACATAACCGGAAATGAAAACAAAATAAACACCACAGCGCCTCATATTGAAATATCAAAGAAACTGCTCAGCACATGTTTAGACAACAATCGCAATAACAAGAATACAGAAGGGACCTTCATGATTTCTGCTTTTTAACCTTGTACATATTTAGACATATTTGCAGGATTGTGGTTTTCGCTTCCAGGGGAGACAGACAAGGCACATCAGTAATTGATGATCACATGAATCCACTGCATTTTATCAGATTGATGAATATTTTCTTGAAAGTGCTCCAGATATGTCAGACCAAATGAAGATCCCTAGCCTAAAGAAAATATAAATGGCTCATCTCCACCATCCTGCCAGTGGCAGCTTCTCAATGTAGCCGCACCCTCTTCCAGTGTACAAAAACAAATTGGATGATTTCCCCAAATGCATAACAAAGAAAAGTTGCAGGATGTGCTACAGGTCAAAATGTCCCAGCACTCGCTAGATCAAACCACCACCATCTTCCAGTCTTATATTGTCATTGGTTCGACTTTGGGAAGTGGTTGCTCCAAAATTATACATCAACGCAACCTTGTCTACACACAGAAATAGTTAAGGTTTCAAACCACTTGAGCAGGGACAGTTGATGTCAAAAGTGTCCCTTTGAATCCTTCCTCCAATTGCTCATTTTCCATTTCCTGCTCTGATAGCTCCTCTGCACATGAAATCATGTAGCAGAAAGAATTAAATTATAATGCAGTCCATGTTTGTAAGACAAAATTATCTCTTTATTTCTATATGTGCATAAAAGAGACATGTGAATTCTACATATTCTTAAGGATAGTCATATCAATACAGATATAGTTGAATAGTTGTTAAGAGCATGGCGTATTGCTCAACATGACCACTTATTAAACACAAATCAGTTATGTAGAGGTGCACTCTACATAACCCCAGGGAAAACATTTGCTTGGGCCAAGAAATGAAGAGCAAATAATCATCATCACTATCTCTACCAAATCAGTTACAAGGTGCAGTGCTGAAGAATCTGTTAACACATTTACTTGGGCCAAGTAATGAAGAGCAAAACATTACCAGCAATATCTCGATTTTCATAAACTTCAGTATCCATAACCCACAGACTATCCCCAGGGAAAACATTCAAGTCTGCTAAAGTAGCCAATTCATTGACCAGTTCCATTGTGCCTTTATGAAGCTTCTGATTTTCCTTCACCACCTGGCAACAGCAAATAAATCTGTTATACTGCACAACTAAAAGTTCAGATAGGATAGCTCCATTGATATTAGCTGCACGATTACAACTTCCATAATTAATATAAATAATCCATAGATGTTCTTTGCTACTTACATGTTTCATGCTTGAAAAAGAAGATTTAGAAGGGAATTGGTTGAAACCTTGGGACAGGATGAGAATCACAAAAGAATGAAACTACAAACCACATACAGGAAAAATAGGAAAAATAAAATAAGTAGATAGAATGCCCAGAACTTTGATTAAGTGCACGTGAAAGCTTTGTAGCAGACATTAAAAAGAACCAATTAAGCCCAAAAAGACAATTATTTGCTGCAATTTTGGTTACCAAGGTCAAAACTGTCTAGAGTAAACTTCCATTTAAGTCTTAGTCTTATAAGCATTGCTACTCTATCCTTTATACTCCAAACGCAGCGCCCTATTCTTCTGGAATAAAGAGATCCTGTGTGTGGGATGGAAAATGAAAGTTAGTTAGGCAATTCAACCATGGAACTCCAAAAAGGATATTCACCCTAAACTCTCAAAGCAATGTGACAATTTAGAGTCATTTATCAGAGGATGGCAAGGATTGCGAGCTGTCTCCCATTCTGTTGAAGTATTCCCTCAAAACATTCCTCCCAAAAAGTAAATACTTAAGTTATCAGTTGAGGTTCAGGTTCAAGGATTTGGCTATGGTAGTACAGAAAAAACAATTAGAAATTGTTGTTGGGTACTTTTTGGGTACATCCATACAAAAAACATGTAAAAATCATAAATGTATACATATTCTAGCCTAAAAACAAGAAGAAAGTTCAGATAACCACATAATATGCATATGATAAACAAAAGAACCATTAAAAAAACTACTTCGACGTTAATTTGTCAAAATCGAATGTTATGATAGATATTCATTGTTCAATATTAAAATTAAAAATAATAAAATCAGCAATCATTGTCATATTGCTCTTCATAAAGACCTATTATGCAAACAAAGTTAAATATAAATTAAAATACTGTTCAAATGACACATATGAAACCACTATAACAAATTAAATAAGTTATAGTAAAAACCTTTTAAAACCTCCATTGACTTATTTAATTAAATAAATTATAGGAAAAACCTGTAACAAATTATATGCTTCAAATGGTCTCTGAATGCAATCTTGAGATTGGAAGCTATTCTGAGCGGGTTAATCGATGTTTTGCAAGAAATCCCACACGAATGACCAACCGCACAAACTAAATTCCCAGAAGCCAAAGAATATAGGTGCACATTAAAGGCCCTAGAGGCCAAACTGATTTTACACCAACAACTATTGTCTAGACAGCCTTCTGCACATAGCCCACCTCACGAGGCGAGTTCGGAAGGGAAGCCGAGCAAAAGCAGCAGCAAGCTTGGATGCACGACAGAACGACAAGGACATCTGGTTTTCCAACATAACCATCACACCATAGACGTAATGTCCCCTTCTTGCCCGTAAGGTATTTAGTGACCATTAGCCTATTTTCCCATAGGCTAATTGGATGTTAGAAGGCAAAATTGATTTAAATAATTATTTAAGTTGTCATCAAGTAACTTTACTTTATCTTTTTCAGTTGACAACTTTATAATTATTTAAATAAAGTAACTTTTCAGTGTGCAGAAAAAGGGCGCTAGGCATGGGGGTTATAAAGTGACTTAAGTGAGCAACTTAAAAGGTTTATTTTATTTCTTTGAGGAGAATTTGAAGGGAAAAGTGAAATTATTATTTTATTCCCTCATATGTTGCCCTAAAAGTGCCTATATAAAGGGGAGGAGCTCATTTCAGGGATTAGACTATCATTTTGAGATTGCTTATTGCTCTGTGAGTGAACTTGAGTTCCTCCTATTTTCTTGAGAACAAAAACCCTCTAGGAAATACCAGTTTCGAGGACGAAAACCCTCCTAGCTGGAAATGGTGATTTCACCCTGAGATCACACCTGTGCTGCAAGTGAAGTTATTTGTGCTGCTGTTGAAATGGACATATTTGATGTGTTTTGAGCTTTAGTATTTTGGAGTTTATGGTTTGATGTTTTGATATTGGAGATTTTGCAGTGTTTGATGCAAGAAATGAAGACGTAATGTGGTCGTACCAATTCCTACAAGTGGGCCATACTTCTAGCAGGTCGTACTAGTGTTGGGCATTGAAATTCTTGGTGAAATTTAGTTGTTGCTGGTCTAAAAACTCCTGTAACCCAAGCACAACGATTGAAGGTATTTTTTTGGTGTGTTTAAATGCAGTTCTGAGTAGTAGGAAGGGAGTTATAGCAGGTCATACCAATCTGGTACAGGCCGTATGTAATGTCCCCTATTGGAACAATACTAATTTTACCCTAAAAATTCAAATCCCGCATGTTTAGGGTTAGGGTTTCTAATTCTTTGAACAAAATGGTTTGATAGGGTGCCCAAGAAACCCTCTACCCTAGGCCCAAGAGCGGGTGCTTCACCCCTCTTGGCCCTATGTGGCCTCTTGCCATCCATATGAGGTGGCGTGCCTAGTGAGGCGTCATATCACCGTTCCCCTTATCAAAACCATTCTGTTTCTCCTTATGATTCAATTAATCACCATGATGGGACGTTGGGAGTGCAACTAAAGCAGGGTGTCCCGGAAATCATTCCTTCTAAGCCCAAGGGCAGCCTCTCTTGCCCCCTTGGCCCACATGCGGCAGGCCTCAGCCATCCACCATGGGGTGGCGCACTTAAAGGATGATCCCAACACCGTTTCCCCTCCTCGTAGGCCCTTAATTCCCTCATCATAACATTTACACAAGAATCCACATTAATGCATAATAAACTAATCGCACTCATAGTTGCAAACAATCATATCAGCAATGCATTATGAATTATGATATGTAACTGATAATGTGCATGAACTATTGATGATGATATGCAAGACCACTAATCAGAATTAGACAATATCTTATAAACATTCTACCACAATTATATTAACTCAGAATTGCTGATGTATTTCTTGTGCTATCTGAATTAGATATGCTTCCTTCACTATATATTATATTTCTTCTTAAATCTCCTTCTAACTCTGCCCTTAAATCAGAAATATATCTCATATCTCTTAAATATGTTTTTTTCTATCTTATGCAGATCTCAATATTGATTTATATGTATATATATTAGATCTATTTATTCTTCCTTCATTGATACCATCTTGATCAACTGCTGATCCCAATACAGACCCACGTCTGATTTAATTTTCTCATTCTTGTTTTCTGCTGATCCCTGTATTTTCCAGCTCAGACATATAAACTTCTTATATTTGTATATTAGTTCATATATATTCTTAAACTCAGAAGATATATTCTTAATCTGTATGTAAATCAGATTATTCCCTTCATAGATCTGTTGTTTATGCCAAGACAGATCTGCTCATTATACATTTAATACACCCATAATTCTGCTGGCATATACTCAGAAATCTGTCCTAAATGATCTTCTATTTATACTCCATGTACAGGTCTGCTGGTATATATGTTTTTCTTCTATTCCACCTCTTATATCATCAAGGATTCCATGAAGGATAATGTCTTTTGCCCAAGGACGCACCTCCATATAATTGGCATCTCTTCATAATCTTAATAGCATGCTATCTAACATTGTCACTAATCTTTCTCAAAGATAATCGTATCACTTTAAATGAGTCGCTTGCTTTAGATATAATTGCATATTTTAAATCTCCTTTTTGAGGATCAGCCTTTATAAAGGATATTCATCTTTAAGTTAATTTTACTTATGAAAAGTGGTGCTTCTCTTATGAATCGTTGTATTTTATTAGACAACCACCTTTTCCTAAGACATATTTGTCTTATTAGCAATTTTGTCTTATTCTGTTTTGTCTTATTCTCTTGGCTTTTTACGTTCTTTATTCATTAAAGTTGCTGCTTTTTAATTATCTTTACTTAATCGCTTCCTCATAAAATCAATATAGCTGCTGTTGTATTTTAGGATATCAATTTAATTATAATTGCTGCAATTTATACACTCATTGTTGCTTTGTTTCATATGCTCCAGTGTAACTATAATCGCTGCCTTTTCTTGAGGTCTGATTGTTGTCTTTAAACATTTATTTTTAACAATCTGCTTTTAATATATATATATATATATATAATGTTTTTATGTTAATACATTTATATTATGTAACATTATGTAGTTATAATTTCAATGATATTAAGTTGTTTTAACATTAATATATATATTTGATAATTATAATTATAATGTTATCCTATGATATTATAATTATAATAATATTAAATTGCTAATATGTACTTTGTCATTCATTTGATTTATTTGTCTGTATTTCGATGCTTTATATTTTAGTGTTACAATTTCGGGGACATGACACCGTACTTCTTCTGGAAGAGGACGTGAGGGTTTGGAAGCTAGTCACCCCTCTTTCTCTGCATAAAATACCTTGTTTGGAGGCGTCAAAGGTTGTTCTAGCAGTTTGTGTTGGATTGGCGGTGACTTTCAAGGTGTTTGAGGAGTTATGAAGTGAATTAGGTCTGCTGTTAGGGATTTCTACAGTGCTGCTACAGTATATCAGACCTGCAACAGCAGTGATATCAGAGCTTTCAGCGCCAACCAAATCTTCCAGTTTCAGTTTGGGAATGGTATATTTTAGTGTTTTCAGTGTTGGTTCTCATTTCATGCTTTCTACCATGTTTCCTTGTGATTTCAGTGAGTTTCTATGTGTTGCAGCAGTATATTCAGTTTGATATCAGTAATATAAGTTGATATTGTAGCTTTATTATAATTGTATTTACATTCTATAGTTGCAAAAAAAATTGTGTTTGTAAACCCTGGATGGTAGTACCGCTATGGATCATATTATCATCCATTTTCATATTGTAAACTGGACAGTTTACCGCCAATATTTATAGCATTTCATATCTCAGCCCATTTGGCATAAACAAGCTTGCAAGCAATCGATCATTTTGGTCTGATTAAACTTAGACATTCTGTAAGTGCCCCACATTACAACGTTCGCTGAATAAACGTTGATAAGGTCGGCTCTGCTGCCTCGTGTGTTCATTCTGTTGCATCTTGCACTCCACTGAATAAGTGTAGCTGTAGTCGGCTTAACCGCCTAGTGCGATCATCTTGTGTTGCACTGACCTCTCTACTGAATAAGTGCAGATTGTGGACGGCGTGGCCGCCTAATGGTCGCATGCGCATTGTATTGCATACTCTCTATAGCTACATTGGATAGTTTGTGTGAATCCAATGCACTGTATGCTCTCACCTTGCCCATCTCGAGATCTGAGTGATCAGAAGATGTTAAAGAGATTGCATGTTAGCATCTTGTTTACAGTTGAAATTTTTTAAAAAAAAAAAAAAAAAACTAGTGTTGTTATTACAATGGTATCAGAGCTGGAGATCTTGCCAACATGTGAGTTTTAGAAACTAATCTCTTCATGCAGCAATTGCTCCATGCACAGAAATGATAGGGAAAGAAGATATTTTTGGGAGAGAGCAAAAGAGAAAGCAATTTCAGACTCCTAGATACCCAGAAGAGGACACTTGGTCAGCAGTCTTAGCTGAAAGACAGCCCCCTACAATTGAATCAGCAGTTGAGTCAAAGACAATGGACAGAGGGAAGGAAGGTTCAAGTAGTGGAGGTCCTCATGATAGGACTGCAAGAAGGTTTGAGATGCCAAGTTTGGAGAATATTTTGAATGATCTTACACGTGGACAGCAGCAAATGATGGATCAATTTGCCCAGTCACAACAGCAGTTGATTGCTGCAATTGCCCGGATGTCACAAAATATGGGCACACACAGAATGCAAGCAAAGGGCAGTAATTCAACAAACCAGGAAAACAATGTTAATAACACAATGAGAACTACTACAAGTGGCATTGAAAGGCCCTTCCAGCTGTAATATCCCCTTTTCCGAGTGATCACCTAATGGAGTCGGTTATCCTACCCTATATTTAATCAATTTATTTGGGCAAATTGAAGATGGGAAATGACTTTCTATATTTTTATGAGCCATTTGGAAAAATAAAATAAATTAAATAAAATAGCCATGAAGGTGGACGACCAAAGAAGAGACCTAAAAATGAAATATCAAGTGCCAAAAGAGGTTGGCTCCTCTTGGAGAAAATAATAAAATCAAATAAAAAATATTTTATTTATGTTTGGGCGCCTAGCATGAGGTCAGTCATGAGGAGAAGGGAAAAAACAAAATAAAATGAATTACCAAGAGGAGGATGGCTAGGGCTGGAATGAAAGGAAAGCTGGCTATAAATATAAGATCATTTGGAGATATCTCATCATCCATTTCATATCATAGTTTCATTGAGATTTCCTCTCTTGGCTGCAACTATATTCCAAGGACGAAAACCCTTTTGAATATCGGTGAGTAGGACGAAAACCTAGCTCATCTTGTGGTGGACTCATAATGGAGTTCAATTTGCACTCATTGGAGACTTGGAGCATATTTGCATATTCAGATTTTTAGATCAGAATTGGAGCAGCATATGTGGTGGTATTTCGTGCTGATATTGCACTAGGGTTTCACCCTAGGTTGGAGCGCCACCTTTAGAGAAGGGCGATTTGGCTTGTGGGAGGCAATTTCATCCATTGGAGGGTTTCCAAACCCTAAACCTAGCAGCTGCCATCATTCCTTGCAAGCACCGCCATTTGCAGGGTTTGATTGAGCATCATTCATCATCATTTGGTATGTACAAACCTAGGGTTTTGGTCTGATTTGGACAGCAGCATTCCGGGCCATGATTGATCACGTTTAGCCCAAGATTTTGATGTAATCTTCAGTCTTCATACTCAGATTTGTAACAACAGATTTATACTCAGAAAATCAGACTTTATGTTGCATTTGGATGGCTATATCTTGTGTATTTCATCGTGGATTTCATGTTTGATATGATTATCATTTAGAGTAATCATTTGGCATATTTGGCACTTGTATGTTCGCTGTTGTATTTATTTTACAAATCAGAAATAAAAATCAGAATTCTGAAGTTAGGGTTTAAACAGAAAAGAAAAATCAGAATTTTTAGGGCAGATCTAGTTAGGGATTTTACAGTGGTATCAGAGCTTTGATCTTGCCAGCCTGAAGGGTTTTTACATGTATGAATACCGAAGGTAGAAGATATATTTCTGCAGTTTGGCTTTGAAGGAAGATTGTACCAAAATTCTTTACTATTGGTTTCTCCTAAGACTTTCAGCAATACCAAATCTAAAAGGCACGATCAGATTGAAAATTTTGCCTTCCTATCAACCTTCGTTCAGTCTTTTGTCATCATACCAAAGGGCTTCTTTCATAACTCGACTACCCATTGATCTTTGTCCACAAGATCTTTCATCCTTTAAGAGTTCGCCATTTTCCTTCACACATGAAATTCACCTACAAAGAGCTCCCATTCAAGAAAAAGTTCATCACAAAGCCAATATGACCTTGCTCTCAAAGAACTAGCTAAACCCTAGCTCTAATACCAAATGAAGACAAATAACACCCATTAACCTATGCAAAGAGAAGCAATGCTAACAAAATCTTAAATGCAACAAAAAGAAATAATGACACACTCACAACATAACAAGAGATTTTACTGTATAATGCATAATGAGTACTTCAATACGTTTGAAGCACCCTCAACTTTGGCATTCTCTATCGAGGATCTACAAACTTCAATTTGCCTAGATATATTGATTCTAAATAAGCTCGATCAATTGTTACTACGAAGTCTACAACATTCTATGCTTTTACTTTTGGTTCAAGGGTAATTTCTTGGCAAAGCAAGCTACAGAATATTGGTGCTCAACTAAAGCAGAATATAAGGCAGCTATTAATACAGGTTGTGAGGCAGTGTGGTTGCAAAGAATAATCGTTGATCTCCAACTTAACAAACAACACCAACCTCACTCTTAAGTGACAATCAGAGTGTGCTCTTAGTGTCCTGCAGAGGAGCAGATTGCTAACATAATGACTAAACCTCTTGGAAGAAAAAGCTTTTTGACCCCTTGTTTTACAAATTTTAATGAAGAGCACAAGCTCTTTCACATTGGCGTAGTCTTCTAATATTAGCTTTAATGCCATGGAGAGAAAATGATGAGCATAAACCATCTTGGACAACTAATCCAACCCCAAATTGACCACCAGATCTGCAACTGTTTCTTGTCCTTCTAATATGTTACTATGAGATAGATAAAAAAAATTGCAGAAGTACTCGTGTAACTCACAAATTAATTAGACAACGGAGTAAGCCACCCACTTCCTCATGGGCAAGTTCAGGTTATTTTGTAGAGAACTTGCACCATGTACTCATGATTACTTGGTGAGTCCATAGCTAAAATTAGCCCACGTGATCTGCATGTGGAAACAAGGAAACAACACAATTGTTTTGGCTTTTTAAATCCTTGAACCCTCCCTTCTCATTCACACTGCGACATTTCTCTTTGAGCTAATCTTGTGGCGATTTTATCCAATTGTGGAAGCAACATTTCAGAGATTTTTGAAGATCTTTAAGATATGTTTCTTTTTCCTGGTTTTTTCTATGTTTTTCAGTTCTGTTTTACATTTCTAAATTCTTTCAAGCATTTAGAAATGCTTTATTTTACATGTACATTGTGTTTTACAGGTGCATTCAAATTAATCTATGCTAACTAGGGTTCTGCAGCAATTAAAGTTTTTTTTTTTTAATTCTTCCAATGCCAGGGTTTGCGCTTTGTATCAAATTGCATCAGGGAGTGGAAGTCAGAGTGTTTGCAACAAGGATGCCACTTGGAAGCATGGGATACCAAGACTGACCTTGGATTGGTCATTTAATTTTTTTGTGGATTGAAGATGAGTGGAGGCATCAATTGTCTCAAATACCACCTTGCATGGATTGTTTGCCGAAATGTCAAATCATGTCCAAACGTTGAGTCAGAGCTTATATGAGAGATGAATGTGACCCTCACTTTGATAGAGAATTAAAAAAAATGTAGAGGATGAGGACAGCCACAAACATTGCGACAATAACGAATCCTGACGTGGCACAAGAATCAAAGATAGATTGTGGGCTCCTCTTGTGGTCCATGAATTAGTAGCATGTCCACTTCATTGAGCTCCAGCAAATGCAATAACTAGGATATCATCAATAATTTTTGCTCTTTTCACAATGCTCAGCTTTGTCCGAAGATAATTCCATGATGTGTATCATGGCCAATTCTAAGTCAAATTATCAAAGTTTTCGGGTAACTTTCATCTCTGTGATGAACCTAATGGTGACTCCAAGATAGAATATAATCAACACAAACCAATTTCTGCCAAAAAGGAAAATAGACTCAATGATTCTACATGTTCATGGAATCAAACACTTGTAGAAAAGCAAACATTTGAAGAGAGAAGAGTACACACAAAGCATTCATGGGAGAAGCCATCAACAATTTCTTTTTTCCAAGAACCTCCTTTTATTCCTTCATTGGTAAACCACGAGCAAGTGTTAGATTTCTCATCCACCTCATAGGCCTTTCCTATTTTCTATGAATAGGAACCGACTTCTGTGTTAGAAGAAACTACATACTATTTGTTTCCTAAAGAAGATAGTCTCCCAAGCATCTATGATGCGACATGATGACTAAATTGTTTCCACTGAGCAAGAAGATGATTGTCCTGAAAATGGAGAAGCATCGAAGGAATTCCTTTTGCATTTAAAGGGATGTTTGAAGAACCTGCACAGGACAATATTGAGGAATCAGTAGTTGAGCATTTCGTAGTAGTCAATGTGATGATGCCAGGTTTAGATATGCCTCAAGAAGAAAAATGGTTGAACAATGAAGATAGTAGTTGTGAAATTAATGGTGAAGAGCCTAATTGTTTCCTCTCTCTTAAGGACATATTCTTTGAAGCCAATTGCACTAATAAAATTGAAGAGACCCAATTTGTCCAAGGTCTACCTTTATAGGATGATCGATGGCAATGATTGTCACTAGAAGAAGTTATTTTCTTCAACATGTATACGTTGGTAATGATCTAATTCTTGAAGATTCGGCCTTGGACTAGTTGTCAGTTGGAGATTTGACTAACGAAGAAGATGAAAAAGTGTTGCCAACCCAAGCCGCCCAGTTGATACCCATTGTGGACTTGGAGATTCAAGGACAGGTGACAGAGATATTTCTCCAACTACTACAACCTTTTTGGGAGCTTAGTGTTTCATTTGAATTTACAATCAAACATGTTGAAGTGACAAGTGAAGAGGATAAAATCATGGATGTAAATATCACTATTGCTACCAATATGTTGCAGCCACAAAGCCTTGCTAGAGAGGTTTTCACTTATAGAATAGGACCATAAGAAACCACTACGCATCAATCAATTTGTGCTGAATCTTTTGTTGTGTGATTATTCCTACATGCCTGATCCTTGGATCTTCATGAAAATTTTAAAAAGGTTTTCAAGATATAAGCTGCCATAGTTAGAACCTTGATCCAAATAGAGGGATTATTACTTTTCCCAACCCGTTAACAGTTGTCTAGCTAACGTGTCTCCTTTCTATACGTAGGTAGGTAGACAGTCTTATTTCCTGTGTTTGCCATGTCGTTATATTTTTCCCTTGCACATTATGTGTTTCCTTATCATCCTGTCTTAGGTTAGGTGTTAGTTGGTGGGCTTGACTCTATTGTCTGCAAATAAGACACTAGTGACGAGTTTTTCCAAAAATTCTGAAGTTCTCCCATAATCCAAGTTTGTCCCATGGGCCCCATACAGAGCCAATTGTTGGTACCCCAGAAAGAGCCAATTGTTTGGCCAATGGCCCCTAGAAAGAGCCAATTGTTGGTACCACTATGAAACTCCATTTCCAGACCTCTTCTTGTCAGTCAGTTTGTCAGTTAATCCTTGACTTTGCATCAAGTTCAAGTCAATGGTTGTCTTCCCAATCAATTTGCAAAGATTATCTTGTCCTTGGTCCTTTCAGCTACAATTTTGTAGCGAAAAAATGACCACAACAAGAGCATCAAGTAATGAAAATGACAAAGAGGGCAAGGCAAATCAAGGTGCAAAGTACTTAAAATGTTTCCCTAAGTTAAAAGGGGGCAAAGCGATTTGAAAATTTTGCCATAATTCTTCGAAGTGTCCACCTGAAGGGAAAGATGAAGTGTCAAACTTGGGGTGCACCTTTAAGATGGCAATGGCAATGCAAAACCATGCCCAAACAAGTGGCAAAAAATCAGAAGAAAGCATGCCCAAGAGGGAAAAAAAGAAAATCAATCAATCTTGGCATCATTTCAACATGGCAATGTGTCAAGACATAGTTCTGCCAAAGCTACTTAAATTGGCAAGTCCATTATAAAGTTCCACCAAATATGAAATATTGTTGGAGTGTCATTTCCTTTTTCCTAGTGGCAAAGCCAAAGTAAAATTCCACCAAGTTCATGAAAGGTGGCAACAAGGTTACGAAATTCTGCCAAGGTGATAAAGCGTGTATAAAAGAGACAAAAAAAAACAAAGAATGGAGAATACCATATGAAAGTGTGCCACGTTCAACCTGATTAGCAGATCCTTTACATAGTTCTTCAGAATTCTGAATAGTACTCAATATTTTTTTGTTTACGATTATCTAACAAATTACTTAATGGAAGTAGATTATTAAAGGTTCAACTTATCAAAATTTAGCATTATTTTTAAGTGGCAACACCATACAAGAATCCTGCTTCAGCATTTACACCTTGGTGATGGGAATACAAAAACACCCATGGCAATTGAAAGAGGAAAAGAAGCCAAAGCCTAGGCTCACTTTCAAGCAGGAATGTCACTAAAAACATCCTCCCAAAGTCATAATACAGGGCAGTTGCATTATAAAACTCTGCCTCAAAGGAAAAGGGAAAAGACTTAAGTTGTGGCCCCATTTCAAGGTGGTAAAGCCAGCAGGAAAATGTGCCAAAAGGGTAACAAATATCTTAGCAAAGCATGCCAAAGAGGAAGGAGAAAAAGAAGTCAAAGGCGCACTTTTTCAGTACCCTGACCCAACCAAAGTTCTGCCTAGCAAGCCAAAAGGTGGCAGTAAGACATGAATGTTATACAATAACTTTAAAGCAAAAAGAAAACAAGAAAATAAAGCATGAAGCGCCTATATATTAAGGATGACGCCCTTTCATCCTTGGCAAACACTTCCATCTGCTGTTCATAGCAGAAATAAGACATATTTATCTGATTATTGCAGATTTGAAGACTCGTTTCAGGCACCATAGTGAAGGAATTTCCAAAGTTGCTTCTGTGGGTGAACAGCTTTCAGTAGTGTCATTCTCCTATTCTTTATTTATCTTTGCTCCATTCTGCTGTTGCATCTAAATTCTCACTTCCAAGATTCGTCCTTCTTTCCCAACAAGGTGCTTGTTCAGTTCTATACCTTTCAAAAGTCCCAGACAGGGAAAAGCATGTATTTGGAGCAGTCTTTGGAACCATTTTGGAAGCTTTTCCAAAGTAGCAGCTATGTTCTAAGAGTCTTCAGCAGCATCAGGTAAAAAGTCAGAAGGTAACAACAGTAACAAAGGTTTTCCATGTATATGTTTCAGCGATAAAGCTTTTGGAGATCCCATGAGGATGTCAGGTTTATGGCAGATATGTGTTAGGGTTTGGCAGTGGCAAAAACAAGCATATGCTGCCTTCTAAGTGCTCTGACCACCATGGTGTTCGCAATGTCATAGAGATTCCAAAATATGGTTCCAAAATCAGAAGATTTGGCATATTATCAAGTCTAAGATTTCATCAAAACCCTCAAGCAAAGGGCAGTGACTCAAAGTAGGGTTCCAATTCCAGATCATCACATTGGTGTTGGCAGGGTACTCATCGGTTTCATGTTCATGTGATGTCAACAACCTTCACAAGCTCCAGATAAAGTTTGCCATATTTCTAAGGATTTAGCAAGTTTTAAAGCTGAAGTTGCTTCAGATTTTCAAATATCACTTAAATGCCAACTTTGTATTTTTCACAACGGCCACATATTGCAGCTGTCATCATCAGCAGTGGCTATTTCAGGTGGATAGATATGAGCCTATTATTAGGCTTTTATTCTTAGTTACCAGTCCTAGTACTGGTTTGGGTTCAGGTTCGCATGTTTGGTTTGTGGATTCAGCCAACAAAAAAAATTTGGGTTTGGGTTCATTGGTACAAAAACATATAAAAATCATAAATATATACATATTTACAGCCTAAAATCAGAAGTATTAGACGCAATACATATTTCCTAATATTTTTAATGTATATACTATAAATAATATAATAATAAAATTATAAATAAAGTTGATATTAATACATAACATACATAACTATTAATTTTTTATTTTTTGATTTGATATTCCAACATTTATGGTAATATTTGAACATGTTAAATGACAACACTTGTTTTAGATTTTAGAACACCATTATTTAGACTTTAAAGACTACACATTTATACAACATTTTTCTTCCCAACTGGCAATATTTTTCTTCCCATGCTAGGCTGATGATTCTAATATTTTTTCTCCTGTGACATTTTTCTCTCCACCTTGACATTTTGCTTGGTGATACATTTTTATAAACATTGTTCTTTTCATGTTAAGCTCGTGATACTAATATTTGTCTTCCTGTGACTAGATTTTTTCACGAGTCTATATTCTATATTTATGCCCACAATTTTAAGGTTTTCTTCTTTTGGGCTGTTCTGCCTGTGACCTCTGCAGCTGATCGTGTTTAGGGTTTTCACCCTTCTATATGTTCTTTGTAAAATGTCCACACAAACCCAAAAATAGTAGAGATTTTCAAAAAATTTGAAGGCAATTTTCGAAGGGTTCAGTAGGGCACGCAATTGTTTTTTGCCGAGTTCCTCACGGATTCGTGTGGGTTTCTCTAGGAAAAACCCACAATCCTCTGTATGCCCCTTAATAGAATCCCCCAATGAATCAGCCCTGAATCCGTACTAGGTACGATCCGGACCCGGATATGGGCATAGCAAGGGTTGAACCAATAACATAGCTTTTATTTAATTATTTGTTTCAGAATTATTCTGCTTTCAAATTGTCTTATTTCTTACCATTATTTTATCCCTAAAAGTTACCTCTTAGAGAGACTATAAACAAGTGCCTTGGGCACATAATTTGTTAATGAGAGTTCATGTCAAATTTTATGTTGCAGAAATTTTCATTTGAACTTCGAAGTCAAGTTACTATGTTTTTGTGTAGTGAATGAATGTGAGTTGATGTTAAAGCCTGTGATGCAGAAGCTTATGTTGAGGTTATTGATCCTGTCTTTGTACCACATTAATTAAATTGAATTGAGTAACTTTGTCAAACTTTGCATTAATGCTTAATTATTCAATAAAGTAATAACCTTGTGTATCACTTAGAAAAAATTATTTTCTGGAAGCTTGTGATTTCATCCATGGACCATTTAATTATTTCTTGTTGATGCGGATTTGTCGGTCTTTGATTTCGCCAATAATCAACATTCATATGTGTTTTTCCTTCAAACTTTTGTTTACACCCAAATATTGGTCTTTGCTTTAGCCAATAGGAAGTTGAGTTTTAATGTCTCTGTTTGATAGCTTACCTTCTTTTAAATCTGTAAATCTTGTTGCAAATCTTAATTGTTGGCAGCTGGACACTTGCATCCAAAGCAAAAACATAATCAATTAAATATTTACATTTAATGCAAACCCCATTGAAATATTGTACAATGTGCATACTTGTAAGTTTTGTCAACTGCTTTAAGTTTAGGTTTTAATTAGATCTTGGGAGGCTTACCCTTATAATTTGAAGAATGGTTTTACCGTACATATTGTTCCGATTTAAATTGTCTTGAAAAGGACAAATTAAAATTCTAACAAGTACCTATATGAGGCCACAGACAAGGCCAAGAAAGCCATTCAATAGTATTTCATGTAAGATATAAGAAAATTTGAACCCATTTAGAGGTGGAACAATCAACTCCACCAACCCATTCATGCAACGATTTTTTCTATACAAAGGACTTCAAGGCTAATGGGAAGGTTATGGAAGGCCTCACAACATGCATTGAGAGGATGACACCTAAGGAAGACATCGAGGACCTAATTATTGGAGAGTTGTAGAGATACAAGCATGCAAAGGAGAGGCTTTTCTCTTTGCTGCTAGCTATCCTATCCAAGGGAAAACTACCCAAGAACTAGGTAACAAAAAATCTCAGTGATCACTTCAAATCTTTAATGTGTGCAATTATTTCTTACATACAAACTTGTAAATGTCTTCTTTGCATCTGCTTGGTGGGAAGATTGAGCTGCAAAATGCTCAAATCTTCAAATCCCAGCCCTCTAAATCTTGTACCAACCTTGCAGTGCTTTTAATTGTGAGCGCAATTAGAGTTTATTTGATTACATTCACATGAATAAGTGCAACAAATTGACACAAAAGTGCCCCAATGACCTTATTTTCGTGCAATACAACCTCCATCTTCACTCAAAAAAGGCAGAGGGCTTAGATAGGTATTATGCCATTGATTTTGTAACATTGGTCCATATAACAACTAGACTATTTAGGATGAGGACCCTATGTTTACAAAAGATGAAAATACTGATCTTGAGAGGCAAGCAAAGAAGGGTGCAACAAAAGCAAAACCAAGCGGTGCTGGATTGGACAACATCATGGTTGCGAATGATGGCAATCCTAAGAAATCATTACCTTTTAGTTCAAGGGTAGAGCTGCAACTAATTGTGAGTAGGACCTCAACCATCACTAGGATGTATGGGTGAAGAGAAAATTATAAATTGTTGTAACTTGTATGGATGTAATTTTTTATGATGATTTTCAATCCTGTGATTCATATCATATCAATGGTTGTTATATTCACAAGTTGATGCAATATTGTACTCCTTTTTTATTCAAATCTAATAGAAAACACTTCCCCAAAATTCTACAAACCCATTTTATATGGTTTGTAACTGTATTTTGTGTGAAATTTATGTTTTACATGAATTTAAGTCCTTTTTAAATTTCTCAAGTTTTGTCAAATTGCCTAGTCTGAGTCAAAATTGGATCTGCCAAGTTTTGTTAAGTCACGAATTCTAAAACTACGATATGAGAATTCAAAACTTTTAATTTTTACCTTAATTTCCAAAATAATATTGCTCATTTTCTAATCATTGCACTACCCCCTTTTAATTGCTTTGATATTTACCAACGGTTTACAAGGACATTTCCTCAACGGCCAACGACACATCCATGACCAAGATATTTTAGAGATGGAGGGAATAAGATGGGAATACTAATTTCATTTTGCAGCTCCATCAAAATTGAACATACCCTTTCCCTTTTCCTCAGCCAATCCTTCCTACTAAGAGAACATTTGTTGTTACCTTACTCTTTCTATTCAGTCCTAAATACACTTAAAACATTAACAAGGTCGTCCTTCATCATCTCGAAAGATCCCTGCCCATCCTACTAATCCTGATTTCCTTCCGTAGCTTTATCACAATTGAACCTATTTCTTAGGGTAGTGCAAATACCAGCCTGCTTATATTAAAATAATATTTCCTTAGTTTATTTAATGGTCAATAATGTAATATAATAGATAGTTTCTATTTGCTTTCTTAGTTTTAGTTTATTATAGAAACTTCTCTATTAGATCTTTTAGATACATCTGTATTTTAGAAACATCAGTTTGGTTTCTTTTAGATACATCTCATTTGTAATTCTTTATAAGAGCTTTGCTCTTTTGTAAATAAAATAATTCTGTTTTTCACCATTTCATGGTATTAGAGCGAGCAAGCAGGAAATTATTTTTTTTAGAAATTTTTCTTTCAAAATTTCTCTGAGCAATTTCGTACCATACGAACGTACGAACGGCTGTACAACCCGCGGATTCTATCTTCTACGACTTTGGCTTTGGCGTTTTTTCTTGCCGTCTTTATTTTCCTCAGTCGCGATTTTGCCAAGGGTTGAAACGCAACAGCATTTGAGGTCGTGATTTCTGTTGCTCGGTTTTTGTTTAAAGGTCACGTTTTTTGGGTCGTCGTTTTGTGCCTTTTCGACTTCTACATTCGTTGTAGTTCTGGGTCGCCTTTTTGATTGCGTTTTTCCCTGGTTTTACCCTCGTGGTTTGGGCTTCGTTCAAACGTTGGTGGGAGCTCACATTTCCTTGATTGGCGGTTTTTAAATCTGCTTAGGATTTCGGCGACAGTCGTGGATTTCCTCTGCACATTCGCTAGATATTTCTGTGATTTTTGTTGACTGTCCTTGGTTGCCATCTCTCTACAAATCACGCCGTCTTTTGTCACCGTTTCTCTGCCTATGGTCGCAATCTATTTGAAAACCTAATCGCAAGTTCTAAAAATTTCTATGGTCGCAGGTTGTTTGACGGTTTTCATTGTTTGGCAGCGCTGTTTGTGAACAATGGTCGCATTTTCCTTTGGCGGTTTTGGCGCTAACACCTAGTGTCTAAGACACTGCATCCAACAGTCACATTGAGGCTCGTGCCCTTCTATGCAGCCCTTGTTTTCATCATCTGCCCAAGGTCCCTTGTGCCCAATGCCAGGCTCGTCTTTTCGTGTTCCGTGCTCTCGGGATTTGTACCTGGAAATCCGTGCTAGGGTTTGAGCACTATTTTTTGTTTATGCCATCAATCTACCTCGTTTTTTGTGCCTCAAAAAGCGTGAAGAATGACCTCGTCCAACATTATGTTGGTAGTCAGAAATTTAATGGTGGCAACTACAACACCTGGAAGCAGCGTATCATGACCATATTTGAGTATCGGTGCCTTGACCAGATTGTTCTGGGCAAAACTACACGTCCTCCAACAGCGGGTAAAGATCAGGATAAATTTGATGAGTAAAATCGAGAGGCCATGATGCTTATTAAATTGTCAATCACTGATGACCAGCTGCCTCAAGTGCCATCAAGTAATTCAGCGAAAGAAATTTGGGATCATCTGAAGGACCTTCATGAGACATTCGACAAGAGTCGAGCGTTCTTTCTAAAGAACATGTTCTCCATCATGATGGATGAGAAGACAACTCTGCAGGAGCACTTGAAAAAAATCAAGGACATCCGTGATCAGTTGGAGGCGATTGGTCGGAAGATGGAGGAAGATATGGTGGTCATCACTCTGAAGAGTACCAAAGTCTTATGAGCACTTTATTGAAACGCTCAACATTACCTCAACTAATGTTGACCTAAAGTTTCCTGAACTGTGCAACAAACTTCTACAGCAGGATCAATGGAAACGGTAGTTTGGAAGCACTGCTAGCTTATCCTCCACAGAACAGGCATTTGCTGCCAAGGCCTTTCAGAAGAATAAGGGCAAAAATCAGCCCTCTCAGCAAACCAGCCAAGGTCAATCTCAAGACCCTTCCAAGAAGAAGAACATCTAGTGCAACTATTGCCACAAGTATGGCCACATGAAGAAAGATTGCAAGAAACGCTTGGCTTCTAAACAATCCAAGCAAGGAGAGTCTAAACCGAAAGCCCATGTTGCAGAGCACACTGAGCAGGAGTCTACTTTCTATTCCTTTATGGCCAAGAGACTAGCAGACCGTGTTAAATCCTCTGCCTGGTATATCGATTCAGGTGCATCTCGACATTTCACCCATTGTCGAGATTGGTTCACGGAATACACGCCATTCAAAGATTCAGTTATCTTTGGAGGAGGCGAAGAGTATACTGTTGTCGGAAAGGGCAACGTGCAGATTCAATCTGGTGGGAGAAATTTAATATTTCTCGATGTATACTTTGTACCTGGCATAGAGCTGAATCTACTTTCAGTCAGTCAAATTATGTGGCACTCTCCTCAGCTAGATATTGTTTTCAACATGCAAACATGCAGCATTGTTAACAGAGACTCACACCACAGTTGTTCAAGGACTTGAGGATCATGGTCTGTATAGACTTGTTGATTCTGGTGATTCTCAAGAGCACGCTATGGCAGCCAGGAGTACTTCCATTAGCAAACTCTGGCATCAGCGTTATGGGCACCTGAACATGCATTATCTCTCTCAGTTATCTAGAGATGATCTGGTTGGTGGTCTACCTAAAATTCAGACTCGGAATCATGGAGTATGGGAAGCTTGTCAGGCTGGAAAGCAGCATCGGACTCCATTCTCAGATGGTGATTCATGGAGAGCATCCAAGGTATTACAGTTGGTTCACGCTGATGTATGTGGCCCAATGAATACTCCTTCAGTTACTGGGTACAGGTATTTCTATTATTTGTTGATAATTTCAACAGAAAAATGTGGGTGCATTTTCTTAAAAACGAATCAGATGTGTTCGGTATATTTCAGCAGTTTAAGGCCCTATTTGAAAAAGAGTTAGGCTCACAGATAGTCACTCTTAGGTCTGATAATGGGGGGGAGTTTTGTTCTTCTGACTTCTCCAATTTCTGTGTTGTACATGGCATTAAGCGCCAACTTGCCACACCCTACACCCCTCAGCAGAATGGTGTTGTTGAACGGCAGAATCACACCATTACTGAAATGGCTCATTCTATGCTGGAGCATAGAAATGTCCCTAAGAAGTTCTGGGCTGAAGCAGTCTACACTGTTGTCTATCTTCTGAACCGGTCTCCTACTTATGTCGTTAAGAAGATGACTCCTGAAGAAGCCTGGTCTAGACGTAAGCCTAAGGTCAGTCCCCTGAAAGTTTTTGGCTCTAGTGCTCATGTGTGGATTCCAGATGCCAAGCACACCAAGCTAGATTCCAAAAGCCAAAAACTCATGATCACTCGTAAAAAAGGCATACAAGCTGATTGATGTAGACGCAGATCGTCTCATATTCAGTCGTGATGTTGTGGTTGATGAAGCTACTGGGCCATTTCATCTGTCTTCTCCTTCTGTGAGCCCTAAGGATCAACCTCTGAAGGCTTCTGATTTGGGTGTTCGCCTTCCCCTAGCTCCACCTGATGGGAGGGATTCTGCAGTTGTAGAGGCACCTCAGCCTCCTGTTCCACCACCGGCCCCTCCTCAGGACAATCTGGATCCTCATCCAACGGATTTTGTTCCAGCCACCCCATTTGATGTTGTTCCTCCTGTTTCAGATGTTGGTACTTCTACTCTCCGACCTAAATGGTGGGCTAAGACCATAGGTGATCTTCATGATGATGAATTGATTGAGGGTAGATCAGTTCGGAAAAAGAGCAAGCAGCATAATACAATTAATTTAAAATTTTGCTCTTATGGCCAACCTTCACAGCATCTCTGAGCCTCAAACATATTCAGAGGCTAAAGGCATACCTAAGTGGGAACAGGCTATGGAAGCTGAACATCATAGTCTTCTGAAGAATAACACTTGGGTCCTCTCTGATCTTCCACTTGGGAAGAAGCCCATTGGCTGCAAATGGGTGTATAAAGTTAAGTATAAGGCTGACGGAACTATTGATAAGTATAAGGCTCGGTTGGTAGCCAAAGGGTTCTCACAAAAAGAGGCACTGACTATGAGGAGACTTTTGCTCCCACAGCCAAAATGAGTACGATTCGGCTTGTCCTCGCTATTGCAGCCCAATTTGGATGGAAAGTCCATCAAATGGATTTCAGGAGTGCATTCTTCAATGGGGATCTACAAGAAGAAGTCTATATGACGCAACCTCCTGGCTTCAAGGTTGCTGGTAAAAAACACCAAGTTTGCAGACTGGTGAAAGCACTCTATGGCCTTAAACAAGCCCCACGGGCATGGTACATGAAAATTGATAAGTACCTAATTGATCATCGTTTTCAGAGGAGTCCTAATTCTAATTTGTATGCTAAAAAGTGTGGTGATGATATTCTTTTGCTCGTTGTCTATGTTGATGACCTGATCATTACTGGAAGTTCGGAGCATTTGATTGAGGATATCAAACACAATCTCAGTCAATCATTTGACATGACAGATTTGGGACTTTTGCATTATTGCCTAGGTGTTGAGGTTTGGCAAACTCATGATAGCATCTTTATCTCTCAGTCCAAGTATGCTCGAAGTCTGCTTGACAAGTTCTAAATGACATATTGCAAACCTACATCTACACCTATGGAGAAAGGGCTGAAGTTATCAGCCAAGCTCGAAGTCTGCTTGACAAGTTCTGAATGACAGATTGCAAACCTGCATCTACACCTATGGAGAAAGGGCTAAAGTTATCAGCCAAATCAGATTCACCTGTGGAGAATGAATCAGCATTCAGGCAACTAGTGGGCAGCCTCATTTATCTCACTGCCACTAGACCTAATCTCAGTTTTGGAGTGAGCTACATCTCTCGCTTCATGACAGCCCCTAAAGCTAAACATTGGGTTGTAGCGAAGCGTGTGCTAAGATATGTGAAAGGCACTTCCGACTTTGGCATTCTGTATGGCAGGTGCAAAGATCCTAAGCTGATTGGTTTTACAGACTTAGATTGGGCAGCTTTTGTTGATGACAAGAAATCTACTTCTGGGTATGTTTTCAGTTTGGGCACAGGGGCAGTTACATGGACCAGCAAGAAGCAGTAGGCAGTAGCTCTTTCCTCAACTGCAGCTGAATATCAGGGAACTATTAAAGCAGCTTGTGAGGCAATTTGGCTTCGAAGGATGCTTTCTAACATGCAAATGTCTCAAGCAAGCCCTTCACCCTTGTACTGTGATAATCAAGGGATGCTGAAACTTGCCAAAAATCCAGTCTTCCATGAAGAGACCAAGTATGTGGAACTTCATTGTCATTTCATCCGTCAGCTTGTCAAAGATGGATCAGTGATGTTGCAGTATGTTCCAACTGAGGACCAGACTGCACATATCCTCACCAAATCTCTGAGCCCGGATAAGTTTGTCAAATTTAGGGGGCACCTTGGTGTAGTTGATAGATTGACCATTAAGGGAGGGTATTAAAATAATATTCCCTTAGTTTATTTAATGGTCAATACTGTAATATATTAGATAGTTTCTATTTGCTTTCTTAGCTTTAGTTCATTATAGAAACTTTTGTATTAGATCTTTTAGATACATCTGTATTTTAGAAACATCAGTTTGGTTTCTTTTAGAAACATCTCATTTGTAATTCTTTATAAGAGCTTTGCTCTTTTGTAAATAAAATAATTCTGTTTTTCACCATTTCAGCTTATGTACAGGAAATTCAATGATCCTATCCTTTTATTGTGCATTCAAATTGTGTTTCCCACATTACCATGCATTGCCACACAGGACCCTTTATAATGTAGAACTACACTCTTTATATATGTTCAGGTAGAGATGATGGTCGCCTCAAAGTTCCAACTCCTTGGTCAGCTACCATGTGAATAAGTTGCAAACTTCTATAGAAAATGGACAAGTATCCATGCACATTCTGTGTTAATGTACATTGTTTTCCTCGTTCTGTATGTCACCCTCTCCTGAACACCTTGTTTCAGAATTTGGTTTGTTGACAGCAAATTTGGTAGAGAAGTTTCCATCAACTAGGCCTCACGTTTGTCAATGGGCCATCAGCTACCATTTGACAATCATTTCAGCCAATGGTCCATGAATTACCTCAATTGAGCTTTAAAGTCAATATACTAGTGAGAAAAGCTTGACTAAGAAGTTAACTAATAGAAGTACAGCCACATTTATGTGCAATAAATCCACATCTATGACAGTCAACCAGATTGTGTTCCATTAATCCCAGAATTACATTAGTTTACTTTGCAGTCCCAGTGACCAACCTTGATTGTTTATGCACAACAATATAATTATGTTAGGTTTTAATGTAACTTGGTTATGCTAGGATTAGGCATACATAAACATGTCCTTAAAAATCCATTTACTTCCACTGCATAACCACCATCTTTATGTGCTGTTACATTTGCAAAGACAAATTTCCCATGCATGATTTTCAGCATTCATGGCTTCTACTTAGATTTTACATTGTTACTAGAAGAAAAACAGTGAAATATTACTTACACCAAGGGACTCCCACACCATCATCTTCAATTGATACACAGTTGTGCATCCAGAAACTCTCAAGTTAATTGAGCTACCATTTGTTGATGTCTTCCGAGACCTCTTTGATGTGCGCCGTTCAACATCAGATAAAGACCCAGAGGAAGCTAAAATGGACCTAGGAGGTTCTTTACCTCGAAAAAGATGTATACGAATCTCCTCGTTTCTATATTCCAATTTACGCATAAATTCACAGCTTTCTCTGTCCTCTATGCACTCTTTACAGATCTGGTCAAACACCAAAAACAATCACAATCAAGGTGAATGCAGATTCAATTTAAACTGTCCTTCAAGATCGCGTAAGATGCCATGAAACAGTGTTCAAACTCTATAGTCTGTGAAAAATTAAAAACATAAATTAATTACCTTAATTAAATGCAAAAGAAACTCACCTCTGGTTGTGTTCTTAGAGTATGGATTTTACTCATCTTACACTCCTGATCATCAACATTTAAGTCCTCCTCTGTTATTGGCACTTCCTTGCAGCTTCCATAAATATCATTTGCTTCAGAATTTTGAAATTCAACCAGAAAACTAATGCCTTTGCTTGAAGGCACATTCCATTCTTGGCAAAAATCCTCCCAGTCCTTTTCTGTAACAATTGTCAAAGCATCTGCCTGTACATAAACAACTTAGTTTAAGAAGCCTTGCTTACAACTGAAAATGATCCACAACATTGGTAATATAATACCAGAAATGGTTCATGCTTATTTGACAGTTTGTATGAAGATTCTATTTAAAGGCATAAGGCGTTGCACAAAATAACCATTCATTGTGCTGTTGAAAAAAGAGTACAAAATTTGTGTTTCACTTCTCCCTTAAAATCTCCTAATTATTAGCATTAGTTTCCAGAGAACTCATCATTCTAATTAATACAATTCAAAATGAGGATATTTTTTCACAAGGCATTCTAAAAATATTATCTATTTCACTTAAATACATGTTTGCATTACACTAATGAATAACAATTGAACAACCTGAATCCATAACAATTGTTGGTACACAGATCATGGAACCATCTGTCAAGGAGTTGGCAATTCAAGGAAATAACAACCCTCTTTTCCTTGATAACATAACCTTCAAACTTCAAGTCTTGTGTGCTAGCCACTAAATCTCCAGGGCAACAGCGCAACATCTTATAATTGTCAACACCCAGCAGTAGACTACAGATCTCAACCGAATTGCACAAGAGTGTGGCACATTACATTTCACTTCCATGCTTTAAAAGATAAGCTCCCATGAAAATAGAGAGACACAATTTGCCACACATCAACATTCTCCATCCTAGACACAAGGGGATTTATCTGTCCACAATCCATAGAATAATGTGTTGTTAAAAGTGGGATGATATATTATCATCAGTGTTCCATGGGGACCCATCCGCCACAACCCCCCCCCCAACCCCCCCCCCAAACAAAAAAAAGGATCGTTTTGGGGACTCATGGACAGGTACAAAACATCTCCCCACTGCCCACCACCATCACCTTCAAGTTGGGCTGAATCAGGTGCATCCCCCCTCTACAAGGGACATTGGGGGAACTCTCGACATCCCCGAGACAATCAAAGGATACCAGGGAGTCACCATGTCAGCCAAAGTTTCTCTATGTCATGATAACGATTTTGAATCGTGTCAAAGCTTTGAACATGATGGCATGTACAAATGGTTTTCCTTGGAAGAAAGAAGGAATATCTACATGGTATTGGAGGCAAAATATATTAAAACAGCTATTATTGTTTTTGTTTACTCGGATGCACACTCTCTTATCTTAACATTACGAAGTTGGTGATCAACTATTTCTTAAATTATATGCATCAAGAACATTCTGGATTGCACACCTTATACAGGCAACTTCACGAGCAAGCAGTGGCATTTCTCCATGAAAGAGCTCCATCTGTTCATGAAAGGAGAAAATCCCTTCGCTGATCCAACAATGTAAAACATCCAAGATATTCACGACAGCTATAATTCCATGCTCAAACACCTCTAAATACACCAAAAGAAGATCCACAGAAAGTCCAAATGACCAATTGGTTTTACAAAAGTCATTTTTTCTAAGCCGGTTCACTCTGGGTACTGTCAAAATAGCTTGGGTTTGTCATGGGTTCGCCCAGGTTTGACTAGACAAACCCACAGTCCTCTGTACATCTGGCAGAATACCCTTGCGTACCAAATCCGAATCCAGACTGGATACCAGATCCACCAATGCTTGGGATGAATCAGTAACATAGTTTTTTCAGAATTAGGGTTTTTTAATGCGTCATTTAGAGTACACCCTAAAAAACAAGTTAAAGCACAAATTTATGCTAGATTTCTTTGTTTTTTTATTATTCCTTACTGCCAAGACACAAATGAGATACCTGATCTACTTACATTTGGACTCCTTTGAGTGTATTCGCCTCGCTTTATAACTAGTTCGGGAGGCCTATAAAGCAATTGAAAATGCTGCACACGTTACAAAATGCTTACATCAGTTGCTTAAGATAAACATTTCTGTGAAGCATGAAAGAATTGAGCAAAGAATTCATTATTTGAGTATATGTATAGCTAAGTGCCAATGCAATCATGTCAGTACAGTAAGTGTAGGTTAAAAGAATAATATAGACATGAAAGCGCCTTTAGGCATTTAGTCATCAATAAATCCATAACTATGTCAATAGGAGGTGTAAAAATCATATTTCAACCAGTCACTCAATTACAATCAAGTATTAATTAGATGAGCACAATATAAAAGTAATTGTGTCATTTATACATCATCTTCAGTAGACTTCAAGAATTTATTTGAGTACCACATTAACTACTTTTGTAAATGCTTTGAATGGCAAATAATTTACTGGTGTGAAAAAATAATTTATTAAATTTAACTAAAACTGCAACCTTATCTATTTAACATATTTTGCCATGAACACATAATATGCACAAAGTTATGTTTGTGAGAAGTGCACTTTTTATCACTCATTTTATCATATTCAAACTTTCAAATTTTCGGATATAGAAAATGTGCCACTAAATTGTAATCCTCATGCCTAACTTAGCAATAGACTTCAAATTATCGACCTAAGGGTAGACAAGAATATCCACATTTATAGGTGGCGAAAAAAGTATCATGATGGAAATTCTATCTTGTTCAATTCCAATGATTGGTGGATGGCAGTTAATGTTTTTTATATATCAACTCTCTGATTAATGCATCAGAATCTGCATATGTTGCATTTTTTAAGTTGCTACTGTCGTCTATAATAATCACCATACACAAAATACTGGAGTAGCACTGTGGTGCCCTAAATTCTCCACATATTTTCCAATATGTTTTTTATCAAGATGGTTGAAAGGTGACAATTGTCCTTTTTAACATTTTAAATTAAGACTATAAAACATTTGACCTATTAATATTTAAATTTGGGGGAGCATGAAAGGATTTTCTCCCTCTCCCTGCCCATTCTCCCTGAACACATAATGGATATCTACCACCGAAAATTTAAAAGAGTGCTTGAAGTTTGAACCTTTCAGCATTGTTTCCAGAGTAATTTTTAGTTTCTTCTGCAAGGCATTAGTTGTTCGTTTTCACAAACCCTACAATTCTCATTTCCAGCTCTACTTTCCTTCCAGAGTAAATTTTAGTTTCTTTTGCAAGGCATTTGTTGTTCGTTTTCATAAACTCTACATTTCTCATTTCCAGCTCAATGTTTTTGGAGCATTGATTTCACTACCATCACGCATTTTTCTATGTGAAGAACAAGCATGTTCTTACCTTGCATTGATTACCACTATGGAGCTTCTTTCTGAGGTAGCCTTCACCCTCATCACTCTACTAAATAGCATAAGGAAAAGAACCCCCACTTGCAAAGATGCTATATTCCTCTTCAAAGATCATGCTACATGCCTAAACAATAATCTACAGATTGCTTGAGCATTATTCACTACTATTAAAATTTAGCATGTGTCTAAATGCTTTGTTAAATATTCCAAAGTTGGAACTACTGCCATTCTAAAGTAGGAAATTTCATTGGGTTGCATACGTTTCTCAGGCTGAGTGGTATGTGGAAATCGACATTTAGTCACAATATTTTATCTGCATTTCATGTCCCCTATCTGGCTTCCAGTTTCCTTCTCTGAACCTAACATCAGAGGAGAGCACAATACAACTGAACTTAAGCTCCAATGCCAATTCTTTCTCTGGACTATTTTTTTCTCTCTGAGATGACCACCACATTGCATAATACAATGCAAAGGGTACAACAAGTTCCCTCCTGTAGACTGCTATTTAATTTTTTCATATTGAAATGGCATAAGTTCATACACTTCAAAAGTTCAGATTGTCACCTTCCTTTCTCTCTCCCTCTTATGTGCAGATAATAGTAAATACCAATTGGCATAAATTATAACAAAAAAAAAATTTAAAAAACAATCATCAGACATTCCATTAGTTATATCCATAAATAAAGTACAAAATCCTGGATAATATGCAAAAGGGACAGCATCCATGTCTCCTGACTGGCATTAGAACAGGTCAACTCCTCATTCATAATGAATCATGGTTTAAACTTGTATACATACTTTCAACCTAACAGTCATTCATGGGAATGCAAGTCAAAATGAAAGCCTCTCAATGAATGACATGATGCCAGATCTCTAAATTCAAGAGAGCTTATGTTTTATAAAAGCCAGAAAATCAAAGGCATGGATCGAAATACCCCTAAATGGACAAACGAAAGGCTCAAATCAACATATAATATCAGATCCAGTAAAGAGGAATCAAATGGCTTTAACATTGACAAAGGTAAAGGTAGTCAAATTTTGGTCGGTCATCTGGCACAGAGGACAAAAAAAACTGATTGTCCAAATCATATCTGGCCAGGATTCCCAAGTTAACCATATACGAGAATAGCAAAGTTCTTCAAATGTTTGTTAAAACTTAAGACTTGAAGTACTCTAAAGTCTGTTAAGACTCAAGAACCCTAAAATTTCCTAGTATTGCATGACACACCAAGAAATAGCAATATAAGTACATTACACAGTGCTGCAATTATCCAATCTAAATAACTAAAACTGCATACTTAGCCACAAATAAATTAGACTGATATTATATGGCTTTGCCTTTCATAGGCAATTAGACTTAGTTTTGCATAGTCTTGGCTATAGTTCCTTGTAATTTATAAACATGAATCTGTCAATAGCATTATTGTGAGTCATCAATCAACTAGAAGTTCCAAATGGCTGCAAATCAGGATGGTGTTCAAATGTTGTTTTATTCTTTGAGAACATTAATACTTCATTATTTTCAATACCTTCCTGCATAGAACAGAATCAATGCATTGCTCCAAATTTCCTGGTTCTTCTACCGTAGAAGCATTCTTGCCACTTGCTGTCAAGTAGGCCTTCCATTTTGCAATCCATAATGAAGGCACCAAATAATAACCATGTCCAGGTAAAACAGCAATGATTTTACCCAAACATAATTGTTCATGCCTTTGCCGCTGTTCCAACTTGGTTACCCTATCAGATGAGACAAGGAATGACTTTACAAAATCTAACATTTGATTTGATTTCACTCACACCAATTGTACTTTCCTAGATAAAAATGCAAAGATACCTACAGTTACCTCAGATGGTCTTGTAGGGTTGCAGCCTTAGATAGTTCAAACTCACAAACAGAACAGGATTCTGAATTTGAATGGAAGGTAGTATAGCCTTCAGGATTATTAGGGTCAACTTCCTGAGCATTTTGCAAGAAATAAAACCAGATTTTCTCAGGCACCAATTGTCGTTTAGCACCAGGTGCCTGTTCTGGCAAAAGATTCCCGTGAGAACATCTAAGTGATGCTGTTGGCCCAGCATCACCATCACATGGTGCATCAACAATTTTCCGCCGCAGCCATTGCATCAACCTACGTACCATAATAAAAGACAAGGATATAAACCAATAATGTCAAAACTGCATATGAGAAAATGGTGGTGAACATCAATGAAAACTTTCAATTTATCATCCAAGAATCAAGATAAATGTTGGTTGCTAGGGTGAACATGGAACACGGAAAAAAAACTGGATAAGCACAATGCAACTCAAATTTTGATTTCAAAATTTTAAAACAAAATAATAATAATAATAAAATGAAATCAAAACATTTCTGAAAGCAAGTCTTTAAGAACCAGGAAAAAGAAAAAAGCATAAAAGAATTTAAAATAATTCTTACCATGTTCTGGAAACATAATACAGATTTTCATCAGTGTAATGCCCTGATAGGGCAGCTTCCACTGCCTCTTTCATAGCTGTTCTGTTATCTCGGTAACTATTAGCAGAAGCTTCCACTTTGGCTTCCTCTTTGATGCAATCAGTACAATAATCATTGTCTGACAACACTGGACCTCCACCATACTACATATATCAAAAATTCACCACTTATAAATATTTGCAGGCATTCAACAATAAATGGCTCAGTTTCTTAGAAGAACAAAAGACACTTAAAATTGGGTTAGATAATACTCAAGATATGACAAATTAAATTTCAATGCAGGGTACACTTTCAAAAAAACAATTTGTAATTGATGAAGCACATAAGCATTTTGAGACAGAATTCAAGACTATGTAAAAGAAGGATATCAAACTGTGCTATATGACTTTTTCTATCTTCCAGAGAAATCTAAATGCTTTCAGGGTACATATGACAGGCAGAGTTTTATTGCCAACATATTGAAACAACCAATGTCTATAAAAAGAACGAAGACATTTTGTTAAAATTCTAGTGAAGCGTAAAACTCAAACCAAAACCCACCAGATTCCACATTGAAAGTCACGTGTAGAATTCTTTATAAATATTTATAAAACTGAAATCCCAGCACATTGTGAAATTCATTGCCATGGCTTATATAATCACAGATAGACCAAGGCTAGAATACTAATAGAAACTTCCAAGGTCAAGACCAAAGTAGCAAAAAAATTCAATTTTAAAACAAAATTAAAACATGTTTTCTTGATTTTTATAGTCATAGATATTAAAAGCCTTAATCTTTTTGGACAGTGGGTCAACGTTAATCAAATCTATCAAACCCTAGTTGACTATAAATAAAAAATTTCAAAATGCTATATGAATAAAGTTCCACGTGCTTTGGTGTATTTTCTTAGAAAGAGTTGTCTTTTTTTCTCAAAAAATATTACTTGTGCATATCGATTTTTCACAAATTTTTGAACCCCAAATTTTGTTTTGTAATGAGCATGAAAACCATGATGCAGACCAAATGCACTGAACTTTTGAGAATTACTTAGAAATGCATTAACCAATTCTGACAGCATATATAAATTTAAATAAACTCAAAATTGATGATTGACTCGTTGAACATAAGCCAAATTCCAAATTAATGTTTGAGAACAAGACCTGAAATGCCTATGCCAGACAAAATGGAAACCTTAAGTTTACAATCTAAATCGACTCACGAGGCAAGCTACAAGCAGAATATCTACAAACTAATGTTCAAGTATTGTGTCGTTGATCCAACTGTCAAGTAGCCAGATTGAAAATGAAGCCTGAAATGCCTAAAACTGAAGATAAGATCAAACTTATGTTGCTGAGTAAATCACAGCTCAATACAATTAAATGTTACTAAGGTCCCCATTCCCTTACCTACAGAACTTGTCCTCTATCCTCGGGGAATAATCCCTTAAAAAGGAAACTCTAACAAGACTGCCCTCATGTCCCCATTTGACTGACTCATATTAAAAATAATGGAACTTGTCTCCCCTACAAAAATAAAGTTTTCACAGTTAACAATAAAATAAAATCCTAGAAAAGATATGCAGGAGATGCTATAGTACAAATTTATGATAGGATTTTTCGCTGCCGAAAATGCCGATTTCGCCGAGTCTACCGATCACTCCAGGCCCTAGCGTTTCTTTGAGCTTCGCAACTCTGTCTCAAGATGCGTCCTCTGGTGCAGCTCCGGCCAGGGACTTTACTACACAAGAAGCCAAATCAAAGGAGTCGCAGGTCATTTTGGCTGGAATACCAGTAGTTTCGGCCTCAGCGACAGCGTCTGCTGTTCCTATTGGCGGTCTGAAGGTTAAGGCCCTGTGTGATCTCAGTGGGAAAGATGTTGCTCTCGGTCACATTGGGTCGGATCTTTCACCCACGAAGAAACAGTTGCGTCCTGTTAAGGAGTGCAGAGACTTGCCTTCTGGGCAGGGGTCAATGGCAAATAATCCCACGAATTTTGAAGCAGCAAAGTCTGGTCCCCACTCCTCCCTGGGATCATCACAAAATCCAAAGAATTGCACAGGCAATAGGAGAATCATTGAGTGTTCCGGGAAACCCCTAACTCTGGACTTCGATGACTCTATGACAAAAGAGATGCAGGAAAACGAAGCATTTTTTTCAGAGAACAGCTTAATCGGAAGACTCAGCCATTTTTGGCCCAGTCTCCCAGATCTCCATGACTAGATGTCAAAATCTTGGCTTCCTCTTATGGATGGAGGTTTAGAAATTTACCCCAGTGCAAAGGGTTTCTTCATCGTAGTTTTCGATGGTAAGAAAGACAAAACACCATTCTCAATTTTGTTTGGCAGTGGGAAGGTAATTTGTTGCAGTTAAAATCTTGGCATCCAAATTTTGATCCGTCTATGGAATCATTTACAGTTTTGTCGATCTGGGTTCGTCTCCCAAATCTCCCCCTTCACTACTAGTTCGAATCTTGCTTTGCTGCAATTGGAAACTCTATGGGAAAATTTTTGTATACGGATGGAAACTCAAAGAATTTTATCCACACAACTTATGCCAGGATTTTGGTGGAACTGGACATCTCGAAGGATCTACCGGATGAAATTATCTTGAGGGCTAATGGTCATTGCTGGAAACAACCTCTGGATTACGAAGGTTTAATTTTCAGATGTAGAAGATGTTACCAAACCGGTCACATCGCTGCTAAGTGCCCAACTGTCGAGACTCAGCCAAATCGAGCGGCTTCTTGGTGGAAGGACTCCTCCCCCAAACATTACTCAATTATGAACTCTCCGAATGTGAATCCCTCCCCTCCAAGATCAAAATCCAAGAAGCAAAATGTGGAGTTGGTCAATGAGATATCTTCAGAGCCAAAGGCAATTGAAAAGATACTCCAACCATGCGACCCAAGCTGGCAAGAAAGGGCAAAAAGTTCTCTAAGGCCCTTACTTTCTTCCTCTAAAACAGCAATTAACCAGCCTTCGAACTCTCCTACTTTGGCTGTGTGGTCCCGGAACGTGGAAGTGCCATTGAAATCCTCAAACAGGTCGGAATATGAAGGAAACCCTGATGTGTACTGTTTTCATCAAGATCAAGGTTGGATAGAAGTTAAGAGGAGGAAACATATTACTCCTCATCAGACGAATTTGAGGTCCTCCAAAAAAGGGGACAAGGTGACATTTTGATTTCCTCTTACAAGCTTTTGGGCTGAGTTTTGTTCTACCTCTTGATTGGATGTAGGAGTTTTGTGCATCATTACTGTAAGGGGCAATAGTAACTCTTTGTTTTGTAGTTTCCCCTTCGGGGATTTTTTTGCACCCCTATTTTAGGGTTGATGCCTCTCTCTTTTTATTTTTCATATATATGGGAGTGGACCTCTTGTCCACAAATTTATTATGGATCAAAAAAAAATTATGATGAGAGAATTAGATTCCTCAGTCATTGTATAGGTAGGATTGTATGAAAATACCCTTGCAAATGGCACCGAATATACTAAGCCCATAATAGTATTTTGGTAAGTCTGGAAAAGAGACTTGCATTGACGATGATGAGGTAAATCAAAGCTTGTGTTTTTGTTGACAAGATGTATATTGAGGACACCATAAAACTTCAGAGCAATTTCTGCAGTTTTCCAAAAATAATGGCCCACTCAATAAATCCAATGCAGCTACAAACAAAGAAGAATTGGCACAAACAAACCCAACTACTAGTTCATCTACAACTCAAAGCAACTGGTCCACTTATAGATTAATCCACTCTATCAAGAGAGACACACATATCTCTAGGAGAACAATGAAGCTTCTTGAAGTTCATCAAGTATTGTATCTGAAACCAATTTGTTGGGAGCTACACTAAGTCAATATGTTAAAGTTGAGGCTGCCACACACGTTGATACAGAAGGCATAGCTATTTAGAAGGATTAATTGAGGTGACCCCAAGCAGGTTTGTATCATCTAGAGGAACCCAAGAGTGATAATAATATTGGCATGTGTTAACATTTTAATTTGTCTATTGCCAGACAACACAAAATGGAACAGCATATACAATAGAATGGTTCTTCAAATTATGAGGGGAAGCTCCCTGAGATCTAACTAAACCTAGAATAAAACTATAGACAGAATTTACAAGTATGCACATTATACAAGTTTGCAATGGGGTTTTTGCATTGAATATAAATTGCTAACTGACTATGTTTTGCATGTGTCGGATTGTTAACAGTCAAGCCTTGCAAACACGATTTTCAGATACTAAGGAGGATAAACTAATTCGAGCACAAACAAACAAAAAAGATTTGAAGGAATAACACCGATAAACGTTGACTACTGGCCAAATAAGAGACCCATAAATCTACATCAACAAGAAAGAATTCAACAAATGAGCACCACACAATTTCATGAAATAAAAAAAACTACATACAAAGCTACAATTTAGAAAGATAAACCTCGCAAATACAAAACTTTGACTAAATGTAATCTGCTGTCAATTTACTTCATGAAATTACAATCATGCAATCACAGTTAAAATAACTTCAACTGAAAAAATTGCTTCTGCAACATAAGTCTGACTTCAACTATCATTAACAAATTATGTGCTCAAATCACCTATTTATAAGCTCACAAAAAGTAGCTTTTAGAGATTTAAAATACTAACTAAATATTTCTAAAAAGTACCACTTTTAACCAATTCTATCCCTATCTGCAGAAAAGTAGAAATAAAACTACTTTAAAGCAAAATAATCTAAACAATCAACAAAATACAAAACCCTAAAATAGATCATATCTCCCTAAAATAGCCATTGCTCGTGATGACAACTACCAAATGCAGCTATGCTAGAGACAAAAGAAACTTTTGGCACTTGAGTGATCTTCAAAAATCTAAAGCAACCTTGCCTTGAAAACCTATCAAATCTTCTAAAACATGGGGAACTTTTTGGAACCTCTATAAATCGTTGAAACCTTGAAACCATAGTTACAAGACTCACCCAGACTCGGCGAGCCCCGAGGCGAGGGGCATAAAACGAGTCCCAGGGACTCGTGACCTGGTTCTCAAGCGAGGCGAGACTCACCGAGTCTGCCAAACTTGTCGAGTCTGCCAAACTCGCCAGAACCGGCAAGTCCCATGGGCAAGACTCAATCACGGTTGGGAAATGAAAAGTTAGAAAAAAAGAAAAGAAAAAAACCCAAACTTAAAATGATCTTCTACACCCTAAAAGCAAGTTCATTTCATTTTCAAGCCAAAGTAGAAGAGAAAAAAAGAGTTTTGAGCCAAAAGTATATTGCATTGAAGGGAAACCAGCAGGCAGATTGAGCAAAAATCAGTGATTGAATCACATTTGGGCAGGTTTGTAGCTACTTTTGGTGCATTTAGAGGAGTCTACAAAAGATTGGGAAGAGCTAACCATTGATTTCAAGCAAGATTAAAGAGGTAAGTTTGTATTTTGAAGCTTTTTTTGTTTTTTTAATAAAAAATTCATCTCTTTTACATATTTTTTTTCTATTTTATTTTAATGGACCAAAAACCAAACCCTAGGTATGTTTTTTTAAAACAAACCCTAGGTGTTTTTGTACTTTTTTAATTTTATAGTTGCAAACACTAAAAAAAATTTATTTTAACTTAATTATAGACCATAAATGTAAATTTATTTTCTATTTAATAGTTATATGTTATTGCAGCATTCTTTACATTTATAAATTGTCTTAATCACAATGTCAAACCCAGTTAGAAAGGACCCTTGTTGGAAACATGCCATCCTTAGGGCAAAGAAAGGGGAGATAACTTGTTTTCATTGCAAAACAAAATTGCTTGGGGGAGGCATTAACAGATTGAAATACCATCTTAGCTTGAAACTCTGCTCCCCATGCTAAGTATTCTATATAAACCTCCCAAAAAACTTCTTCACTAAGTGGCTCCATGGTGTTGTCACTGAATACTGACATGCAACTGCTGCAACTTTGTTATCTAGTCATAAAACTGAAGATCAGCAACAAATATTAATTTCCCAACAGGCTGGAAAGATAATCTGTGCTCTGATACCACTATAATGATCCACCCCAAATTGAAACCAATTTTTTTTCCAACACCCACAAGAATTCTGTTTTCTATCATGTATGCATTCCGTCAAACACTTTGTATTTTGTTTGTCTTTTGCTCGTATCACAGTGCTTTCTAAGTATTTTGCTAGAGAATAATTTATCATACCGGTTGGAACATATATCATTCAATGTTGCATCATAGAATTCACAGGTTAAGTTTGGACCATTATATCAAACAGTTTGCAGCTTATTAGAATATCAGAGATTTGAGTACAATGTTATTGTGACCTGCTGATATAAAGAAATCAGAATTACAATGAAGAGGTTTAGAGCCTAACCTTTAAAAATGTCTTCATACACTATTCATGGATGATGTTCATATCTGAAAATATACTACCAAACTGCTGCTATAGCTTTAATCTTCTCAGAACAGCAGTGCCAACATTTCACCACACCTTATAACTCCCACAACATCCTTGTTTCTGCCTTAAATCCTTTCCAAACACCACTACACAACAACACTATGATGCTGAAGCTTCAACTCCAAACCAAACCAAGCACTAGATGAAGTGTAATCAGAAAACTCCCCAAAAAAAGCAAACTACAGGTCTATATAGTGCTGTGCACCCCATACTGATCAGTGAGTATCACCTATGCCCATGATTCTTCCATATAGAGGAGTGGCCATCAACAACTAATCCAAACATCCCTCTTAATAGCTGAGATGCCTCCCAAAATGGTCTTAAAACCCTTCAACCAGTTTTCAAATGTGCTACGTGACCCTAAGAAGGAGCGGCCAAACCTTGGAATGCCCAACGTGACTCTAGAGTGAGTAAAGAGCCATGAAACAAGCATTAAAATAATAGAATCTCCTCTAGTTGTGGTTCCAAAAATGAACCATCAAAAAAACTTAGCAATATTCCCCAATCTCCTGCAAATACAAATACGATATTGGCACAGTCTTCATTATATTTGCTTCATCTGTAGCAAACCTTCAAACCTGCACCCCTGCAATCTCTTAAGCACAGATACAAACCCTACCTGGATCCGTCTCTAAATTAGAAACGAGGGTTTTCGTCCTCATTTCAAAATCTTTGCAGCGCCATGTCGATCCCTGGATGGAACCGCCCAATGGAAGACAGAGGGTTTTCGTCCTCAACTTCGAGAAACCATCAGGGTTTTTGTCCCACTAGGAAGAGTTTTGCCACAAGGACAAATCTCCAAATCTTCAAAGAGAAATAAACAAACTTTTGAATATCCAAAATGAGCTCTCACAACCCCTTTTTATAAGCTTTTTAGGGAACTTTCCAGCAACTCCCTTTTTAAAATCACTTTATTAATTTATAAGCCTTTTAACTCCAAAAAGTGATTCATTTCACTTTTAAAACATTTCCGGCACTAAAAGTCGCTTTTTAGCGTCTCATTATTTAAATCTCCTCATTCTCTTTCCAACCAGCTATAATACTAAGGTGCCTGATTAAATATTTAAATAAAAATGGCAACCTTAGTAAAATTAATTAAATATAGCTCAATATTACACCCAATTAGCGGAAATAGCCGAAATGCATCAGAATTGAAAACTGATTGCACAAGAGTGATCCCGATGATGAAAGATGATAAACGGACCTGACCAGGTGACTTACTAAAAATAGACACTCCCCCTAAGAACCTTGGAGACCACACCGAAAGCCAAAAATCATATTTGAAAGTGGCATATGAGTCCTCCATACCACCTGAGCTCACTGGAAACAACAAATAACTCCTCCGATAACATTGACACGCACCTAGAAGGTTAGTGCCAACTACAATGCAAGAGAACCCGAAAATGGGGACAATACAGCATCTATCCTGGTTTTTCCAACTGAAATATGCCTTGGAGGGGTTTAGTTAGCCATTTGCCAATCTTCATAATTTCAAACCCCATTCTTTGCTATTTCCTTCTCTTCTTTCTACTGCTGGAGCCACCATCAATTATGAACCTTATCATCTTTCACTCAAAATAGTTCAACCTTAGGGAATCTGTAAGAATGGTTAATGACCAAACAACCATACAACTTGACAGAGGAAAAACTGATTGGCATTGATTAACACAACAAAGAAGACCTGATTAACGACTACAAACTGACCCAAAGCAATGTGAAAACTGAGATTCCTATGTGTACCAACAATATGTACAATGTTGAGGTAAGTTTCAAGCACATGAAAGTTGGAAATAGAACAATGGCAGTAACACAAACATGAGCCATTAGCAGAGATTACTCCAGTTATATGTCTAATTAATCATGATTAGTTATTAATAGTTGTTACCAAGAGACATAACTTCTCAGCATCAAGGGACATGTCCTACTGAACATGCCCCTTGATTCGTATATAAATAAATATCAACCTATTCATTCATACACATCTATCTATTGTTAAACTCTTGTTCTATATTCAATATGTAGATATTAGTGACTTTGGGTTGAGAGATAGACTGCTTGCATTTTGCCCCAATTTATGATCAGTTAAAAAAATAAGAATCTTCATTATTATGACTTGTGATTGTGAGATTGATTGTTGGCATTTTTCCTTCAACCATAATTGGAAAAAAATATTCAAGGCCGAGCCTTCATTCTTCTGACTTGTGATGAGACCACAATCAGAGAAAATTTCAAGACCCATTGCCAACATCTCATCATTTCGCTTTTTTTATAATATATAAGATGGAAAAAAAAAAGTTGTACTTTAAATTATATTAATAATTTTAATAATTTGACTTTGCAAAAAAACAATATAAAATAAATAAAAAACACATTTAAAAAAAGGATCAAATTAACATAAAATAAAAAGAAAAAACTAGGAAAAATATTGAATTTGAAATCATATGCAATGTTCTAAAAGTTAAACATTTAAGAGAATAAAAGAAGAAAAATAAATAAAATTTAGTATTTTTACATTTCTAAAGGGCTTCAAGTCAAGAGAACATACCTTATTAGTTAGGTAACTCTTCTAAACTGATAGATTAGTCATCTTTATTAATTATAATATTAAAACAGAAATATTAGAAACTTTAAAAAATTAAAAGATTGCCTTATTCTATGAATACCAAGATGTCATAAGAATAATAAAAGAGAAGAAAATGAATACTTATTAGAAGATTCAGAAATGACAAACACTAAACACTAAGAAAAAATACTTCAATAAACTAATTTCTTATAAACAAGTTAAAAGAGACAATGGTAAACCTTGAAAAGACTGATGTAATTCAAATGTTTTTGAGACAAGAAAATCCAGAACAATGGTGGAAGAATTTTTTGTGAATATTGAAAAAATGAACTACCAAAGTTCATTGGAATTCATTTTGAAGGTGAAGGTATAATTTGGATCAAGAGCATCAAAAGAAGAATCATCTAATTGTATAGATGAAGTTTTCAAATTAAAGATCCAAAATCAAATTTATGAAAAGAAATGACAAGTTTTTGATAAAACTGTAAAAGATGCAGATATTAACCATTTGAGAAATTATAGTTGATCTCTTCTTAATCAAGTTTTGCACATGAATTCTAACAAGAAGAATTATAAGATCAATGCCATAAGGAGTCACATGTTGCTGATACAACATTACAATAGATAGTTTTGTAGATTTTCAGATTAATATAAAAATTGTGAACATCAAATTCAGAAGTGATTAAAGCATGCAAACAAAAAATCAAAGCTTTTAATCACTAAATGGACAAAAGAAAGGCTCAAACTAAACTCTACTGGCTTCCTAATTATCATCAAAGAATGCAAACAAAAAATCAAAGTTCTACAAAACTCAATCACAATCTTTGGCAACATACATGCAGTTCATGTCAATAATTCTCACATAAGTGTAATCCAAATGCCAGCTCACAACACTATGTGATGCCCATCAAGATTGATCTCCAATGGATTGATCCCGACTCCATGTGTAGCTACTGTCAATTTATTAAAGTCATATTGGTTACTGTATTCTACTGGTAATTTGAGGTTGAAGATACAACTCCTCGCCTTTAAGGGATCTAATCAAGCTTGCCCCTTGATTCGTATATAAATAAATTTCACCCTATTCATTCATTCACATCTGTCTATTAGACTAAGATATTAAGAATACCCTATCAATTCATGCACATCCATCCACTATTAGATTCTTGTTCTATATTCAATATGTAGATATTTATTTACAGTGTATGTACCTGATAGGTACATGAAAACTCCATACCTTTTTGTTATTTTCATGACTTCTTTTTCTGAATTTAGCATTTAGTTCGTAGAACTTACTATTATTTTGATGTATGGGATTTGAATTTTCATGTGATTTAAAAATTTATCATGAATATAATACGATATCAATATTCAGACTTACCATTCCATTTAGAATTTATTGTAAGTTTCAACCTTTAATTTACAGTCCCATGACTATGAATTTTCAAGAGTGATGTGATGATTTCTTGCATTTTAGTTTTTATTTAGTTTTGAATTAAAAATTAATGACAAATGATGATATTGAGAACTTAGAAGTAGAAATCATTGCATCTTGGTTTTATTAGTTTTAATATGAAGATGTATCACTAATCTGTTCACTATGTGGTCATTAAAAATATAAAAAAGAAATTTAATATTTGCATCCCCTGTAAAGGTTATATTGGTCTTGTTCAAAGGAATTTTCCTTATACATTTACTAAACGTTACATTAAATTTCCAGCATAGGGAGAAGTGAAGATGGGGAAAGGAAAATTCACGAACACCACGTGCCTTTGAAAATTCAATACAAAAAGGAATGTGCAGATTCAAGTTACATTGAGTCAAATTCTTTTTACAGTTTAGAAGATGCACATATGTTCTGACTAGTATTTAAATAGAATGAGTTCAATACTGGCTCTATGTAAAATTCCTAGGAACAGAAACATGCTTGTACCAAGTAAACATCTTAATGCAATGATTCAAACTGCAGAGTTATTATACATCTTGATGGTTTTTGAATTATAAGCAAGAAATTTTAGGGAGTGTTGGAATTAACTGCCCCAGAACAGTCTTTGGGCATTACCCAGATTCAGCATACCAAAAAAACGTCCACCATAGCCCAACACTTGTACAACCAATGACTGCAATTGATTGCTAGATATCAAATTACAAACATCAAGACATGTACATAAGAGAATAAAGATGTATTCTTTTCATTGGAGGTCGAGGGATCGAGATGAACAATGAATTGAACAAAACTACAACAAAATAACTAGATCATGCAAGACATATTGAGTCGTACAAAACCAAAATTCAGAAAGATGCATGATTCCAAACCAATTTACAAGAAAGAAAATGTTCCAGAAATAGATATGTACAACTGCAAAAATTCTGCAACTTTGCATTTTTATTTTCTGACCAGCAGTTAACAAAGCATTTGTACTACAGTGCATTAAATGTCTAGGCATCATACCTTAGATAGCAGTCTAGCCCAAGCATTTGCCGATATTCTTTTCATGGAATACACCTTTGCAGGGGGCACTTTCCCATGCTGACATTGAAGATTTGAATTGTCGAGAGAACTGCAAAGATTTTGTTCTTCAGAGAGATGCACTCACTAAATCAAATTGGACTTAAATTCCCATCTATGTTCAAGAATTGTAATCAATTACAGCATACAATCTTAAAACAAACAAAAGAATCCACCAATACAATAATAATGTACTGTGCATGGCCTTCTAAATTTTATCCTGATAGTCAAACACTCATAAGAATTTAGAATTCAATCCCAAATTGACAAATACAAAACACGCGACTGGCTATATACTGAAGCAATGGCACAAGCTAGTAGAAAATATACCCAAGACATACCAAGAAAACAGGACTCTACCAGACCACCATGGAATACTAGGGACTGAACACTAAAATAAATAGTATACCATTTCTGTAAATAAGTCTGCAGTAGAAATAAGTTAATAACACTCCAATGGCAGAATCTAAACCCTGACAACCTTCTAAATTGTGGCTTAGGGTTATAAGCCACAATTAATAGGCTATGCCATGGGAGATATAATGTGTTTTTTTCTTTAATTATTATACCACACAGCACATAGCCAAGTGCTCTGCTTGATCACATTCTTACAATCTCCTAGATAAACATAAACGAAATCGGGTTCTTGCTAACTTTTTATGTTAACAAAGCTAATTCAAGAAAATTTAAAGCTTAAATAGTTAAAAAATTCAAATAACTCAGAAAGTGGCACCAATGATCACAGTGTCTCCACAAAACTAACAGTTAACATTGTAAAGTATCCATACACACTGGAAGAGCAAAAACAGGAAAATCTCCAACCATCAGCAACAAAAACAGATGAAAATCAGTAGGAAAAGCAAGATTTGACCCTTTTCATGCCTCTTATTTGGCAAAACAAAATTAGTTAGATTCTCTATGAACTATTCCCATCGCATCACAAACCCAGAATACAGTTTCTCCACAAGAAAATACATGAGCAATCACAAATCACTCTTAAGGACCAAACGAATAAATGAGCTACACAAAAAACCAAATAAGCCACAAAAGAGTATATGCTGCATGAAAGTAACTATGGGAACAAACAAAAATCTTAACTCGCAAGTCTTACAATCAGATACAATCATTTGTCTGGGCCATACAATAAAATACTGGCGAAAACTTACATAAGTGTGAGGTTATCAGCCCACTGCCGAAGCCAATCCATTGAGATCCAGTAATATGGTTCATCAAGTGAACATACGGGTGCCTCAGAAAGAATTGATCTTACTTCACTTTTACGCTCTGTAACATTATGTAATAACTCATCTTTCTTTAACTTGTACTCTTCACAAATAGTGTCATACTGTCTGTTCAATTCCTCTACTTCTTGACAAAGATGTTTTGGCAGTGAAGGAAAATTGATACATGAAATTTCACTTCCATCAATAGCCATTGGTTCAGTCTCTGAAGCTGATGAATTGGATATTTTTACATCCTCTGTCAACCTTCTCTGACTATACATAAGCATATATGCATCTGCAGAAGAAAATGTAATTGGATTGCTAGTTTCAGTGGCATCCAATAATACCTGTTGATCTGCCACAGAGCCTTCTACAGCACCATTCGAAATGGAAGATTTGGCATCAGGATCCTTCACAGGAGAACCAACCTTGCAGCGTGTAGTAGAAGAACCTTCCCCAAAGGGATGAAACCCTAACTTTGAGACTTGTTCATCATCAAACTCCCACCATCTTCCATTTTGCTCATCTTTAATGTGAGCTACATAATGACCACTGTTTACTGTTGCCCCCTTGTGTATCAATATGGCTGACAAATCATATATAAGAGGCTTCAGATTTTGATTTTCACTCAATCTTGGCCCCATATTCAATGTTCCTGGAAAACTAAATTTTGAAGTCACCTTTTTCTTTGTTGTAGTCTGCACCAAGAGCATGTCATAAGAAAAAGGCTTTTAGTATTTGATGAAAAAAGTAATATCTGGTTCAGACTGTTGTCAGACCACCATACATTCGGTTCTGTTACAAATATGTACCACAGAATGGCTTCTCAAATACTGAAAATAATAGAATCAGTTATCAGTAAGGCAATTAGTTATCAATATTACCTTTGCAAGGAAAACACATCGTTTAAGCTGAAAATTAAGGACTGGAGGAAGTGTCCGCAATTTAATACAGCGGGTTGCATCAGTTCTAACTTTACAGGATTCACAAAAGTATTGATTTTCACCTTGTAAATTCTCAATGCTCAAATAATCATCTAAACTCTCATCCAAAGTATTTAAACCTTTAACATTCAGTTCTAACTCATAGAAATCCTCAAGTTTACCAGAAGCCTCAGAATCTTTCCCACACATGGAGCATCTGCAAAACACAAAATACATTTACATACCAGAAAATAATTAAAAAATGATGCAAAACTATAGACCTAAAATAGATAGTGGCATATAATTTATTCCAGCGTCTATAAAATAAATTTGTGAGCTGAACAATGAAAACCAATTATGAGACTAATTATAACCATAAATTACTTCAAACGACACTCAAACTCCAGTGACACTAAGACAGAAATTAATGGTGTGTATTCGAATCTCTGTTTAAAGAAAATCTTACACAGCATTTTAATCAAAATAAGCAAAAATAAAAGTACAATGAGAACACCTCAAAAACTCCATCAAACAAACATCAGTTGTAACTACCTCAAAATGGATTTAGTCATCTTCTAATACACTTATCATCCTTTAAGCAATGAAACAGCCTTGAAAGCATACACATGCCAATCAAAAAAAAGCCTTGCAAATCTGAATGAAAATGCAACAAATGATTATATCTATTTTGCTTGCAAATACCTTGCATATTACCATTCTAAGGTGTATTACCATTTTTCTCTCTATGTCCAAAGAATCACCAGTTTTAGATAATAGGAGAGGCATCAGATTTTCCCTACCTCTGCTACAAGCCCTCTTAGCCATGTCCATTCTCTTGCATTTGTCTACGTATTGGACCTTTTATTATAATTGTCCAAATTTACAAGGGTGCAAAGGAAAGGCTCTTTCTTCAGCCTATGCATTCAAAGGAAATGAGCCTGCAGCTAGGTAAAAAATAATTGCATCCCTCAATTGTAATTTTATAGGTAATAGACTTCTTTTATTAAGTGCAATTCTAGTTTACTTACAAGGTTTAAAATGTCCTCTTTGCAAATTTATGGTAGGAAGATTATGGTGCAAAAACACCAAATCTGCAAAGCCTAGCCATCCGTATTTTGTGCCAACCATGTAGCACTTATAGGTGTAAGCGCAATTGGAACATATCTGTGACCATTCACACAAAGAAACATAGTAAGTTGACATATTATTGCCTCATTGACAATACAATATTTGTTTTCTCATCAAAAAGGTGGAGAGGAAGGAGACTCTGATGCAATTGATTTGGATGAAATCAGTCCATTTTCTAACTAAACTGCCAATGATGTGGAGACCATTTTAACCAAGGCACGCTCACTTAGACACACTCGAATGGCACTACAATCTGGCATATGCCACTGGTTTCTGCCTCTAAGACCCTTACAATCTCTCCTAATCCCACAGCCCTGCTATTTTTGCTTGAAACAGACACTAGGAATGTAGAAATGTGCACAATTGCTATTCGAAATTCCCCAGTTTGCTCTCCTTCATGCTCCATTCAAGCTTATAATGCATGTATAAAGTGTTACCAGAGAGGCAATTTCATTTTCACCGCACGCTGCAACCAGTGATTTCACCATTGTGAGCAAAATACTCAAATCTGGAAATTCTTTCTTTTGCCAACACTTACATTTTGATGTCCTATACCATCTAATACATTTTCCAGCATCCAAGAACCAGTCCCCTATTTGAAAACTCGTCATATATGCCACAAAGTACAAAAACCAGATCTTTTTATAGCCCACAAACCAACTTTGACAGATCATCCCGCTGACCTTGAAAATTGTTGCTCAAATCTAGAAACTAACTGTTCCATGCAAAATGTTTTCTCAAGCATCATGGGAGAACCTGAGGCCTTGACAACAAGAAAGCTTACATCATTCAACTCCAATTGAAGAGATTTCATACAGAAATATGAACGGATGTCCTATTCTGCAAACCATGGATATTTTTAACTTCTACTCAAATTTAGTTGCTAAGAAACTCAATGTTGATAGGGAAAGATGAAGCACATTTTGGGCAGCTTTTCTTGTTCAACTCAATTAGTAGGTTGTTGGGCATAACAGCTCAGAAACAAAGACATTGATCGTGAAAGATGAAGCACCTTTTGGCCAGCTTTTTTTGTTCAACTTATTTTGTAGGTTGTTTAGACCCGATAGGTCAAAAACTCAATGTCGATAGTGAATGATGAAGCTCCCCACCAATTTTTTGTGTTCAACTCATTCCCTAGGTTAGCGTTAAAACCTTATCCCAGGTAATAGGAAGCATCTCTCCAACTAGATGTCACATGATCTACCTTATCCTAGATTAGAGGAAGCATCTCTCCAACTAGATGTCACATGATCTTCATATTGTTATTAGGTTATCTTGTTTCCAGCATTCAAACAAATTTACATTTTTTCCTCTTAGTGGGGGTACAAGTGTGGAAAATCGTGTTCCTACCAACATGTCTTTAATTCCACACACTAAGGATTTTCTCATCTCACTTAACTCCTACAGCTAATCATGTTTTTAAACTCTCTTTGCACAACCTCCCAACCCTCCACTTCTCAAGTTGGCTCCTCCAATATCCACCACACCTCAATTCATTTTGATGCCCATGATGTAATTGATTATTACACCTGCCTCTCCCAAATTAAATTCAACTATACAACCAAGCTATGTCACAAGGTTCATGTTCGCATTCAAGTGTCCAAGAGACACAAGCATCTTTCTAGAAGCTTCAAGACCTTTCTCATGAACTTGGGCGTCCAACTTCACTAGAGGACAAAAACAACCAACTAGAGAACCAAATAACAACTCTCCAAGTCCAAAAAGGTCAACCCACTTCTTACACATCAACAGAGATGCTTTCTTACACCTCTTACAATGTCATAGATGCTTCTTACACACCATAATGAAGGTTAAGATTCTTGGTCCACTTTGTAATTCCTTATAATCACGCTCTTACAACTTCTACACACTTCACAACATGTCGACATGTGGCAAGGAATGCCACCTCAAAGTGGGACGCCCCACTTCCCATGTAAGGACAAATAATAAATAAATACAAAATAAATAATAAATGCAAACATTACAAATGCAAGGTTGAGACACCTTTTCCGAACATTTACATTGTTGAAATTTGATGTTGGGATTTTTTTGGTAAAAAATTGCATTACAAAACCCCACTTTGGAAAATGCTTGTTTGTTCATCGTTGGAATTTTCCATTGCTTATGAACATGTCAAACGTGGGGATATAAATAGTCTGGAATAGGATGGGAGAATCTAATGTTTATGTGTACGTTGTGTTGTGGATTTGCATACCGTAGATGTGTGTATGATGCCATGTTTCTAGATTGGTGTGCCTCGTACATGTTGTTTGGGATTGCTTCATTGGATAATATGTTGATACCCCTTGTTCATGCATTGATGGGTTTGTTTAATCCTCGTGCACATGTACTTGTCAATTTTTGAGTATTGTTGGAGCTAGCGGGTGTATGCATGAATGGTATTGATAGGAATCAGGATCTCATGCATGCACGCTTGGTAATCCATGTACTGTTGCTATTAGCTTGTGTATACTTGGTTGGAGGTTACTTCCCTCTCATGTTTGTTGTATGGGAGTGCTCAATTCTTTTGCTTCTTTGTACCTTGGATTGCTTACCCAACAACTAGTTGTGATCTCTAGTATGTGGATTGGTGTGTTTTCCAAATCTCATGTTTCCATGTATCGTGTACCTTGCACAGTGTTTCTTCTGTATGCATTGGATGTTGAATGATCTCTTCATGCCTGCTTACTTGTTGCAATAATGTAATAATACATTTGAGAGGTAAATGCTTCGAATGTTGGATGTTTACTCTTCCTAAATAATGTTGATGAGTTTATGTGAGCCATGCTTGTGATGTGAAAATCATGTGTTTCTTGGACCACCCATATCAATTGTCTCCTAGTTCAAGGTGTGGGCCTAAGGGTTCCAGATGGTTGGGAGGTGTAAACCTTTGTTGAGGAAGCTCGTGGATTTTATAGCAACTTGGAGAGAATGAATGGACTCAATTTTTCTCTTCATTGGGTATCATGATCATTTTGTGCTTTTGCAGTAAATGTATTAAAATTTAGGACCTTTGCAGTCCTTATTTGTAAATGTACAAGATGTTATTGGTTAGTGTAGACTATACTAATTTCCACCCTTAGAGTTGATGTAATCTCATTATTTGTCATGGTGTAACCTGATCATGAAGTTGGAATTTTACATGGCTTTTACCATGATTAATTAGCTTAAAAATGTGATTTCTCATGCATGCTATCTGATCTTTTGGGCCAACCTTTCTTGGCCTTGTTGGGGCCTCAAACCCCGTTCTGTATGCTTGCATGCTGCTATGTTGCTTAGTCATGTTCATTGTCTTCCTTGGTTGTTCTCCTATAAACTTGCCATTTTCTTGCATAGCATGTTCTTGAGAAAGTGGGTTCTACCATGCGTGGGCTTGGACCGCTTTTCGAGGTGTTTAGGAACTCTTTGCTTGTCCGACATGGACCCCACGTGTACCTAAGCGTTTGCCCCAAACCATTTCCGAACAACATACAAAATGAGGGAGTTATGCCCTATTGATCATGAATTTCCAGATTGCTATCCCTACCTTGTGAAAATTTCTTGTAATAATCCAAGTTGCAATTTGTCCCTTGGACCTTGAACCCCAAGTTGCAAGCAAGTGGAAAGGTCAGAGTTAGCCCAAAAGTTGCTTGGTTTGTCGGATGCATTTCATACCTTGAGGTCCAAATTGCATGTTGTTGATCAAGCCCCAAGTTCTAAATTGCCTATCTGAAGGGGGCTCAGACTTGCGTTTGATTTTGGCTATGTTGCAAGCCAAAGTTTGTGTTGCCTTATGCAGATCAAACCCCGAGGTCCGAAGGATCTTGCCTAAGTCGTTGTTGCCATTCGGACCCTATAAGCACTAAAAACACGCACGAGCTTGCACGAGGACCCCATGATGATTTGTAATCCTAATCACGTACATGGAAGCGTGAATAATCTATGTTGCCAAATTGGCAACTTTACCTTGCCGATTCCAAGTACGGTACGTCCCGAAATCGGGTACCCTCAAAAAATGCGGCGGAATCGGCCAGGGTTCCTTTAAGAATTACAGCATGGGATTTGTGCGCTGCTACTGCTGCCTTAGACTCCACGACTTTTAAATGTTGCATCTGAGTTTGCGTTGTCATCACCTTCTTTCCTGGTTTCAACGCATAATGATTTCGAATGACTGGTCAAAAGTTAGCCCGTTCATAAAATCACGCTTGAACCCATAGGAAGTTCAAAGAATACGCCGATAGGAATTCAGAGTTCAAAAAATTTTCCAACATGAATTTTTTTTTACGGCGTGACACAATTCCGAGCACTATAGTGCTCACATTTAAAAGCCTATCGGCTAATGTTAATGGTTAAAAATTTCATTATTTTTAAATTTTGATAGTAGTTTTAATTTTTTAATTTTATATTTTATAACGATTTAACTTTTAAAACTTTTAGTCGTTTAATAATATTGATATTTAATAATTTACTATTTAGTATTTTAAGATTTACTATATTAAAATTCTAATCACATCAATATTAAATAATAAAATTTGAAAACCTGTATATATTACTAAGTATATATATATATAGTTAAAATAATAAAATAGTATATAATATTTATATTTATATTATAATTATATAGTATATACTATATAGTATTATTATTTATAGTTAAAATTAAAATAGTATATAATTTTAGGGTAAATATGTATATATTTATAATTTTTATATGGTTTTTGTATGGACGTACCCAAACGTACCCAGCCTCTAAATTTTTTTTGTCGTACCAGCGTATTGTACCCACATACCCGTACTAGATTCGGCAACTTAGTGAATAATAATGCCCTCTCAGCAATACTCCTCTTGGTGACATGTGTTGGTATGTGGCAACTAATCATGCAAGTACTATACACTCGTCATGTATCCTCGCTGGGGTTCGGGGGCGCAGCCCCTGAAAAAAAAATTCCCTCTTTTTTGCCCATTTGGAGTCGGTTGTTAATTTTTGTTAACCAACAAAAGAAAAACGACATTGTTAAACCCTAATTCTAGAAGCTTCCAAAAGGCTTGTTATAAGCGGCTGGGATGTATGTTGCGTGTGGGGACTTCAATATTGTATTGTAGCATTTGCAGCGGTATTCAATTGCAAGGATTGCTGGTTGTAATCAATTTGATTTGCTGGATAATAATATTGGACTCTATTGGTGGATGTAGCTCGAGTTTGGGTGAACCACGTTAAAACTTGTCTCTCACTGTTATTATTTCTGTGTATTTCCATTCCTCTATTTAATCTTTATTTGCATTTTATTGATATCTTCTGCATGCAATCCCTAACAACACGTGTTGTTTGGTTGTTCCCTTGTCGATTCTTCAATTTCCTAACCTTTCTTCTATTCCCTTTTGTCGCATTCTTGGCCTTGCCTACATGCTTAGTTTTCGCCTTTTCATGCTAATTCCACCATTCGACACCCCATTCTAAAGGTCTCTACTCCTAGGAAGCCTCTAGACAACCTAACAAACCAAACCCATGTCTCAGTTTCTGCCCAGCTTTCCTCCTCTATGGGTCGCCCCCTATTAATGACCAAATCTCCTCGGGCAACCCTGCTTGAGTTCATCCTATCACATGTTTCTTGTGCCAGATCCCTCTTTCAGACTTTCATTAAGCATACACAATTGTTGGTCTTCACCCAAGTGCCACTCTTTGTGGGTCGCCCGAGGCAACTTGACCTGGTAAAAGGGGTGACCTCGGAGCGACCCTTGCAGATTCTAAACATTTCTCCTTCAATTTGAGCCCAAAAAGACTCAGTTTTTGCCGAGTTTGAATGCAATTTCGAGCTAAACATAGAGGAGGCAATAATTAACTTATTCAACACCTCTAATCATGCAAATTTAGCCCAATCTATTCTTGTTAACTCTTCTTCCTCTCATGCTAACTCCCATTTCTTCCTGAGTGATAAGCTTTCAAGGCCTGTTTACTCTCCAATCTATTTAGTCTTCTGATCAATCAAACAAGTTAACTCTCCAATCAAGGGAGTTAACTCCTCAATCATTCCCACCCTTCATGTGCTCTCTCAACCTATACATACCCCCCTCCTCCAAGCATTAGAGGAGGCAAATTCATTATTGCAATCCATCTTTTGCTTAGCTTTTTCTATCCAACTAGCATGCTTATGCTCATTGCAAGACGTAGGTGCCTTTTGTTTATTGTTGTTATTTTGCCAAAGCCTTCAAAGGCTTCATAGCGTCATTACGCTCGCTAATTCTCAAGCCATAGTGCTCTTAGCTCACATTGAGCTCAATTCAAAGCTTTCCAAAAGCTCATTCTTTTGCTTCCCCTTCCCAATTGCTGCCAAGAGGACCCTGCTACTGCAAGAGGACGAGCAAGTTGCCATACAATAGGATTCCTGAGGGTAGTGCAAGGCTCTTGGCACCAGGCTCCTTTACATGTTTTTGTAGTAATTAGAAAACTAAATTTGCTCTTGAGAAAAGTAACTTGTTATTTTCCTCTTGATAGGAATTCATAGTTTGCTTTCATTTCATTGCAATAGATTAGAAAGTAATTCCCTTTTCATAGAATAGTTCATTTGCTTTCATTGGTTAAATCTTTTCTCGCTTTCCTAGAGTAGATTCCAGAATCATCAAGAAAATACAAAAACATAGAATAACATTGCATTAGGTAAACATCATTATAATTTGCATTCATATAGAATTATTTTGTTCATTCAAAAAAAATACAAAAAAATAGCTTGCATATCATATAGTTGCATTCAAACACAAAAATACAAAAACCCAAAAATTCAAACCCTCCATCTCATCACAAGGTAATAGGTAGTCACATTCACGTTAGACATCAAACCCTTAACACCACAAGGTAAACATTCAAAGCAATCAAAAGTCAAACCTAGGTCAACTCTAAACCCTAGGTCAATCTTGGTCAAAGCAAGTCAACATACACCAACTCTCTTAGAATGACAAACGAATGTGACCAAGACTCGGAGGAGAGTAGGTCAAAGCAGTCATAGAAGAACTAAAGGAAACAAACCCAAGGCCACAACTCACGCAAGAGTAACAACACATTATTAGAGTTGTAGAACAAGACATACAAATCCAACAGCGCCTCCAGGACCACGAGTGGTGCAGGAGCACCTTGGCAAATTAATATTGCCCTGGACAAATCTTTGAGTTTGATTAAATTTGTATGTTTCCACATTGTAATGAGGTTTATCAAGTCATTTTTATGTGTTTAGGTCATTAGGAGTTTCAAAAATGTAAAATATTGCAAACCATGTAAAGGTTGTCAATGTAAAATTGGAAAAAAGATGCAAACTTAGAAGGTGAAGAGTCATTTGGCTCTTGGTTCGCTCCAAATCAGTTATGAACTGAAGAGACATGTTTTAATGCCTTTAAAAGGCCTTGTAACCATGAATAATTCGTGGGTGGTTGAAGATTTGAGCATGGAATGAGAAAAAACAATGTTTTCCTATATTTTCCTTTAGAAATTTGCTGTCTTTTGCTATTGCACAGCCCTGTATAGAATTGAATGGATGTCTAATGGATTTCAAATGTTATATCCTTCAACCACCTTCCATTTGCTTCTTGTCCCATGCATTTTTATTTAGTTTTGTGAAAGATATGAGTGTTTTATGGACTGTAATTTTCTGATTTTTCCTGCAACAGTCCCATTGCAGCGTTTGGTACAGTTTTGTACGGACATATACAGGAGTAAGCTATATATGGTTGGAAAGAGTATTGAGTCTACTTTCCATTTCTTTTTGTTGCATCAAATTTCATTAATATTTGAATAAGTTATGGCAATTTTGGTGAGGGCAGGTCTGAATGCTGCCTAGGGTTTTTAGTTTTGGGAAAAGAGTCATAACTTTCTCTCCTACTATTGGATCTTCATGAAAATTGGATGAAAAGTCTGTATTAATGTTCTCTTCAATCTGACCAAAGCAATTGGATTAGTTCTTTAATTTTTTAATGTTATTGAGGATAGTTTTGGTCCTCCTACCTCTGCATCATTTTGGTATCAGAGCTGGCGAAAGATTTGGGTGGTGTGTATTTTTTTTCTGTCACTAAGAAGGCAGGTGAAGAGTGAGAAGATTTGATTGTGTAGATAGATCGCTGAGGGAGGCAATCTACACCTTTTGGATTTTGTGTTACTTAGTTGTTTGGTTGCAGGTGCTTGTTCCATCTAGCTGCAAGAAGGATGTTTTCTAAGATTGTGTGTGGGCAGACAAGATGAGGTCTGTCATGACCATTCTCCAATAGAGATTTGGCTGGAGAAGGATGCATAGAGAAACCACTAAGGAGAGAGTGGTAGGTGCATCACCAGGATCTACTGTTGGGTGAGATGAATGGTTTGGTGAGTTGGTTTGTTGTGAAGTAGTGAGAGAGATGGATACCTGAAGAAGCACTTGATGTTGCAGCCCGAAGAGTACTCCACTGATGGGAGTAGAAGGAGCCTGAGGATGCTCTGTGAAGATGGTATTTTGTTTTGTTGGTTGGTTGGTCACCATTTCTATAGATTGGAAGATTGTAGCTGAGAAGATTGAAGATAAAGACATAGGAAAGAGACTTTTGTTGCAGATACATTTCCAAGGGACTTGGAAATTTTGTTGGTTGGTTGTATGGTGCAGGAGCACCTTGGCAAATTAATATTGCCCTGGACAAATCTTTGAGTTTGATTAAATTTGTATGTTTCCACATTGTAATGAGGTTTATCAAGTCATTTTTATGTGTTTAGGTCATTAAGAGTTTCAAAAATGTAAAATATTGCAAACCATGTAAAGGTTGTCAATGTAAAATTGGAAAAAAGATGCAAACTTGGAAGGTGAAGAGTCATTTGGCTCTTGGTTCGCTCCAAATCAGTTATGAACTGAAGAGACATGTTTTAATGCCTTTAAAAGGCCTTGTAACCATGAATAATTCGTGGGTGGTTGAAGATTTGAGCATGGAATGAGAAAAAACAATGTTTTCCTATATTTTCCTTTAGAAATTCGCTGTCTTTTGCTATTGCACAGCCCTGTATAGAATTGAATGGATGTCTAATGGATTTCAAATGTTATATCCTTCAACCACCTTCCATTTGCTTCTTGTCCCATGCATTTTTATTTAGTTTTGTGAAAGATATGAGTGTTTTATGGACTGTAATTTTCTGATTTTTCCTACAACAGTCCCATTGCAGCGTTTGGTACAGTTTTGTACGGACATATACAGGAGTAAGCTATATATGGTTGGAAAGAGTATTGAGTCTACTTTCCATTTCTTTTTGTTGCATCAAATTTCATTTATATTTGAATAAGTTATGGCAATTTTGGTGAGGGCAGGTCTGAATGCTGCCTAGGGTTTGTAGTTTTGGGAAAAGAGTCATAACTTTCTCTCCTACTATTGGATCTTCATGAAAATTGGATGAAAAATCTGTATTAATGTTCTCTTCAATCTGACCAAAGCAATTGGATTAGTTCTTTAATTTTTTAATGTTATTGAGGATAGTTTTGGTCCTCCTACCTCTGCATCAACGAGGCTAGGTTACAACGTATTAGAGACGTAAACGAAACAAATAGACACCCATCTAGGCGTTGGAATCAAAGAAACCCCAATAGAAGACAAACCACAAGTGACCCTTTAGGTCATATTATCATTTCAACAACAACTGCCATAGAAAAACAAGGCAAATCCAAAACAACAATAGGCCCCTGATCACGCTGGCTACTCTTCGTGAAATTTTGCTCCCAAGCAAATAGAACAACCCTAGAGTCTTGCCCCCGCTCGATTGGTTTCTCCCACGAGAGTGAGATTGGAAGTCGCCCCAAGCAAGGAGAGGGTCCATGTGTTGCATTGGAGCTGACTCATCCACAATTGTGGTTGTGTCAAGTTTCGAAGAGTACAAACCCCAAGGTCCAAACTATAGGTTGCAAGTTGAACTCTGAAGTCCGAAGAGTCTGTCGTCGATGTAATGTCCCCAATTGGACAGCCCTAGGAAACAAGCAATATTTTGTGTATTTTTTAAAAGAAATGTAACCAAACAGCAAGTACCACATCCTGTTTACAATTTCAAACCCTTGATTTGTTGATATCAATCCACAATTGCGACATTCAATATCAAATCTTGATGATTTATATTATGATAAACCCCAGGATGTTAGTTGAACACAAATCTGATATAGGACAGCCAATGCAATCTCCCAATATGATTTATTGAATAGTACAGCCACTGAGAATTGTTTACAACATTGAATGATGATGCCTGCGAATGTATAACCAGCAAGTAGAGAGTGGCAGCGGATGTAGGAATGGTACAGCTGCGACAAGGAGGTGTATGACCTGCTATACAACAACTAGGAATGGTAGAAATTTGTGAATGAAGTGTGGATCAGCTGCCAAACAAGTGGTTCGGCTCAAAAAGGATGTTGATAATGATGTTTGGCGACTAGAACAACAATATTTGATCAATATTAATCCTCCAAATGATGGCACTATGCTGGTCAATGGTGTACAAGGGCTGGAATGATGCAAATCAGTGACTGATATGATTGTCACAAGGTTGGAAAAAATAGCTTTTGCTCTCCCAAAGGTGGCGCGCTCAAGTTGTATGACTGAAAATTAGACTTATGATGTTGGTACAGCAACAAATTCTCCGTGGCTAGGGCTAGAAACCTACAAATTGAAATAATGTCAAATCTAATCCAATCCCTCCAAAGATTGATGGAGCAGCAGCTAGGGTTTGCCAAAATGGTGTAAACTTCTCAGATCCAGCAAATGGTGATGCAAATCTGCTCATAAAAATTCTGAAATTGTTGTAGACACCTCCCAAAATGATGTGGCAGCATTCTAGCAGCACTATATAGCAGCAACATATAACGCTCCAAAGGATGAAATCTTTAACAAATCACTGTAGCAAGCTGAAAAATGTCTTCAAATCCTCAACTAATCAACACAATGGTGATACCCGGATCAAATCACCTAAAATCGGAAACAAGAGTTTTTGTCCTTGATCCCAAATGTGGAATCCAAGAGGGTTTTCATCCTTGGATGCCCTAGATTGAACAAACTGCTCAAATCTGAATATTGGATGCAAAAAGGATAACTTGAATGATAATTCTCAAATGAAGATAGGCACATCCTTTTATAGTGCTCAAAAATGGGCCCTTGAGACCAAATTTCCAAAAGTATTTAAAAATCTTTTATTTATTTTTTATTTCTTTATTTAAAAATGATTTTTATATTTATTTTAAGACTAGTGTTTAAAAACACCTTTTTTATAGTAATAATATTAAGTTGCCCTTAAAATTAGAAATTACTAGGCCCAACTTAAATAATATTATTAATTATTTTAATCCGAAAAAGGGGACATGACATCATAGCATGTTAGAAAGTGAGAAACAGATGTCTATTCCACATTTGAGGAGGATTGGATCCACAAAAGAGTGATATTTGATTTGTGAGCGCATACCAAGCTGATAGTTTTTGCATAGTTGTAACTTTTCCCACTTGTGCCGAATTATTTGGAGTTTGCACCACAAAGTAGTATATGAGAAGGTTTATTGGACCACTGAGAATGTATGTTGTGCACCGCGCAGGGATTCTCCAATATGGTCTTCGTATGGATTCAAAAGTTTGTTAACACTAGCCGACCACACATTTCATGTGGCCAAAAGCTTTGCACCATCTTCTAGCTGACACACATCATCTTGGAGGTTTGAAATTGCTAATATAAACAAGGCCTACAATGGATTGAAGGATCGTCGAAGAGGAAGGAGAGAATATGGCGAATTGAGAATAAGGATGTTGAGGAAAGTATTGGATAAGAGCGAGAAAATGAGGTCTACGAATAGAGCGCAAGCATGAGGTTGAGAGTCTAAGATAGAGTTAGAGATCAAGAATGAACACGTTGGTAATGTAGCATGTAAGAATGTAATCAGTTTGTTTTGAGTAGTTTTATTTTATGTAATTAAACGGTTGCGGCTTGGCATGTAGGAAGCCCATTGCGACAAGTTCTAAGTAGTTTATTTTCAAGTTGGTAATCAAAAGGCTATGACATGGCATGTAAGGAGCCCATTGTGGCAAGTTATAATCATTCAAGTTTGTGAAATCGATAGAGTTGTGTTGTTGTATTGGTAAAATTCTGCTACGTTATTGTATTGAGTGTTTTGGTTGCATGGTTGGACAATCCTTCATTGGATCCTCCATCCATGACTACATCAGTGTCCCACCCTACATACTAGTACTGGGGCATCTAACCCTACTGCTCTCCTTCTAGGCATCATGAATCTACTTAGTTTCAGCATCAAGAGCATTCTAGCCCCCGTGGTCCTTATAGAGAAACCCTAGAGCTACAAGGTTGATTACCTCCTTTTAACTTGTTACAAAAATTAGGGGAAATAAGCAAAGCTTGAATATTGTTGATTAACATACAAAGGGGGACAGATTGATGAGACGGCTATCATCCATGTATATCAGTAGCAAAGCACCCAAACCTACCCTCTTACTCTAGGCATCAAAGATCTAATCTGTTTCAAAATCGAGGGCTCTCTAGCCCCATGGTTTATAAACCAAGTGAGATGGGAAGGAAAACAATATCAAACCTTTTATCTGCCATTAGAGGTTCATTAGCCCTGCATATCAGGAGAGTTTCTAAGGTGGCCACACTTCTCCCTAGTAGGAGTGCCCACCCTAGCCCCATCACCCCTAAACATTTTGTTGTAGAGATTTTCAGATCTTGCATTTGGCCCATTGCAATGATTGATCATGACAATGAAGGTTCTTCCTCCATAAGGCTTGCTAAAAACCTGGATCCTAAAAAGCAAATTAGCAAGTTATATATTTGGGTTACTTAACAGTAGAAATAAATAACAAGAAATATTGCTGTTCGCATAGCTGATGATAGTGATGATATATGCTAAACTTGCTGACTCGACCCTTATTTGTTGAATTATATAGTTCAACTTCTACAGCCTTATTATATTACTAATTGGAGGACCCTACCATGTTTTAAATACGACTGCCTTGTTGAATTAGATAATTCAACTTCTACAGCCTTATTATATTACTAATTGGAGGACTCTACCATGTTTTGAATACAACTGCCTTGGGTTTATGCTTGATATGATTCTATTTTTTCCTTCTATTCAAATTGGCCCCTGTCAAGGATTGCTCCAGAACCTCTGTTTAGGCTCCTTTATCACAATTTATAAGGGTGCAATTAGAGCAGATCCTTCATTGTACTTCTCAGTATCACTTCATTTAGCAATGGCATCACTGTTGGAACTTTGGACTGAATCTGTAGCTTCTACCATGGATTACAATAGGGCATCGACATGTACTTTGATATATTTTTCAGCATGGTGTACTAGATCTACACCCAAACTAATAGCCAAGCTAAACTTTATACTTCCTCTGGATTGTAAACCACTGATTTAATCTAGCAAAACATTTGGGGCCTGTTTCAGACTAGATGTATAACATTTTTCTCTAAAAGAGCTGGGGCCCCAATAGATTCCCATTTTCTCCAGTTATCAAATAAAAATTAATGATAGGAATTTTGAACCTTACTAATCAAGTAAAATAGCATAGATAACTTTAATACATCTATCTAAAAGACATCAAGAGATACCAATCTTGAGACGTCTATATTGGATATGTGACATAGGTTAGACAGGCACCTCGAGATTTACATCTCTCAGTAACTTTTAGATTTAAGATATCTATGCTAGTATATATTAGATTATTTGCATAAAAGCTCATACTATCGCCACCCACAATTGAGCGTAATGACAGTTTAAAATGTAAATGGCCCTCAAATTTATCTTAAAAGGATGTTTGTTATCCACTCACTCCATTGAAAAATCCCCTTGCTGTGTAGTTATGCCTCTCAGTGTAACAAGTAATAAATTGCCCTATTTCGTGATACAAACCCACAGGATGACATGCACATGGAAATTGAGCAACACCCAAAAGTTCCTCTCGTACTCTGAGGAAGAACCATTCCACACTCAACAGCATATACCATTAAGGAAAAATAGTCTATAGAAGATCCTACTATATGTAGTTGAAAAAACAACAAAATGAAAATTTCGAAAAGATCCAGATTGTAAAGCATCCAAAGCCCTCAAAAAGGGCTATTACACCGTATGGTTGCACTCAGCCCAATCGTCTTCCTGAACAGCCCAGCCTTCCATGAGACCCCACCCAAACACAGCAAATGCTATGGAGGAATTGATACCAGATACTAGAAATTCATAGGGTATCCCATCTATGCATTGCAGAACCTGAACTTAACAATGCAAAACTCAAATCTACACTTACAGTTCTTTATCAAAAGTAAGAACCAGCAGGCATGGTATATCTTCGTTTACAATTCTTCCTTAAAAGTAACAACCAGCAGCCACAGTATATCTTCCTTGCATTAGTAATTATCAGAAGTAAAAAATAATCGTAAACAAACAACATTTTAAATATATAATGAAGTAGGTGTATTGCAGGCATGGTATATCTTCATTTATAATTCTTCCTTAAAAGTAAGAACCAGCAACCATGGTATATATCCCTTGTATTGATAATTGTCAAAGTAAAAAAAGAATCCTAAATAAAAAACTTTTTAAATATATAACAAAATAAGTGCATTCCCTATATTAGGTATACCACAACTTACCGAGTTACATGTGAGAGACTTCCACGAAACAAATCCTGCACCACAGTCTTTGCTTGAGGATTTTTTGAGTGACTGAGAAATTGTTCCAATAAAGACAGAAGTAATGTCAGAAATTCATGGCTATCCTGTTGGACACCATTATCTAGTTCCAATGTTCTTGTAAATGCAGCTGAATCTACAGCAACCTTTTTGCCTGAGTGCAGCTGTGAAAAAAGTCGTGAAAGTTGGCATAAAACTGGCTGTTTTTGTAAAAGTTCTGGTTCAGCAGAAAAGAAACCGCTTCTAAATGCTGTATTCATGTAAAGGCACTGAAGTATGCTGTTAGCATAACATGTTGCACCTAGGTTTGTCAGACCTGAAGGAGAATCCAAACTAGAACGTAGTGATTCATGTGGATCTGCACCAAGTGCTGTTATGGTGTCTGCCACTTTTTGCCATAGCCCCTGTTTTCTGACTCCATTGGGTGGCGGGATCAATCCACAGAAGCAATTTGGCGAATCTTTCAAATTGACTCGGCAACCTTGGCAAATAGGTTTTCCAACATGATATAACTGAATTATATCGTCTCTAGTTATCTGACCAGTCGAATTAATTTTCCTGCACGGCCAACTCCATTAAGATCAACATTTAATATTTGAATGTTGCAGAAAATGATCATTGCTCAACTTTTGTAAGATCACACTCAAAAACCCATAGAATGCAATCAACATGACAAACAAGAATTACGCTAATTCTGAAATTTTAAAGAAGTTTAAATTTCAAAGATAATATGTATAATAAGTTATAACCCAACCAGAGTCTTTGCAAGATGCTTGACATCTAGTATTTAAAAAATATTAAAACAAAACCCAAAAATCCCTGTATGGTGAAATTTAACAATGCAGCAACTTGAAAAACATAATAAGAAGGGCACATCAAAGTTTATGCAGTAAGCAACAGCTAGCAGTTAATCACAGAGATCAAGAAAAAGATGGCACACCTTAATATTTGGCAGCGGGTATCCTCAACATTGCCCTGTCGTTGCCTTTTGCTCTTGCCTCGCGTATTTGTCCAACTCATTTTATGCCTGCCAATGTTTGTATGATAACAAATTTGAGATTCCTTTCACTTTAAAATCATCTAAACAATTCTTGCCAACTATGTTTGAAAGAATCTGTAAATGAATGACAAAAAATTTTCTACTCTATAAGTAAAATCTGTCCTTGTTAGTTCAAATTCAGATATTGACAGCCCTGCAGAATACAAAACTGTATTAATATGCACACCAGAACGAACTTCTTTTGAAGCCAGAAAAAAAAATTTAATGCTACTTCAGTTGTACTTCATCAACTCTCAAAAGAGCATTATATCGTAACTCAAATATCCCAGAACACTGTTACTGCAACTACCTTAACATAAAACTGAATTACATTTCATTTTCCTTACAATCTCACTCTCTAGCATTCAAAATGAGGTATCAAAATCTATTTTATAAAAACAACACAACTCTCTTCCCTTGAAATGCTAAGTTGGGCATCCAAAAGCAATCCTTAACCAGAACACAAGGAGCCTTCTTCAACTCGGGCAAAAATTTAAAGATATTTATTGCACTTGAATGGGCATGGCCCCAAATAATGGTGCTGAATTGCTAGGACACATACAAGTTATTAAATCTGGTTGGAGCAAAAATCAATGAAATATAAATTGTGAGGAGGCTTGACGCTAGAAAACCTAGCCACAAATAGATTCCACGGAAGGATTCCATGATGATAAAGGAAATATCTTCAACGTGGAATTAATAGAGGTCCAAAGTACTACATTCCAAGAGCTGATAATAAGATGGTTGACAAAATACTGAAAACTGAAACAAGACCAAGATTAAAGGATCATCATACATGAGACAGGTAACATGAAAAATATGTAAAGCTCCAATCATTTCAAAGATAGAGCTAACGATTGGATCGCCTCCTCCTTTGAAACTAGTATAACCTAGTAAAAGGTGAGGTTAGGGTATCCAGAGGAGACACCTTGAACATCATTCTATGAATTGTCTGCCTAGCATTAACCTTTTAATGGTCAAATTAACAACCATTTCTTATAAAGCTACCAGATTTCAAATTAACATTATTCTACATTAAGGGCATAGTGGAGTTTCTCCATTCAATCTGCTACCCAAAGTAGAGCAAGAATGGATGACCCTAAAGACAATGATTTTATGAATGTAAAAATGTGGCTGACTTGGTGAAAAATAATTATCTTCCAGCCCTCATAATTCTAAGTGTTTGTCAAATGTTGGGGAGAAAGACAAATGAAAAATGGTTAAACCCTTAACTCCGCATCCTCCCCAGTAATGAGAACTTGTAAAAAAGTTGGATGAATAATGAGAAGACTCCATTACTTCTAAGACAGGGTGAATAATCTTAACTCTGTCTGCAGAAATATGAAAAAAGACAACAAAGATGCTCTATCATCTTTTATCAGTCTCCCTGCAAGGGCAACAAGAACATGACGGTAACAAAACAACTCTATTAACTTTGAAAGGCAATGATGTAAATTAGCATATGCTGAGAACGATGTCACAGAAAGCATTGTAAAACTTGACTTGTTGACTAAGATCTCCTTCTAATAAACCAGAAGGAAAAGGTGTTCATTAGAGACTAGCGATAATCTATGTACCTCAGAAAAATCTCACAATACTAGATCTGTACAACATAGACGGAGATGTACATGAATATACGGAAATCTCCATAAAGAAAAACACATAAAAATGCCACTGCAGAACATAGCGTAGCACTTTCTGACAAACAATTTTACAGTTCTAACAACAAGTTCCAAATTGCTAGCATCTATAATCCAAGAAAAACAAGAAAATGCCCCAATCCATCATAGTGACCATATCCGAAGCTCCTTAAAGGAAACTCTGACACCAGTTATGCATTTATCACCAGCACTCATATCAATTCATTGAAAATTTACAAGCCTAAAGCGAAATAGAATAAAACTCTCCAATTATCAAAATAAAATTCACCTAAACATCTGAAAATAATCATCTTGAGGCCACCAGAGCAGCTGTTGCAATTTAGCCAAACAATAAAATTCAATTCTTCAGAGATGTAACATATAATCTCACCCGTCAACCCTGAACTTTACTTGAAACAAACAACCGATGTTAAATGTTGAACCGATATTTTCATCATTATAAGTTTACAATAGGAGGCATAATCTGAATAAGCACAAATCACAAACATCCAACATTAAATGGTGAACCGATATCTTCAGCATTATACGTTTATAACACGGGGCACAATCGGAATAACCACAAATTACCCTAAGTTTTCATACATTATTTATAGCAACCCTATTTAAACAAAATTCCGACTTGGAGAGATTAAAGCAAGCTGGGATTTTTTTTCACTTTCTAAGGTTTTGACGACAGAAAACGGAGCGTTCCAACCCAAAGATAGAAAACAAAATCCAAAAACGCATAAATACAAAAAAAAATCTGAAAAAACAGCTGCAAAACTCAAATTTCAGAAATACATGAGCAGGCATAAGATTTGGTGACCATTTTAGAGTGAAAATTAAGGAATTGAGCCTACCTTGAAATATTGAATTAAGAAATCAATCGTCTCTGCTTCTGCTTCTGCTTCTGCTTCTTCCTCTTGTTTGCGATGAGTTTTCAATTGATCCTTTGATTAAACATTTGGCTATATTTCCTCTGGGTTTTACTATTTCCTTGTGTTTAAATTGCAGTCGTTTGGCTTTGTCTACCAAATTAACTTAGACCAGCTGTATATTAATATATATCGCAATGGGTTTTGCTGCTACTTAAATTAGCCTGCTTTCTTAGGGTCGACTTTCCATTAGAGAAAGTTCGAAAATTTTCCTAAACCGTATTGGAAGGATGTTTTGCGTCCGCATAAAAAGAGAAGAGGAACATCCCGCGCTCGACGTAATTAATTGATTTGTGAAAGTTTGGAAAGGCGAGAATGGGAAGCGGCGCATGTGCACGTGTCACGTGGAGAGACACTCCCTCCACTTATATGCATTTGCTTCGGATTGGCACCCTGTTTTCTGCGGTAATGTTGTATGTATTCACTCATCAAATATTATTTAATCTTAATTTTTTTTGGGTGGGGTGCAATTACCTTCTTTCTTTTTGTAATGATGAAACTACAAAAGTTCAATTTATGTTTTCATGTTATCACTTTTTTTTGTGTTGGAAACTGTGCCAACTATAATGGTAACAAGTGTGAGGTAGTGGCGAGTCCCTGTCTTTGTAGTGTTGTAATAATAGTATGTGTTTTGTTGTGGATAGATGAGGTGTGACATAGCATTGTATCAAAGCTGGCGAGATCTGGGGAGAGTAGGTTGAATAGAGGGTTTGTTAGAATAAAAGTCATTGTTCAATAAAAGCTACAGCGGTTTATAGATTGTAGCCAAATCGCAAAAGTAGTCAGATTGTAGGTAATTGGAGGGTGCTAAAATTCAGAGACTCCCAAAGGAAGAGTTAATTTAGAAGAGAATATGAAAGAATAAATTGAAGCCACTACCAGTTGATAAAGTGTTGTGTAGAAATGTCACATGCCACATACCCTGCCAATTGTTTGATAAAATGCCAAGGAAATGAAAGAGAAAAGCCAAGACAAAGTGTGGGAACTATTTGATATAATGTCTTCTAGAAATGAGAAGTTGTAGCCTATTTAGAGGAAGTTGCATGGATAGTACGTGAAACATAATACCAGAAGGGAGTCGCAACCAAAAATATTAAAGGAGTTTGATGAGGGGAAAACTATGATCACCAGGGTTGAGAGGGATTCACTCGTCCGCCACATCATCCTGGAAATGTTGATTATGCATGACAATGATAGAGATGGGCAACACATCAAGTATGGTTACTCAATATGACATCGAGGAGGTCCAAGAAAACTGCAATAACATGTTTTCCCAATAAGAAATAGTGTCCCTCTATAGGCGTTTTTGTGCACTAGATCGAAATGGGATGGATTTTATATTGGTAGATCAATTTTTAATCTATGCCAGAGTTTGTAGTTAATCCACTTTCTAAGAGGTTGCTAAGAATGTTTGGCGGTTTAAACTTCAAAGATTTTATATCTTTTTTGGTCACCTTTTAGCTTGAAAGCTAATCTTCTTCAAAAAATTGAGTTTATTTGTTTATGATTCAAACGGCAATGGAAAAGTGACGCTTCGTGATTTAGTAGAAGTCTTGCAGGATTTGAATGGCTCTTTTATTTTTGAAGAGCAACATCACCAAGTCGTGGGTCAAGTTTTTGGAGGAAGTAGGGTATTCAAAAGATTGCACTTTGATGATTTATGATTTTGTGAAGATTCTTGGAAAGTCTGAAATGTAGATGGAAGTTGAAGTCGCAGTACATTGAAGCTTTTTAATACATTTCTGCACACATGCTTCATTCTCACCATGGAGATAAGGGTGAGCAGAGCCAATAGAAGTAGCTACAGTCTAGAGATGGAGAGCATTGAAACAGTGGAGAGTGTGAAAGAAAAGATTGAAGAGAGAGAAGGTATTCCCTATGCTTAGCAACGATTAATTATGATGGTCATTCACTTACAAAATGGAAGCACTCTCAAAGATTACAATATAAGACCTTATCAATGTATCAGCTTGGCTTGGATTGAGGGACGTGAAATGTAATTTTTTTATAAGCACCAGGGCTAAGCTTTTCTTATAGAGATTGACAATTCTCAGAGCGTTGAAACTGTGAAAGCCAAAATCAAAGAGACTTCAAATACCATCTCGTCAGAAGAAATCATTAATGTTCGGCAATGTAAAACTAGAAGATGGAAAAGATGGATGTTGTCATTGTAGTAGGTTATCCAATTGGTGGCGACACAATTTCTATGACCAATGGAATTGTGTCATGCATTGAAGTTTTTTCATATGTACATGGATCCACATAATTGTTAGGAGTGCAGATTGATGTTGCTATAAATGTTGTGGACCTACTTTCAATGGCACGGGCTAGTGTGTGTAAATATCATTTATATCTTTGAAACACGAAGATGCAGAAAATATTTAGATATGTTATACCAACTCATGTGATTGAACATTTCATCTCTGATTATGAGCGTTCAAGAGATTACACAAGATTTCCAATTGTTGGAACAGAATGGCAAAAAATGGAAAATCTTGGTTTGCATCTTGCAATGGGCGACAAACGTTGTGTATGGTTCTACCGTTGGGCTTAAACAACACACACTAAGCTTTGACTTGCTTAGGTGGCTGGTGTGCCCTTTCTCTTACTCTATTTTGTTAATGTGTCAATAAGAGAAGGGGCCCACCAGCCACCTAAGCAAGTCAAAGCTTAGTGTGTGTTGTTTAAGCCCAACCTGGTTCTACTATTTGCTAGTCCAGCACCACAGCATGGAAATTTTGTGTCTAGTGGTTATATGAGTGGAGGTTATGGTGGTGGCTCAACTATTGGTGGTTATTGCAATAGACCTGTGGGAGCTCCTTAAAGCCCATGGGGAGGTGCTAGATTTGACTCTAAATTTTGTAGGATCTATGGATAAACTATTTTTCAGATTAGGAATCCTTGAACATATTTCTGGATGCAAGATAGTTGCAGACTTGCATGTATGCTTTGTGCATGGTTTGATGAGATATTTTTGCAGTCTTCTTAGTGTGGAGTTGTTGGTATCTTTTCTACAGCATTTGCTTATGGGTTCCTTTGACTGCGATTATTCATTGTAGATTGGCAAATCAAATTTGATGAGGATATGGTGTTTGAGTCTTTAAGTCTACAGGTTATACTCTTTGATATCTCAATTTGCATGTTTCTTTTGAGATCTCTGAGTTATGTAGGTATGTGGATTAGCTACCCCATTGGCTACAGTGGGATGACTCAAATGTGGACTATCTATATCCACGAGATCGATTTAGTATTGATAAAGTTTTTTAGTATGTTTCTTTAAGATGAGAGGATGGATGGTTAGAGTGTCTGGTTAGTCAATTATTGGGACTTGTCACATGCTTATCATGATACCATGGATAGCTCAATATCACGTTTCAATGGGAGCTCTTGGTAGTGAGAGTTTTGTAGTCAGGAGATGGTTATCTTCATGTGATTGGAAATGATGATCCTTGTTTACAGGATGTTCATTATTGTGCCACGGTGGACTCTTGATTCTAAATTAGAGTTTTGGCATGATACAAGTTCTCTTGATACAAGGTATGCTCTTTGGAGCATGTGATCTTCCTTTGTGGAGATGTTAGATCATAGTGTCATGATGCATTCCCAAGTTATGCAAATGTGTAATGGGAGTTTTGATAGTGGTCTTGTTGGTGCTCTTGGTATTGAGTACTTTGGTCATTTGCTTGGAGAACTTCATGATGGTGCAATGTTTCTTTTGGAGCTTAGTGTGGATTGATCATCGAGGTGCTCATGAATACTTGGAGACTTGGGTGAGGCTAGAGTTCTCTTGGGATTAGACAACATTTGTTGAGACTATTACTCTTTGGAGGCTTCAACAAGAAGATCGAGGAGCCTACACCTAGTTATGGACATGAGTTCATTGTGAACCTAGAGGAGATTGTTCTTAGAGAGAGTCATTGTGACTTGGTGTATCCTGGAGGAGCATTATTATTACCCACTCTTGGTCTACTTGGCGAGTTATCTTCAAATAAGTATTGCACATCCTATTTTTATATGTTTTTTTTTTCTCTTTAGCTTTATCTTCTCATGGTTATGGACCTTGAGTTACGGTTATTGGTTCAGGAGGGTTCATTTGAGGGATGTTGGCATGAGTATCTCCTTGTGCATATGAGTTTGGAGTTTAGGAGATGTAATTGGGCTTATTCCTAATTTTGGAATGGATTTTTGAGTTTGATCTTCCTTGGTTGGAGAAGCTTACATCCATGTGGGTTTAATCTTTGAGAGTGAATGGTAGGGTGTTGTTAAGAATTTTTATTTTAGGGAGGTAAAGGGGATCATACTTGGCACAACTTAGCACTTGGTGGGGTTGGTAGAATGATGTGATATGGTTTGTAACTCCTCTTTATGGTATTGTGTTTCTTCCTAGAGTTTCTTATTCATCTAATATGATCACTGGTTTGTGGTAATCTATTATTGTTGTACTTTATTATTTTTTATAGCAGTATGTGGTCTTTTAATGTATGTAATTTGAGATGTGGAGGACTTGGGAGAAGTGAAGTGAGATCAAAGGTGAGAGAATTGAGCAGAAAGTTGTTTGTGCAAGTAAGCTCTATTTTGCAGCAGGATGGTTGTAGTTTGTAGATCATTATGGTTGTTCTTGGTATTACATGATTTGATTATTTGCCACATTTTTTATGTAAGCGTTGATTGGCAGACTTGAGTTGTTTTGTTGGTATTGCTCATGCAACATAAGTTATAGGATGTATGTGAGTTTTTCATTGAACTGCAGTATTAAGGGTCTTCAGAGTTTTTACACATCAATGGCTTTAGTGTGTTTGTTATTCTGGAAGATGGTAATTTTTTAGGTAGGACGATGGATTATACAGGGATAAGAGCTATAATATGGGTTGGATATGTTGTTGGCATGAGTTTGCTGATGTTGTATGGTTAGTTGGATGTGATTAGCAACTAGTTGTGGTTGCTATTCCAACTATGGTGATTGATTATTTTCTGCTACGCAGACCTATTTATTACCATTGGATTTGGTGATTGTGTTTGGATATTGGTTGATACAGGGTTTTTTCTTTTACGAGACAATAGGCCATGGAAAGCAGACTTCAAGTGGGAGATTGTTTGGATGTGAAGTCTGACTATTCATTTCATCTTCCCTGCTTTTGTCTCTTCGTCTTCCTTGAACACTATTGTATATATATGAGGGAAAAACTTTATGTATGTTGCTACAATCTATAATAAAATTAATGCCCTGCTTTCTCGTGGATGTATCCACATTGGTGAACCACGTTAAACTCTTGTCTCTGTGTGCTACTTTGCGTGCTCTTTGTTTGTCTTATTTCTTAAGAGGAAGAAGTTTGTGATGAATAGATTCTTACAAGTTTAATGTATTATAATTATACTAAGTGGTTGAAGATTATAGTTGTGAATGATTTATTACTAATATAAATATGTTATTAATATTATTATAATTAATAATAATAGTAATATTATATTATTATTATAATTATAATAGTATAATATAACATAATGCTAATATAATGACATAATATATAATTTTAGTAATATTATTTTTTAAATAGTTAGAAATTAACACGTAGGATTAGCCTTTTCAAATTCAACTTGTCCTATACTTCCATGTTTTTAAAGCTTAAAAGACATTTGCCAAATAGAAGTTTGGTCAATGTCTATCTAGCATGCCAATATAAATTTTTACAAAATATTAATAAATAAATGTATTTATACAAACTAAATTAATCACAATCTATACACAATATAATATATTAATATTTAGATCACTACAATATTTTAATATTTAATATGTATAGAGAACATAATATAATGGCCATATATGAATTATAATATTGATATTTTAAATATCAATAAAATAATATAATTAATACTATTTATATAATAAAATTTATTATAACATAGTAAAATGAAATATTTATATATATTTGTTTATAAAAATTAAATATTAATATATTATACTAATGGAAATATTAATTCAACGAGGTGAAATTTATCAAACCATAATGTCTTGAGGTCTATGAAGTAGAAAAATTAATGGGTACTCAACATAAATTTCAAAATGATGATAAGCACCATGATTTTATGAATGAATTAATAGATTTTAAAGTCCACGAGGCTAAAAATAGCCTATGGGACCACCAACCTTGTTGTTTTAGTCTTTTGCACTTCAATCATTTTCCTGTTCAAAGTGAGGATCAGCCTCCCAAACTTCACAACATTCTCTTCGCTGAATAAGCTATGCCAAGAAAGAGTTGTCAAACTATTGGTATACTTGTCCCTGATGTCCTTGAAAGCTTCACACTCCATAATAAAGTGTTTTTTCCAATTCTACTACACCGGTATTGCAAAAAGTACACACCCATTCTTCCCATGCTTCTTTAGGCCTTTTCCACCGCTCTGTTTCACACCAGAGTTGACGAGAGTTAGTTCTTAATTGAGAAATAAGAATCTTAGTTCTCCACGAAATACAATCCCCTTTGTACGCTTTTTGTTGATGGTCACAAGTGGGGTTGAATTCGTCAATATAGTATTTCTTCTTCCTCCCAAGCACTTTCCCCCATAAACACTTATGGAACTTATCCATAACAAAAGCCTTTACATCTTTGCTATTAGTGGGGCATGCATTCAAATAGATATTCCATTTGTTCATCCATTTGATATTTTGCCTCATCCAAGTCTTCTTTCTTTCACCTATGGTGTCATTGAACACAATTTTAGGCCATCTACCTACCTCCATTTGCTCAATTCTTTTCAAATACCTTATTAGACGCATCATAGCAATAGCTTCAATAGGAGTTGCCCCTATTTCAGATAGCATTATCTCATAAGGAACTGAACCTTTTATTTTGAACTTGCTTGTGATCAAGCACTTTTGAATTTTCTCAATTTGTTTCCACTTTGAATTTGAAGTGTTGCTAGCCCAATATTCACAACCATAAAGCACCACTGGAAGCACCAAAAGACCAAAAAGAACCTGTGTAGTGTTCCAATCCTACAACTTTGCCTCTCTACATCTATTCTGAAGAGCATATAACACTTTCCACCCTCCCAAAGTTCTTGAAATATGCCACCCCCTTATGTGTTTTATGAGTTTAGTTGGCACCTGATGCTGTTTTTGGGTTTTTTGCATTTGACAAGCGCACGCGCGCGCGCACACACACGCACACACACACACACATACAACACAAGAAATAGAGAATACCCAGATGATTTATTTCAAAGAGAATGTATCATAAACCACAAACAAGCAATACCCATGTCATGAAATGCCATAAAATGACAGTTCATTACATACCCATTATGTTGTCATGCAAAAACACAGGTCTGATACACTAGAACAACGACTGGGTTGTCTATTGCTCCTTGGTATTACAAGATACAATACATAAATTAGCTCAGAAGTGTATAACAACAATATTTAGGCAGATTTGAGAAGACAATCGCCCCTTTTGAGGGCCTCACAAGACTCCAAACTCCCAACGTGGCTACTATAGGCTGGGACAGCTAGCTGAAGGTGTTGGACAACAAACACAAATGAGGAATGTCATCAAAATACCTCCAACACCCCTGTAGTCGACTGCAAACCCCAAACGCCTAGCTGGGTCGAAGATTCACCATAAAATTAGACCCAAAAATGCAAGATGATCCTCACAATGGTACGACTGGTCCAAGAATGGTGCAACCTGCCTTGGTAATCACGTAGCCCCAGAAACCCCTCCAAATCACTTCAAAAATTTGAGCATATAACCTTCAAAATGCAAGAACAATTATGGTGGATAATATTCTGAGAAAGCACTAAATTTTCCCCTTCGCAACAAAGCTCCAAAATCTTCAAACTGTGTAACAATGAAGCACACTCATAGCCACTGAGTATGGATGTCCTCAAGCCACCTTAGATGGTCTTTCACATTTGCGAAAGCTGTTGCAAAAGGTGGTTTTCGTCACCAAGAGCCCAGGTGGTTTCTTCAAACCTCATACATTGCAGAGCAATATGCAAAGAAAATATATTGTCATGGATGAGCCCTTCTTTTTCATTTTTACTTATATATTTCCCTCATGAGGTGCACTTTACTTTGCGAAGGAAAATATTTCATTTAAATCACTTTATTTCCCTTACTTTGGGCACCCAAGTCCTTAGTGACTTAATTTTGCACTTTATTACTTTATTTCCTAAGTCACCATAATATAATAAAGTTCATACATTAATTATTAACATTAAATTATGGAATTTAATATGAAAGCCCAAACAGACTTGGAATCGCAAGATCTTTAGACTGTTAGAAAGGTCTAATTAAATCGCTCTGCCTCCAACCATGAACTTCCCCATCCAGAAGAAACCCTAACTTACTAAAATAGTAAGTTATCACCAAAGTGTCTAAAACCAACCAAATAAACGACTAGAGCTCCCTAACCACATTGGTTAGTCTACATGAACCGAGTATAGACTAACCCATCATAAAATGGGAGACATTACAATTCTCTTCTTTCTACAACTCTCCCAACTAAGCTTGTTGTTAAAGTCAAACCCAAAGTATTTAAACTCTATTACTTCTTCCAGAATATTGCCTTCAAAGTAGAACTTATCCTGGTTCCGCTTTCTTCTGTTGGAGAAGATCATGACCTTTGTCTTATTGGTATTGACTTGCATCCCCATTGTTCTGCAGAAGTGTTCCAAGACAAATAAGTGCTCTTGCAACCCTTAAGTCATCTTAGCAATCAAAATAATGTCATCAGCATATACAAGAAGCTTTATCAAAAATTCCTGCAAAAGGACACCATCTCCTCCTTGCTTGTTAAGCCACTCTTTAAGCTTGTCAATATATAAACCAAAAAGAGTAGAAGAAAGCGGACAACCTTGCTTGACCCCAATATCACTCCTAAAACTCTCTGAAATGCCCGTTAAAGTTCTGATTTTGACTCTTACCTCTTCATAAAGGCTATGGACAGCCGCTCTAAGATCCGCAAGAATCCAAAGTTCTTCCATTCTACACCATAGCTTATCTTTAGGTGCCGTGTCAAAAGCCTTTTTAAAGTCAACAAAACAACAAAAGGCTTCCCCCCTTTCCTCCCCAACTTTTTCAATGATGTGCCTTAACGTGATACCATGATCAACCGTATAGTGTTTGGGTTTAAAACCTGCTTGCCCTTTTGCACGCTTTTCTTTTTCTTCTACCCACTTGCTGATTTTGTTTTCTACCATGCTACCAAATAATTTCTCAAACAAATGGTTGATCATAATGGTCCTATAATTTGAAGGGTTATTAACGTCACCACTCTTAAAAAGAGGTATTGCTAGGTTGGTTGTCCAATCTTTAGGGAACCCTTGCTGAATGACTTTGTTGAAAATTCTCTTAATGTGTGGTGAAAGAGTACTCACTCCCCCTTTTAGATACTCCGCTTGAAGCTCAACCAAATCCTTAGCTTTTCCCACACCCAATTTTTAAGTACCAATATAATTCCAGTATAATAAATTTCAAAATGATGATATGCCCCATATAAAATTACTTTTTCTAATGAAATTTTTAAATCTTGAACAATATGAAATATTTATGCCATGAAATCTTTAAATCTTGAACTGTATGGAATATTTATGTCACGAAAGAATATGTGAAAAAATGGGATAAATGTACTATGAAGTCTATCACCCAATGTTGGAAAAGAAGCACAATAATGTATGCCCCTACTAGAGCTTTTAGTGAAATGTTTTACTTGTTATTCATCTATTTTCGTTCTAAATTTTTTCCTCTTATGTGGCAAAACAAAGTCACAAATGAATTTTTTTTTATTTTAATCACTAATAAACAAATTAAATAAGATGTTAAATAGTATTAGTAAACAAAGAAGTTAAATAGCAACAGTAAACAAGCATACACTTGAATTCTTAACTCTCTCTTCATAATAATTTGTTTTAAATAATGATATTGTTAAAAAAGATAACTAACTTTAAACCATTTTGCTCTTACTCTTAAACATAGCTTAAAAAAATACTGGACTCCTTTTGTCTTGTTTATCCAACCCACTCTTTCCATGTTGGATTGTTTCAATTTAGATTACTAGTACAAATATAATAATACCAATGGATTGTTTCGATTTAGATTACTAGTACAAATATAGCAATACCAAAGTAACATTAAAATTAATGTGTTCCATAAATCTCATTTCTCAGTAAAAATATTTTATTAACAATATTTGTTTTTACTATAATATAACATAAATATAAATACATTATAAATTTCTATAATCAACAATTTAATCAAATAGTATTTTAATAGTGATTGTAACTCTTGCAACAAGCTGGTGGATAGAGTGGCTACTCTGTATCAGGTACTTGACCTGCAGAACCAAGTATTGAAGTGGTAGCTTACATAGCTGCATCATGCCAAGAAGAAGATTCAACAGTTGGAGGTCATTACCCAGTTGGAAACAACACAGTGGCCTAAGGAGAGCAGAGATGACCTATGGGAACAAGTGGAGAGGATGGCCAACAAGTTTGAGAAGTGGGAGAAAATGGAGGAAGAAATTGTGCAGATAAAAGATAATCAGGCCAATCTAGACAAGAAGGTTACTTAGCTGGTTAATTATAGTAGAGAGACCGTCAAGAACTCAGCCACCACGCTCTATGTGCTGAAAGAGGAACTTGAGAAAAGGAAAGCTTTAAGGAAGGGCATTGCTGGAAAGGCCAATCAACAAACTCAGAAACAGTGGAAGGCAGGGCAAACTAGCAAACCCAAAGCCAAGGATCACATCAACAAAGGCAAATAAGTGAGTCACCAAATTCAAGAGACCTAGACCGAGGTGAAGGACAAACAAAAGATTCAGATCTGGCAGGTACGTGAGGAGGAGGAGAGCACCTTTGAGGAGAAGATGGAATTCCTCAACAGGGAATGGCAAGCTATAAGTAGTCTTAAGTCTATGGCCAAGCAGTAGTCTGGTCGGTTGCTGGTATTTTTTGGTTTGGCTAGTCCTGTTAGCCTGTTATTCTCTTTTTGTTGTTTTGTCGTTGTTTGGTTGTTTTACCTCTTGTAAAACTCGTCATTTTGCCTTGTTTGGCCTTTGTATATGGGTTCGGGCCCTTCCCAATTACTTTTATTAAAACAATTTAATCAAATATAACAATACCAAAATAATATCAAAATAAAAGGATTATGCGTTTCATAGATCTCATTTTCTAGTCCAAATATTTTATTAACAATTTTTTATTTTACTATAATATAACATAAATATAAATACATTAGAAATTTGTATAATCAACAATTTAATATAAATTCTATTATTAATATATATATGAATAAAAATTAAACTAGCATAGATATCTTAAATACATCATCTAAAAGACGCCTAGAGATATCTAAGATAGCTATCTATGTAATTAATTCCCATAATAAAAATCTAAAACAAAGGTCATTAAACTAAATATTAATTTTGTTTGTGGCTGACGAACCCTAACCCTAGCAAATAATACGCAATGTTAATCTAACTTTTTATAAATAATAGCACCAACATTACATCACTTCATAAATTTATTTTGAAAGAAAAAAAAAAAGGATGGCTACATAGTGTCCCTACCAATTAAACTTCTCCTTATGGATTAAACTTCTCCCAATTCAATTTGTTCTCTTTTTATTTGATTTGATTTTTCTTAAATTTATGTTTGTATACTTATATTTTATTGGCTTTATTTTTATATTCATTTGATTTTTCTTAAATTTATGTTTGTATACTTATATTTTTTTAACTTTATTTTTATATTCATTGATTTAATTAAATTATGTGGGCTATATATTTATAATTATTTTTATATGTCAGCTTTTTAATAGTTTTTATTTTTATGTACACGGTGTAATTATTTTTATATATGGGCTCTTTAATATGTTTTTGTTAACACAGTCACATTACACTCCACCCCTTAATAACGCCTCTTGGCATAATTAAATAATAGTTTTTGTTAACACGCTCACATTAGACTCCACTCAACCCTTTGCTGCCATTGTAGTTAGGCCTCTTGACGTAATTAAATAATAGTTTTTGTTAACAGGCTCACATTACACTCCACCCCTTCTGCCACTGTAGTTACGCCTCTTGGTGTAATTAAACTAGAATAGACATCTTAAATACATCTATCTAAAAGATGCCTCAAGGCGCAAGCTAAAATATATACATATTACTATATAATGTTAGTTTTACTTAAACAATTATTTTATTTACTTAAGCATTGCATCACTTCATAAATTTATTTTACAAAAAAAAATTAAAAAACAAGATAGCTACATAGTGCCCTTACCAATTAAACTTCTCTCCTTATCCATTAAACTTCTTCTCCCAATTCAATTTACTATGTTTTAATATTTATAGAAGGTAAGATTAGCAATGTGTATTATTTACTCTTATTCTATTTACATTCTATTCATAATAAAAAGAAAATTGCACTTAGAGTGCAGCGTAAATTATGGAACCTATAAATTAGGGCAATGTAAATTACTTTATTTTAGTTTAATGAGGGTTAGTGTTATAGGTTTTCAATCTTTAAAAGCCACAAAAAAAATTAATATTTAGTTTAATGACCTTTGTTTTAGATTTTTATTATGGAAATTAATTGCTTTAAAAAAATATGACTAGCATAGATATTTTATTACATCTATCTATCTTAAATATCTATGGGTGTCTTTTAGATAAATGTATTTAAGATATCTATGCTAGTATAAATATCATTATTAACATATGGTATATTATATATATTATTGTTTAATATATATGTTAGTGACAGTAGTAAGACATTAATTAAATTGATATATAATTATACAGTATAACATTATTAAATAATTACATCTATCTATCTTACTCTCTCAGCTATCATTATTAACATATGGTATATTTTATATATATTATTAATGTCGAGAGGCATTCTACAATGGCAGCAAGGGGTGGAGTTTAATGGTGCGAATGGTATATTTTATATATATTATTAATGTCAAGAGGCATTCTACAATGGCAGCAAAGGGGTGGAGTTTAATGGTGCGAGCATGTTAACAAAAACTCTTACCTTTTCATTTAAATTTGACATTCGTTTACATGTCAAATTATTAATATTTAAATATTTTAAATAAATTTATCTAGAAATGGTGAGAGATATCAATTTTGAGTTATTTTATTATATTTAGAGCAATTTAAAAAGTATTTTATTTTGTTTACATCGTTTATATTTTTATTTACTTATGTAAAATAAAATGACTTCAAATTGATATCTCTCAGCATTATTTTAGATAGATTTTTTAAAGATGGCATAGTTGGCTAAGGGCTTTGGGCTTGTCCCATATAGGTCTCAAGGTTGATTCTCTCCGCCCAAATTTCCAATGGTTGTTCAGGGTGTGCAGGCCCCCTCGGCAGTCCCCTGAGGATTAGTCTCGCCTTCGCTCGCCCCACCGTTATTAGCCCCAACTCGGCACAAAATGTAAGCTCGAGGCAAGGCGCGGTGGGCAATGTTGGGCAGAGTCGCAACGCTCCTGTCTCTATGGGGGGCAGGGCTAGGGGTACCTCTAGGTTATATATATGCTAGTAACACTAGGGGCGCAACATATAAGACATTAATTAAATTGATATATAATTATATAGTATAACATTATTAAATATAATAATATTATATTTATATTATTACATTATTATAAATGTTATAATTTAATAATGTTATTAAAATATAATATTAATTATTATAAAGTCTAACTATTTTCAATCATAATTATTACAAACCCTAATTATTTTAAATCATAATTATTTTATACCTTAATTATTTTAAACCTTAACCTTTATTATTTTAAACCATAACCCTAATCCTCATTTTAAACCCTAATCCTAATGGTCATTTGAAAACCTAACCCTACTTAGTTTATACCCTAAACTTAATTATCATTTTATAACCCTAACCCTAATGGTCATTTTAAACCCTAACCCTAATGATCATTTTATAACCATAATCGTAATGATCATTTTAAACCCCAACCCTACTTATTTTAAACCCTAACCCTAATGATCATTTTACAACTTAACCCTACTTATTTTAAACCCTAACCCTAATTATCATTTTATAACCCTAACCCTTATGATCATTTTAAAACCTAACCCTACTTATTTTAAACCCTAACCCTAATGATCATTTTAAAACCTAACCTTAATTATCATTTTATAACCGTAACCCTAATGGTCATTTTAAACCCTAACCCTAATGATTATTTTACACTATAGCCCTACTTATTTTAAACCCTAACCCTAATTATCATTTAAAACCCTGACACTAATAATCATTTTAAAACCTACCCTACTTATTTTATACCCTAACCCTAACCATAAATATTTTATAATCATAACCCTAATTATTTTAAACCCTAACCCTATTTATTTTCTACCGTAACCCTAATTATTATTTTATAACCCTAACCCTGATAGTCATTTTAAACCCTAACCCTAATGATCATTTTACACCCTAACCCTACTTATTTTAAACCCTAACCCTAATTATCATTTTATAACCCTAATTGTAATGATCATTTTACAGCCTAACACTACTTATTTTAAACTAACTCTAATTATTATTTTATAATCCTAACCCTAATGCTCATTTTAAACCCTGACCCTATTTATTTTAAACCCTAATTGTAATTATCATTTTATAACCCTAACCATAATGATCATTTTAAAACCTAACCCTACTTATTTTATACCCTAACCCTAATTATCATTTTATAACCCTACTCCCATTTTTTAAAACCCTAATAATAATTATTATTTTAAATCAATTTTTATAAACCCTAACTATTTTAAATCATAATATTATAAACCTTAATTATTTTAAACCTTAACCCTAATTATTTTAAATCATAACCCTAATGCTCATTTTAAACCCTAATCTTAATTATTTTAAACCCTAACCCTAATGATCATTTTAAAACCTAACCCTACTTATTTTATACCCTATCCCTAATTATTATTTTATAACCCTATCCCTAATGGTCATTTTAAACCCTGGCCCTAATGATCATTTTACACCCTAACTCTACTTATTTTAAACCCTAACCCTAGTTATCATTTTATAACCCTAATTATAATGATCATTTTAAACCCTAACCCTACTTATTTTAAACCCTAATTCTAATGATCATTTTATAGCCTACCTACTTATTTTAAACCCTAACCCTAATTATCATTTTATAACCCTAACCCTGATGATCATTTTAAACCCTACCCCTAATTATTTTAAACCCTAATCATAACTATTTTAAATCATAATTATATTAAAGCCTAATTATTTTAAAGTTTCAATACATATTTAATTCCTAAAATTGATGACATGATTATGTGTTACAAATCAAAAAACACTATCATACCCTTTAGCACCATTACAACAACATTTACAAAAATTCTTTCAAAATTGAATTTAGTCATGGATACGATATGTAAATAGTCTCTAAACATTTGTCAAATGTTTCATATATGTTTGTTGCCATAACAAAAATAGTTTATAAACACTTTCCCATAGTGAGTCATTTATGCACTGGTAACAACTTTTTATTATTAGTTTCATAAAGATTAGGCCAAACTTTGATAGTTACATTAGACTTCACAACATACAAGGTAGGTATCCCATAGTGTGCATATAACAACTTGAATGATAGAATGACTTGATGCTCGTGGAATCTAATGGAATACTTGAACTTTAAAACAACGAGCAACCATTCCTCAACTGAGCCCACGTGATTACTAATTCGTGATTGTCCCTTAAGGATCTCATGAAACTCATACTAGGCTCATTAGAAAGAGTGTGCTTGTTGATGATCAATGTTGGCCTAATAGTGACTATCCAAATACATCTAGAATGGTAAAGATCTCGAAGCTCATGGTATAGAGCAACTGACGAGTCACAAAAATCTCCAATCTCTATTTGTAGATTATAAAATTTAACATCCAAGCTCATTGTCGCCTTGGATTCATAGAAGAAGTTAAAGCACTCAACATAATTTTCAATTTTTCTTTCAATGGTCCTTGGTCCAATTACATTAATTATGTTAACCAACTTCTCCCTCAACCAATAACAAACACTCAATTCCTCTATACAAAGGACATTCCATGGAAGATATCAGTAATACTTGGACAACCAAGTTGAAACTCGTGTATCTGCATTATATGACATCTTGCTTACCTGCATCATAATAATTTTTAGTTTACTCATTTTTATTATACCAAAAGATATATATTGTCACACATTTTATAAAACTACATATATGTTACTAAACGTTAACCAAATATATGTCATCAAAACTAACTAAGAACATTTGTAATGGAAGTATTATCTGCTTGCACCACAAAATAATAATATTGTTATGGAGTAAAAAGTGGGCACATGACTTTTTACCTCCTAGTTTAGCTCCTAGGTCCTCATGTTAACACTCTACAAACAAAATTATTCATCTCGATGAAAAATTCCTTGAAACCCATGTCAAATGGGAACTAGGGGCCCATTTAAAGCTTAAGTCCTGACCAAAAAGGTACCTTAGGATTTGGGCATGCACCCTAATTGGTCAGGGTAAAATTTAATATATGTCGGCATAGGACTTTTAAATGGGTCCTCCCTTATCGGCTCTTTCAATTAATTTGTGAATGTTTAACGAGAAAGCATATATAAACAAGTGTTTGAATTCATTTTGCGATAGGTTGATGATAGCAAGGTTATGATATTGAGCAAAAGAACATTCAAAGCATTCATTGTGTTATTGTTGTAGATTTGTGTTAGTACTGTGTTTGTTGCAGATTTGGAATCATCATCAACATCCTTATGAGTTGAAGAATCTTCATCCTCCTAAGGACTTCACCTCCAAGGTGACTTTATCATTGTATTTGAATCATTTCATGATCATTTAGATTATCTTTAGCCTCTATCCTGCAAGGACACACTCTCTCTCTAACAACGGTGTTGGGAATGCTTGAATGCTAACCTAGGATTTGACTGAGACAAATCCCTAAACATCACAACCTCCAACCCCCTTTTCTTCTTATGTGCAGGTTACATGTGCAAGGATTGAAGAAGTGAAGGTACAGGGAGGTTTTTCAAGGGATAAAGATTCAAGATCTGAAAACAAAGTTTAGAAATTCCTATGTAGCATACTTGGGCACTAGCACCAGTGTCCACCACCTAAATCAGACACTAGATACAACATCAAGGCATCATTTACGACATTTTTTTTAGTTTCAAGTTTCTGGATATCGAGACATTCTAGACTCGAGGGCTAGCACTGGAGTCTTCCGACATTTCAGCTTACATGGAACAAGTTACGACATCTCATTAATCATCTTAGTACTTTTAGATCCTAGCTTTCCATTGTTATTTGTCTGTTATAAGCTGGTTATCTCAATTCTTGGGTTTAGTGCATTGATTGGCCTAGGGTTTAATAAAAGCTTGGTTAAATCACATCTTTCCTTAACAAACAAGAAAACAAAATTAGTAGTTGAGTCCTCTTTCATCTTGTAGTTACTTAGCTCTGTTTTGTCCTTAAATGTTGTAGTGAAAGAAGGGTTTGATCTAGTGTACTTACATGCTTGCATTCAACCCCTTCTTTTCCCTACTTATCATTTTGGTGAACCCATTTTTAAAGAATTTGCATCTTGTTGAATGTTGAAATCAAATATTGCATTAATTCATATCATACTGTGAAAAATCTTGCATACATTTTGAAAATTTGAAAAAAATAAGCATTCTAGGCTTGCACAAAGGCAAGGTTTTGCATTATTTTCATTGCATATCATGGAAACATTTAATTTTCTGATTTATACATTAGATCTAAAACACATTACAACAATTAATCATTTAATGATATCACATCTTGCATTTGCATGTCTCATTTGTAAGGGTTTTATTAAAAACTTGCAATTTTCATATAACCTAGTTTTTGCAAAAGCTAGGGTTAGTAGTCAAAATCTTATTTCATATTTTGATGCCCTCTTTAAACACTCATTCAAATCTGATTTGCATTGTAGTATTGTTTCATTGTGCATCCTTGTATTCAAATTTCGGAATTTTGTAATTATACAGTGTGTATTTCAACATTAAGGGTTTTACACACTTTCTTCACAACTATTTGAGAAAAAATTTAAATCATCCATATTACCTTATTGTATAACACTATTTAATTTGTTTGTAGTTAAATTAGTGTGTTTCTAATATTGAAAAATCCAATTTCCTCAAACTAGTGTGCACCGAGATATTTTACTTTCATCATGGATGCTTCTTGTTATTCATCTTTGGAAGCTTTGTTTGCATACATCATAGATATTGATAACTTCTACAAATTCACTAATAAGTATCCTTAAGTCCTAGAACAAATAGCATACATCTATGATATTGACATTTCCATGAGTTCCACATATGAAATACTTTGTTACATATTTGATTTTGATAGCTTCACGACTCTCATGGATATATACCCTTTGATCTTAGAAAATCTCACTAATTTCATTTTCATGAATGATCATGAGGAAGGTAATGATGAAGACATTCCCCTGCTCTTACTACATTTCATGATGATATAATGGACATCATCTCTGAGGCATATGAGGCTGACATAGCCTTGCGTGTCTCATCTAATGATTTGGAGTCTTCTCCCAACATAATTCGCACTTGTGAGGCTATTTTGGCACAAGAAGAAATCATTGACACGTTCCTTAACACCATTTTTAATGCTCTCTCTAGCCAAGATGAAGCATTGGATGATGAAGACTCTCTTTGTGAACAACTTCCTTAACCTATTTATATTGGAAGTTCATCTACTGATCTTAAAACTCTTCTCAATCACATCTTAAATGAGGAAATAGATTACCTACCATTGCTCAAACATTTAAGAACCCTGGATATCTCTAATGACGCAGAAAACATAAATGGTTCTCCTAAAGCAATTTCTTTAGAGAAGGATGTTGAACATACTCATAATGAACATACTAGTCCTACACTGCCTCAACTAGTTGAAATGGGAATTTTTCTAGCTCCTTCTCCACCATCCTTACAATAGCAAGTGAAAACCTTCAAGAGAGGAGCTTTCCATTACCTACTCCTATGGTCTCCTCTTCACAAATATAGGAAAATGAGGACAACATGATTCAAAGGGAAGGAAGAAAAAGGGACAAAGCCTTAATAATAGATTTAAAGATCAATATCAAAGCTAACAAGTAAGTATTTCTAACCCTTTTTAGCCACCTTTGATGTAGCATCTCTTTGAGTTGCTCACTTATGTGACCTCCTCTTATATGTTGTGTTTCCTCGTGTTGTGTTAAGTGTTGTTTAGGTCTCTTTGGGTGACCCTTGATACTCTTGTAAGGTCAAGGATACAAGGAGACCACCTCTGTTGTGATCATTCTTCTATTTGTTTCTCTATTCTTTTATTCCTCTCCTCTCTTTTATTGTTGTGTGTTGTGCCTTGGGAGCACAACGTTGTGGAGGATGTCTTGGGGGCATCTTCCCATGTTGTAAACCTAAGTCACTCTTGTCTCCTCTCTCATTTTTATTGTTTCTATTCTTCAGTGACTTTACTAGTCGACGAATGATGAAAACAAATAAATACTGATACGGACCGTGCGTCCTTTCAATAAGCAAACAAATATATATCCAACGCTTGACTAGTAGAATCACTCCATGTTATGATTCATATTTGTTGTAGTAAACCTTTGCAATACTCTAAATTTGCTTCTATGCACTTTGGATCATTTTGTATCTCACCTTATTGCTACACTCAGTTCTAAGATACCTATAGTATAACCTCACGACTATACTCGGTTTTGAAACTGCAAGTGTAGCCTTGGTCTATTATGTGATATGATTTTTGCATAGCTTTCATGAATTGATTTGGTTGTTATCTTAGAGTAAGATTTTCTAACCAAAGCTTATATCTTGTTGATTATCTTAGCAAATGATATCTATGTGTTTGTGGGAACATTCGTTGATTGTGGCACATGTCACTTCGGGGCATTGGATTTGCGAAAGCTTTTATTCCCTTGCGTGTTTTCACTTTACCTTAATGTGCTTGATCGGTAAGCAGGATCTACCACTTTAAGGTGGGGGCATATATCATGGTAACTACTTGAAATGATTATGCATTGGCGAAAATATTGGCATGCTCTATATTCAATACGTAATATGCAAGTATATCCATGAAACAAGCAAGCGTTTGAACATCATAAAAACTATACGATTCCAAAAGAAAATCAGAATGAGCATGAGTTATTATATCATTCTTCATGATGCCTGCATGATACAATGCCAGGTCGAGCGATCAGGTATATCCTTAGGCTCTAAATTGGGCAAATCAGTCTTTAATGACCACATGGAGCGGATGCCTTGAATGTCAATGAAAAGAGTAAATTTAACTTCCACAAACTGACGAATACCATGCACCTAGGCGGATGTCTGTGCACCTCGTGCATACTTTGAAATGCAAAATACCTTTGTTGAAGTGCCTAGGCAGACTCCTGATACGTATCTGCATAATGTTGAAAATTTCAATTGCAAAGTAACCTGAAAAGATCACCTAAGCGGACTCCCGATACGCATTAGCATAATGTTGAAATTCCCATTGCAAAGCATCCACAAAAGGCTGCTTGGGTGGGGATTCGGGCACCTTGTGTATACTTCAGAAAATTTGATTTGTAAAGCATCCCAAAAAAGACTGCTTAGGCAAACCTTGGTACGCTCCATGTATAAATTGAGACTTACGTTTAATAAAAGTCCACCCAAGGCGGACATATAACCATCATGAGCGGACAGGGATGTGTGAACCACCAAGTCACTACTGTTTGGCGAAGACTTGAGTGCATTGTGCATCATTTAAAAACTTTTCACGATGATTAACAATGTGCACCTAGGTAGATTTCGATATGTTTGCACAAGAATCAATCCCTCAAGTAATTATATCTACATTGAATCTTACTGTTCCAATAGACCAACAGGTTTAGAAAGACCTTTACATGATTTGGAAGTTTTGTGATATGCAAACCAAATGACCGCTAAGTGCCTAGGGTGAACATCCTACACTTGCTCACATAATACCTAAAAATGCACCTCAAAATTTCTAGTCAGAGACAACCTTCAAATTTCATCTAGTCTCAACTCACAATTCGAATCTCGAGGTAAGTATACTTTGCCCAATCTCTGCAGTTGATCAACCTCAAACCTACGTAGCCAATGGCATAAAACATAACCTCCTTGCATTACCAACAAACTCATCTACTCAGGGCAACCCTAAGCTGGACCACAACCAAGACAATATGAACTCAAACCAAAAACTCAAAAGAGAGGGGTCCCCATCTTCGAATGGGGCGATGTTGTGAATAGGTCACAACATCTGGCGAGACCACGAGAGAAATGTTCCTAAACATTTCAGGGATAAAGACTCATTCAAAACCCGAAATCATTAGATAACCCCCTCAAGCCCACCTGTCAGCTAATAGACGCACTCAAAAGGAGAAAAGAGTCATAAATTGTATCATAACATTTCATCTCTATTGTTTCATAAGATAAACATTTCATTTAAAGTTCTTCGAGTGTTCTAGAGATAAGCAAGAATCAAAACTTCAAAATCCATGCACACACCCACATATTAGGTCGAGTAAACATGAAAACTTGATCCAAGCATCAAAATCAAAAGCTTAGGACAACCATTCATATTCCGAGGATCCAAGTGTGTGCAATTGAGTTCATTCCAATCCATCAAAAACTAAGATCACCTCAGTTCCTCCACATTAAGCTACGTGATTGGTACACACCTCATGAACTACTTGGACATGGCCTCATTGCCAGCAAGCATCTATAGCCCCGACAGGTTTGTCTTGTAATTCCACTTGAGCAGAGCCCTACTGCCAGTCAGGCATCCATAGCCCCGGTAAAGATTACTTGATCATCCATCTAACTAAGTTATAGTGTGTGAAAGTGATTTTCTTTTTTTTTTTCTTTTCTTTTGATTTTCAACAAGCTTTTACTTTGGCAGAGTACAATGCAGTACCGCTACCCTTGCAACACATGCTTTTTGAAGGCATGAGCTATGTTGATAACTCAGCTAGCTGGGTGTGGAATTCTAATGGCGGCAAAGGTGGACCTTTAGATTTTTCACTTAATGCGAGATCACAAAGATTCACTTAGGTACCCCTAGATTTTAAAAGTGTGAAAAGATATAACATCTCAAAACAGTTCAAGTTGCTCTAAACAATCGATTTATCTTCTAAGAGCAAGCAACATGCTATCAAACACTAACAATGGAGTCCACAATGGATCTATCCATCTGACGCAAGTTTATCAAAAGAAAATAAGAAGCATTCATTTTAAGATTAAACATTTTAAACATATAATCAAAGATATCCATGTCAAAATACAATGTATGATTCCATTCTCGAGTCAAGTACAGATCTCAACGAAAAGACAAACTGAAGAAAATTACCTTCTGACTCAAAGAATTTCATGAATATTTATTCTCAAAATAAACTTAACATTACCTCATAAAGTCAACTAGAATGTGTTTGAAATTTAATCGCCACTCAAGAAATGGGACCTCAGGAAAAACTAAAATTGTAGCAAAAAGCACACAAACCAAAACGTAGCAAATCTAACCTAAAACTAACCTATGAAAGCAGGAAACCACTAACCTAACTATGTACAAACAAGTCCCAAAAGGAACTTAGGGCTGGAAATAATGCTTCAGGAATTGCCCATTGACGGTCAATGGAATAGATTCTCTAGTGAGTGTTTTTAGTTTGAAAGCATTCTCTCCCAAAATTTCAGCAATCTGGTAAGGGCCTTTCCAGAGATTATCAAATTTGTCGTGTTCACCCTTTATTTCTTTAGCTTTGTCCCAATATAAAACCAAATCAGATATATGAAAGGACTTGATCTTTGCTTGCCTGTCAAACCATCTCTTCACAGTTCCCTGATGTTTTGCAAAGTTCTCTAATGCCATGTCTCGTTTTTCTTCCAAATGAAGCAATTGTGACAACCTAGTATGGATTCTATCATTTTCTTCCATGTAATCCTCCATAAATTATAATGTGGGAATTCTCAGTTGGATTGGGAATACAGGATCTTGGCCATAAACTAGATGATAAGGGGATCGACCCAGGGAACTCTTTATTCTTGTTCTATATGTCCAAAGAGCAAATCTAAGTTGTGTATGCCAATCCCTCAGGTTTTTATCCAAAAGTTTCTTGATTGCACCTAGTAAGTTCTTGTTGGTGGATTCTGCTAGGCCATTCCCCTGTGGGTAATAGTTTGACAAAAAATTTAGTGTGATGCCATATTCAAAAACCCAATTAGAAAATTTCAGTGAAGTAATAGCAGGACCATTATCACAGACAAGGTGGGTTAATCTTACCAATAAAATCTAAACCCAATTGGGCAAAAGGTCTTACTTCGATCACCGGTTAAAGTGGCATGGCTGGATTTCTTTCCCTCGAAGTAGCTACCTGACATGTGTGACATCTCTTGACATGATCATATGCATCGTGAAACAAAGTAGGCCAATAGTAGCCTGCCCTCAAAATCTGGTGTGCTGTAGCTAAACCACCTCCATGACATGTTCCAAATTTGTTGTGAAAATGTTCCATTATCTGACTTGCTTCATCCTTTCCTACACATCTCAAATATATCCCTTCATGATTCTTTCGAAACTGGATTGATCCTTGGAGCATAAAACGTTGACTCTTTATTCTCAAAGCTCTCTTCTGGGTTGAATTCATCTGTGCTGGACATTTCTAACTTGTTGCACCAACCCTAGTCCTTCAGTGGCAATTGTTTGAGTCATTCCGTGTCCTTGAACAAGCTTCATTAGTTGTATTTCAATATCATATTCTTAAATAGTGGCGACCCACTTGCCTCTTCTTTCTCCTAGCTCATTCTGCATAAGAAGGGTCTTGACTGCTACATTTGGAACAATGGCATATATCTTACTTCTCAAAATATAATGTCTGAATTTCTTGATTGCTTTGACCAACACATAAGCTTGCTTTTCCACATTGGGATATCTTGGCTCAACATCTTTCAAGGGTGTGCTCATGAATGCTACTGGGTGTTCATCTTTTTCTTCATTTCTCTGCATGAGAGTTGTTGCACATGTATGTTCTGAAGCAAAAGAGTACAAATAAAATGGCCTGGTGTAATACAGGCTTATCAAAATAGGAGCATTAGCAATAGCTTGCTTGATTTCTTCAAATGCCTTTTTTGCAGGAATTGTCCATTCTATCTTTGCATTCTTCTTCAACATGTCATTCAATGGCTTGACAATCTCTGCAAATCCTGTAATGAACTTCCTGGCGAAGTTTATCTTTCCAAAGAATGACTTCAGTTCCTTCTTACTTGCAGGCATATCAATTTTGGAAATAGCCTCTATTCTACTTGGATCTATTGAAATTCCTTTCTCAAAAATCACATGTCCTAGTAATTTACCTTTAGTCACTCCAAACATGCACTTCTTTGGATTCAGTTAGATTCCATGCTTTCTACACCTTTGAAATACTTTTCTCAAATCTTCTATGTGGTCTTCCCTTTTGCGATAGAAACTTGTGAGATCATCCATGTATATGATTGTACTTTTTCCAATCAAATCATGAAAGGCAACGTCCATAGCTCTCTCAAAGGTTGCTCCTGCGTTAATCAGTCCAAATGGCATTTGCCTATATGCATAGTTTCCCCACTTGCAAGTGAAAGTAGTCTTCAATCTGTCTTCTGGTTCCACCATTACTTGGTTGTATCCTGAATATCCATCTAAGAAAGACATCATCTGGGAACCATTTACAATTTGCAACACTTCATCCAATGAAGGCAACAGATAATTGTCCTTTTCTGATGCTCTGTTCAAATTCCTAAAATCCACACATAGTCTTATCTCTCCATTTTTCTTGCAGACAGGAACAAGACTGGCAACCCACGTTGAGTGCCTTATTAGAAATATTATTCTTGCACTCAACAACTTCTTTACCTCTTTGTATATCAATGGTTCTAAAAGTGGATTGACAGGTCTCTGCCTTTGTCTGAATGGCTTGCTGTTGGGTTTCAGAGGAATGGTGTGTGTAATGATTGAGGTATCATAGGTCTTCAAATCATCATAGCTCCATGCTATAATGTTTGAAAATTCTTTCATGCATTTGAGTATACCCTCTTTCTCTTCAGGTTTACACACCTTTCCTATTAATAC